>OY757941.1:35819263-35857456 GCA_963585895.1 Sepioteuthis lessoniana
TTGATGCGTGAACGTTGTCTTCTATGCTAGGAAGACCTCTTCCTCCTTCTCTTCTTGACACTTATAGTCTATCCATATCATCTGAGAGGTAATACCTTATGCATGGTCATTAGTTTTTTTTTCTCTTCCATTCGTTTAAGTTTTTCTTTGTTCCACTCCAAGAATGGTCTTGAGTGTCTTACCAGCGGGACAAGACAGGTATTCATATCTTTGATGACGTTCCTGCTAAAGAGTATTGTCACGTGTAACTTTCTGGTTCTTCTGAGATACTCTTTTAAATTTGTTCTTTCGTTTCCATTTGTTTGATGATGTCAGCTTCCAATATCGTTGATTTCCTTTTCTCCAAGCGTTCTGATTACTACTTGATTTGGTAGTTCGACTGATCCCGTTATGTGTCATTTTCCATAGACATTTTTCTATGTCAGATTCCATTCCTACATCTTGCCTGTATATTTTCATAATTTTCATAATTTTCAAGTGGTCCATATTTTCTTGATATCTACTAAGTTTGTATCAAGCTGTGCATTTCCTATAGATGTGGTTTAGTGGCATCATGGCTATTACTTATAATAATGGTGATAGGGCATCTCTCTGGAATATGCCTCTTTGGATCTTTACCTCTGCTAATTCTTTTCTCCTTGCTGTCAACTCCACTCTCGAGGTTTGCATGGTTTTCTCGATAAACTGTACGACTTGGTCGGGCATTTTATACATTTTTAGTCTGTGTAGTATCCAGCTTTAGGGGACCATATCGTAAGCCTTTTTGTAGTCAATCCAGCCCACAGCTAGATTTTTCAGTCTCGTTTAACTTTCGTGGAGGATGCGTTGATCTATATTCAGTAGATCCTCTGTGCCATTGCTTCTCTTGCAGCATCCTCACTGTTCCTCGAGGAAATTTCCGCGGCTTGTCAATGAGTAGTATATCTGATCTCTAATTTGTGGAGTTAGTATTTTCTACATCGTCGGTGGCACGTTATGGGTCTATAGTTGTTTTGTGCGGTTCCTTTGGGGGTTTATTTATTTATTTATTTATTTATTTTGGTGAGAATGGTCTTCCCTTTGGTCATCCATTCGGGTATCTCAGTTTTCTGTAAGCATTTATTCAATTTTAGTGTATAGAGGCGACTTTTTTTAAAACCAACATCCCTGTATGCCATCTAAGCCAGGGGTTTTCCAGTCTTATATTTTCTAAGCGTTGCCGGGAGCTCGTCAGGGTGTATGTTCACCTAAGGACCTTCTTCGAGCATTCGCAACTGTTGTTTATCCATTCGTATTTTTTAAAGTTTTTTCCCATATTTTGCTCCAAAATCTTCTTGCTCTTCTTGCATCCGGTTGTTGGTATGGCTTCGCCCATTCTCACCCTAATTGTTGGTAGATTTCTTTTCATCGTTTTAGAACGTCCTGTTTTGGCTGTATTGTTTACTCTTGTCTCCGTATCTTTGTAGTCTTCCTTCTTTCGCCAGGATTTTTGACTGATCTCCTCAAGTTTTATTTTTCGTTCAAGTTGGCGTGCTTTTCCACTTTCCTTCGAATACTTCTTAATGTTCCATTTTAGTATTCTTGCTTGTTGTCGTAGTCGTTTTATCTGCGATTCAACTCTGAGTCCCCACCCGGGTTTTGACTTTCTGTCTGTGGTCTTCAAGTTGACACCGATTTTTTTCACAGACTGATTTTGCTCCAGCATATATTAAGTCGTTTATCTCCGTGATGTCGTTTGTTGGGATATTTGTCAATAAGTCGTTCACTTTGTCGGTTTCGGATTTGACTGTCTTACAGTATTGGTTCCGGAGAGAAGGTAATGTGGTTTTCTTTTCAGACATGATTCTTTTAATGGTATCTACACTAGTATTTTGTCTCTTGGTTCAATGTTTGCGTTTGTGTGTTTGCAGTACATGGGTCATTGTCATGTTGCGTGTGGATGGAAATTTCTGACTTTCCCGTAATTAGTGTCTCGGTTAGTGTATCCGAGGATTGTTTATGTGTTGACCTATATATTTGCACGTAGGTTTCCAGTATTTCAAGGTCAAAAAACAACCATTCTTTGTTTTTATCTTAACCTGGTCTGCAAGTCTTTGGTTTGTTGCCTTAAATTTACCGAGTTCTGTCCAGATTTCTTTCATTCTTTTTCTGCATCGTCCTTTCGCTGAGTTTCTCCTAAAATAACATTGTTGTTGTTGTGGTTGTTGTTGTTATTACAATTATTTTATTATTATTATTATTATAGTTTTTTTTTTTTCGCATCAGCTAACGCTAATGGTCTTCCGCAGGTGTTTGAGTGACAGCAAATCTCTTCAAGTCCCAAGGACTCTTCTCAGAATTCTGGCCGTTCTCAATAATGCTGTAGTTTGGATGGTCTTCACCCGCCTGCCAACTTCCAAGTCCTCCAGTCCCTTTAGTAATCCGTTAGTTTCTGTGCCAAAGGCACCAATTACAATTGGTATAATTGTCACCTGCATATTCCACAGTTTTTTCAATTCCCTAGGAAGATCGAGGTACTTATCCTTCTTTTCACATTCCTTCAGATTCATTCTGTGGTCCGCCGGGACAGCAAAGTCGACAATTTTGCAAATTCTCTCTTTTTTTTCTTCTTTTTTTTTTTTTTTTTGGTTGATTATTCTGAGATCTGGTCTTCTGGGCCAGATTCGGTGATCCGTCTGTATGTGAAAGTCCCATTATTATTATTATTATTACTTTACCCCTTTAGAGTTTTTCACATCAGTTTTAGCTGATGATTTTTCCCTTGAGTTTGAGAGACAGCAAGTCTCCTCAAGTCTCCAGGAATCGTCTCAGAATTCTGGCCGTTCTTAGCTGTGCTGTCATTTGAATAGTTCCTACCCATCCGCCAACGTCCAAGTCCTCCACGCCCTTCAATAATCCTTAAGTTATTGTGCCTAAAGCACCAATCACAATTGGCACAATCATCACTTTCATGTTCCAAAGCTTTTTCAATTCTCTAGCAAGGTCAAGGTACTTATCCTTCTTTTTACATTCCTTTAGATTTTTTCTGTGGTCCGCCGGGACAGCAAAGTCGACAATTTTGCAAATTCTCTTTTTTTGTTGTTGATTATTATAAGGTCTGGTTTTCTGGCCGGGATTAGGTGATCCGTTTGTATGTTAAAGTCCCGTAGGAGTTTATGCATGTCATATTATTATTATTATTATTATTATTATTATTATTATTATTATTATTATTTCGTATACAAGGGCGCTACACGTGTTTCAGGCATTTCTGTCATCTTCAGGAGTGTGTATTTTTGTTAATTTTAATTTGGATTGAGGTCGTTCGTCTACTGGGTAGAGTATCCGCCTATGGTCCGAGCGACCTTGGTTCAATCCCAGGTGACCTCATACCAAAGACCTTCAAATTGTACTTGATGCCTCCTTGCTTAACACTCAGCAATATAAGGTATGTATCCAAGGTAAAGTGGAGCAACCCAAGAAAAGGAGCTGCGCCCTCCCTTACATCTCGGTGTAGTAGCTATTGAAAAGGGAGCCTTCCGGTCGTCCTCGAATATGGTCGCAACATTTTTTTATAGTAAAGATATTTTATTAGTTTACTTAATATTTTTTTTAATTCTAAGTTTTGATTCGGTTTCATTAGAATCAAACCAATTTAAAACTTAGAAGTAAACCTTCATTTGGTTTGATTTCAAGTTTTGAATTAGATTTATTCTAAGTTAATTGCTCATATGATTTTTTACTATTTTGTAATAATTCATTTGTTCTCTTTCTTTATTTTTACTTTTAGTTTTCGAGATTTTGTTTCATGTTTGCTTTAATATTTGTGTACATTCCGTATGTCCATTTGAGCGCACACTTATCTATTTTCACTTACATATAAAATAATGATAAATAGATGTAAAATTACACATGAAAAGATTTAAAGTAATCCATACCAAATTTGAAATAATTTTTGACACGAAACATCTTAATAATATATATATATATATATATATATATAGAGAGAGAGAGATGACTCAATAATAGCAGTTAAATTTTGTGTATTTATTAATTATTCATGTAAATGTAATTATTATTAATGTGCGACAGAGGTATTTAAATTTTAAGGGAAAACAAAAAGACTTTATCATTAAAGTGACATAATTAAATGCGAAAGTAAATTACCTTTTATTGATCACTGACATAATCAACCTCATTAGCAATTCCAATATCTGAACATAATGTCTACGGTTCCATTTTTTGTTGTCAAAATTTTGAATTTCTAATGACAGGCATAGATAGCCATGCATTATTATTATTATTATTATTATTATTATTATTATTATTATTATTATAGTAGTAGTAGTAGTTGTTGTTGTTGTTATTGTTTTAGGTTCTGTAGAACGTTTTGAAATGAGTTACTTAGAATTAAGATGTCCTACACAGATTATACTGGACATTGGTATAATGGTTAAAATGCTCGCAAATGGCCCAGGAGATCTGGGTTCAATCCCAAGTCGAATCATACCAAAGACTAAAAAAATGGTACTTGATGCGACTTTGCTTAACACAGCGTTAAAAGGTAAGGGTAAAGTGGGGTAATCTAGGGAAAGGAGTAGCGTCCTCCTCTACACCTTCGTGTAGTAGCTATCGAAAAGGGAGCCTGTGGGTCGCCAACCTTACTTACTTTTAATCACAGATAATTTAAAAAGTAGTTCTGCTAAGGAATGACCACTGAGGAATTGTATATATATATATATATATATATAATATAAAAGGTTTGTCATATCTTTATATGACAATCTCTCTCTCTCTCTCTCTCTCTCTCTCACTCTCCATATATATAACACTTCTAGACATATGCATAGTAATGTTTTAACGTTGATACACACACATACACATAATGTGTTTTTAAGAGAAAATAATTTGGCCTGTGGGTTTTATTTATACAGAGCTCTTGACCGGGATTATTTAAATTTAATATTCTTTTTTTTTTTTGAGTATTTTATTGGTCCTGCTTGGAATTGTTCTCAATTGCAAATTTACTGGATTAAACGCTGTTGAATATATATATATATATATATATATATATATATATATATATATATATATATATATACATTAACGTTTCTATGTATACAAATATTTCAAAGATTTACTATATATATATATATATATATATATACATTAGTGTCCCTATGTATATATATTTTAATTTATTTATATGTATATATATAGAGAGAAAGAGAAAGGGGAGAGAGAGAGAGAGAGAGAGAAATAGAGTGAGAGTGTGCGTGCGTGTAAGTTTCAATCTTTTTAACGTTGCTTTATCATATATTTTTAAAGTGTTCACCTGTCACCATCCTTGTCAAATAAACTTTGGAAATCTTTTAGTTGAGAGTGTCCAAAACAGAGTCTTCCCAGATCATTATTAACGTATTTTTAATCACCTTATAATCATATTTAACCCGAATTTTTGACCAATCGACGTTACAAAACACGAAACCCAAAGTCACGGAAAAGAAACTTTCTGCCAATTTCGTAACAACGGTTTAACCAAACTTGATACTTTTGGGAAAGCGCAAGCCTTTTAGAAATAGATTTTTCTTGAGCTTATGTTTGGGATAAACGGATTATATCCCACTCATTAATATATATATATATATATATGGTTTGTGAAAGACGGTGGAATACTGTTTATTTATTATTTTTAGTTTTATTTTTTTAAGACTCTTATTTTTCTAGTGTCCCGATCTACATGGTCCCATATCTTCTACCCAAGTACAATCCACTAAGAATAACAAATTCACTATATCTCAATATAAAAAGCCTACCAACGACAACTCCACCCTACTTAACTACCACAGTCTATGTCCCCAAATATATATAAAAAAAAGCACTTATAAAAACTTAATTCTTAGAGCTTTTTACATCTCCACGTCAAAGAAAATATTTTACAAAGAACTTAACAATATAAGAAAAAAACCCTTGTTAATAACAATTTTCCTAATAAACAAGTTGATCAACTAATAAAGCGATATCTTCAAAACATTAACAAAAATGATGCCGCTACCAACAATAACAACACTAACAGAATTAATCTACATTAGAGAAATCAAATGCACAATAATTACAAATTATACGAACAAACAATAAGGAACATCATAAAAAGACACATCAAACCTATCTAAAAACAAAACAAGTAAAAGTCATCCTCTACTAAACTTGATTTAAAACATCAAACCTTCTTGTTAAGAATAACATCAAATCCGCAAAAATACACCTAAACCAAACCAATGTAGTTTAGAAATCTACACCTCCATTTCTGGAGTGCCTCCCGAAAAATAAAAATAATTCTTACGTTGGCTATACAACCACAACGTTATCTCGTCGTCTTACTTATTACCTTTCAGAAAATAGTGACATAAAACCACATTTAATAATAAAACACAAGAACTGCACTCACCAATTTACATCTACCGATGTAAGGAAAATTCTTACAGATAATACAATAATCATTTATAAAAACAATAATAAAAAATGATTACAAATCCTGGAAGCAATATGCATAAAAAAAGAAAAAAACAAACATAAATTTAAAAAAATCATTTAAAAAAGGCATGAACATATCGAATATGTTTCATATAAATTACAAACTATTAGAAAAACCCTTTTTATAACCGAACTTTTTAAACAAAACGCTAGAAATGTTTGAACCGAAAACTTCAAAAGAAAATGCAACAAATTATTAAAACAGTAAAAACACAACAGTTAACTTAAAACTACGCAGCCATTGATAGCAACCAAAAGTATAGTCGAAAGCGCTTTGCCAGAAGATATGGTACAATTGCTTTACAATCTAGATCCCGACCCTAGTAAAATAAGGAGTCTTAAAGAAAATAAAATTGAAAATAATAAACTGTGTTCCATGGTCTTTAACAAAACTCGCTTACATAACAACTTGCTGCTTAAATATACACTCTTCAATATATATATATATATATATATATATATGTATATATATATATATATATATAAATATATATATTTGTGTGTGTGTTGGTGTGTGTGTGTGTGTGACTCCTCAAATCATCGCAAGTTTTTGTTGTAAGTTGTCTCCCTTGGATTCGGACTTCTTTTTGGCAGGTTTTAAGGAAGAAAAGTCGATCAAAAAGTATGAGAGATTTTTTCTTTTTGATTTTTTTTTTTTTACCCTTTTCTGTGGTATCAATCAAAAAAAATTTCTCACGGGATATAAAAAAAAAATGTTGCACTCGTAGAAGTCAGAAGATATTCCATGAGTTCAGTGAATTCTTGGTTTTTCTTTGATGAAGTTTAAAAGTAAAATCTCAAAGAAACTACACTATGATCTCCATCGTCCTCACCCCGATTTGTGGAAAAATTATTTTTTAGATGCAATGCTGCAAGATTAAACGACCAATCCAGCGAATCAAACAAAATATTATTAAAACCGGGATGAGGAAATGATTTAAGTACTATACACACAAGTAAATAAATAGTATAGTTCTGAATCAGCATTTTCCAGATATATTAAATAGTTTTTATTTAAAATTTTACTGTGCATCATAATAAACGTTTAACTTACTGGAGTGATCTGAACATGTATTAGCACATAACGTCATTGTTGTTCGTTAGAATTTTTATAATTATTTAAACCTAGTATGTTTATATATACATATATATATATATATATATATATATATATATATATATATATATATATATATGGAAGAAAATAATAGATAGTAATCCGACAATTTGTGAAGAAAAATTGACAACAAATAATCCCAATAGAAAGTGGGGATTTATAGAGAAACAAAGTCAGTCGACACTATAGCGTTTCGGTTCTGCTGGACCATCATCAGGACTGAGGGGTATTATTAGTGATGTTAAGTGTAGATGGATGTATAAAAAGTGTAAAAATATATAAAAATTTGGAAAAGTTGTACAACAAGAAAAGTTGGCTGTTTATGACAAGAAAAATTGGCCGTTGGATCAATGAATCAGCGTTCGTTTCTTTAAAATACGTCACCTGATATTAGAAACATTGTGCATAATTCACGTTCCGTTAGTTCATCACGAGATTTCGAATCATTCCTCGTTTTCGACGAAATTCAAATCATATAAATCTGTTTTTTTAATATTAATGTATATATATACATATATATGAAGGTAGCAGGAAAAAATATAATCCAAATTGGTGAATATATCATGATGTGAAGTCGACGTTAACGTTTCGGTTTTAATAACCATCATCAGGACTTGGATATAAAATAGTTCACATATCGATGGGTGATTGCTGAGATGACAGGAGCAAATGAGAAATATACAACGAAAAGATAGATAAACATGCACATAGCGTTCAATATATATATATATATATATATATATATATATATATATATATATATATACGTGTATATATGCACTGATAGCATTAAGTTCCATGAGTCTCTTTCTCTCTCACACTCTTTCTTATAATCCGTCCCTATCATCCGTAGAAGTTGTCTGAAATTTTTAGATGAAGCTTGATGATTTTTATAAAGGGTTTTCGGACTATTGTCTTTATCTTTATTTTATTTCCTCAGCGTTTCGGTTGATATGTCCTCCGGCCTTCTTCAGGCATTTGTCGAACTCGGGAACCTACACGGAACTTCAAACTACGTCGCCTGTTCAGATTCCGTTAGCCATAACATCGTATAAGTGTTGGGGCTGTAGAATTCACCGACTACATCTCTACAGAGGAGCAAGACCCCTAAAATGAATATCCTGTTATGACACTAAACAATGTGAAGGTAAGGTTCCAGTAATGCTGAATCTTTGGGGAATGCAGAGTAGCACTTCATTATCAGTGTTCCCAGGTTCAGCCTGGCCCAGTATGGTATCTATGGGTCAAATAGAATTGGTTGACATTTACACAGAGTACTACGAATGACTTATGCTAAATTGAATTGCATGAAATAGAATCTTTTTATCATTTAACCGTGTTAAACAAATGACTGATGTTTGATTGAATGGTTAGTGATACATAGCAATAGTTAGAAATATTCAACTGTGTGCTAACAAATGATTAATCATAAAATGAATTATTCATATTATATAGCAATACTTGAAACTATTTATCCGTGTTAAAAAAGTAAGCTCCAGCTCGTTTAAAAATGTGATTACAAATTACATGGTGCCTTCAATAAGTTTCCGGGCTTTTTCCTACAGGCATTTAAAATTGTTGTAGACACTTGAAAATTCACTATGTTATTGCTATACATCTTACGAGAGGACTAGCCAATTTTTATGATTTCAGGTTCAAATGAACAGCTACAGCAGGATTTGGAATACACCCTACTAAAGCCTGATTGTCACAGCTGGTGAATTTCAAAAATGCAATCTGAACACTTAGAAGAACGATATGTAATAAAATTATGTTTTAAACTTTGAAAAAATGTCACAGAAACGTATGGAATGCTACAAACCACTTTTTCGACCATCCTGCATGGATCGAGCGTCAGTTTTTTGAGTGGCATAAGAGATTAAAGGAAGGCTGAGAGTCTGTAAGGGGTGATGAGAAGTGTGAGGAGTAAGGGAGTCAATACACCAGAGTTGATTGATCAAAGGGTTAGGGTTAGGATTACTATGTTGAGGTTTTAAGAGAGTTCAGGAAGAGATTCCGTCGGAAGAGGCCAGCACTCTTCAGATCGGGTCAGTGGTATTTCCAGCAAGACAATACACCAGTCTACAACTCCATCCTTGTCAAAGACTATTTGACCAAGATGGGCATCGAGACAGTTCCTCAGCCTCTCTATAGTCTAGACCTTGCTCCCTGTGAATTTTGTTTATTCCCTAAGCCCAGAGGCTGTCGTTATGAGACAATTGAGGAGATTAAAGAGGATGTGACGAAGGTCATTGACACGCTCACATATGAGGACTTCCATGGGGCATTTCAGAAGTTGTTGAAACGGTACAGTATGTGCATTGCAGCCGGAGGAGATTACTTCGAATGGGTCTATAATTTCATGTGTGTACTATCTATAAAAGTGCCCATACGAAAAAAATCTGGTAACTTATGTAATGATCCTCGTATATATATATATATATATATATATATATATGCCGACTGGATATTACAGATATATCATTCCTTACTACTAATTGAGTACTCCATGAAGAATTTAGCAGAAAGAAACACAACATACCAGATGTAAGTGGTAATGGAAAAATTCACACTGAAATAAGTAAGTAAAGTTAGCGACCATAGTCGAGGGTGACCCGAAGGCTCCCTTTTCGATAGCTACTACACCAAGGTGTAGGGGAGGGCGCTACTCCATTCCCTGGATTGTTCCACTTTACCCTTGAACCGTACCTTATAATGCTGAGTGTTAAGCAAGGTGGTATCAAGTTCCATTTTTAAAGTCTTTGGTACGACTCGACCTGGGATTGAACCCAGGTCTCCCGGGCCATTGGCGAACACTCTAACCGCTGGGCCAATGTCCTGAAATACTCTATGAAAAATATCCCTTTCTCATAGAAGAACCAATTCATTCTATCTCTGAAGGATAAGGTCGTGGAGTTTATTCAGAGGATGCGATGGAAAACCCATTTCTATCAATACCCTTCGGACCCACAACATCAGAGACTAGTTGGGAAGAGGTTGAAATCCCAGAAAACACCACTCAGCAACCACAAACTGGGCCCGTTTGAGAATGAACTGTTTTGTTTCGGAGACACAAAAAATGAATTCCAGGCGAAAATGAAAAGGGATATTTAACAAATGAGGAATCCGGAAAAATTTGGGGTAGAGCAGACAAATCTAAGAATATATACCATGTTAGCACATGAATATGGGGAAATTCTCAATTATAAGGTCAATGAATTCTTTAGAATTGACCATAACCAAACACCCGCACTAATTAACAGAGATACAGCTAAATTCGCGGGTAAACAAGATTATAGATCGGTTAGGAAAACAAAAAGAAAAATGTGCTCACATTTTATTTAAAGACCGTAAACAGAACTTCCAAGATAAGAATCAGGCCAGACTAATTAACCCCACCAAGACCGAACTAGGCTCAGTATCAAAGGATTTAATACAAAGAATAACGTCGAGGATACGAAGTAGCCCTAAATATATACCTGTGGAAAAACTCTCAAGTTTCTGTTGATTGTTTTTTAACAATTCAGAATAAAAAGAGGTCTCTGTTCATCCAATTTGATATCATTGAGTTTTACCCGGAATTGTTACTTAAAAGCCTGATACACGCTAAAGAATATATGGATATCACTGACGAGGAAATATAAATTATTCTAACATGTAGGAAATCTATTCTTGCTGATAATCATAGTTCTTTGGTGAAAAACTACATAGACAAGTTCGATGTACCCATTGGCGCTTATGACTCGGCACAGGTAACTGGCTCAATAGATATTAACCTCAAGAAGCGGTTACTGTAAACGCGTAATAACATCAACGGCCAAAAGTAAACGCGTTTTTTAAAATATCCCAAACTGCACACGAAAAATGAAGATGAACGTCCAATGTTATCTCTGCTCCTAATTGATCTGGTGTATGTATATATATATATATAATTCTTTGAAATACTCTGTCCGGTGGAAAAAGCCTCTTGATAGTTCAAGGAGTGGCAGTACCGTCTTGAGCTACCGAAACTGTGTTATCACCCCTGGTTGGCGGCTGATGAGGATAGGTTATCACAGGTGCTTTCACACGTAGTATGATGAAAATTAGCCTCTAAATTAAAAATAATAGAGTTCTAGATGTCACACTTTATTCAGATAACGGCACCTTTAAACCTTTTTGTTAGAGCAACCCCCTTACATAACTGTTGACTCTAACCACCCAAGATTGTTATTGAGGTAAATTCCTTATGCTGTGAACCAAAGGATTAATAGTCTATCCTCATGTAAAAAAAACATTGAGGAGAACAATAAGATGTATGATGAAGCCCTCAAAAATAGCGAGTTCTTGGGTAGATTGGAGTGAACCCAGTGAACTCCGTCTCTAAATGACAAAACGTCACTATTGGTAGAAGCAGCGGCAGTGGGACCCACGAACTCGTCAAGGTGGGTGACACCAATAATAATCATTCAAATAGACGAGGAAAACATATAAATAAAAAAGTTATCTGGTTTAACCCACCTTTTTATAAACTTACCAACATTAACAAAGGAAAATACATCCTAAACTTTCTGGATAGACACTTTAATAAAGACGACTCGTTAAGGAAAACTTCTCATAGAAACACCGTAAAAATTAGTTACTCTTGTACAAAGAATACGCATAGTATCTTAAATAAACCGGGACATTGGCCCAGCGGTTAGAGTGTTCGCCAATGGCCCGGGAGACCTGGGTTCAATCCCAGGTCGAGTCATACCAAAGACTTTAAAAATGGAACTTGATACCACCTTGCTTAACACTCAGCATTATAAGGTACGGTTCAAGGGTAAAGTGGAGCAATCCTGGGAATGGAGTAGCGCCCTCCCCTACACCTTGGTGTAGTAGCTATCGAAAAGGGAGCCTTCGGGTCACCCTCGACTATGGTCGCTAACTTTACTTTTACTTATATCTTAAATAACCGCAATAGGAGGCTACTAGACGAATTAAATAGGAATAGTGAAGGACCAGATGAGGTGTAACTGTAGAAGAAAAGGTGAGTGCCCCTTTGGGGGACAATGCAACTCGAAGAACATCGTATACCAAGCGCGCATTTCCCCTATTGAACATAATAATGAAGGGGCGAGGGCTTATATAGGTATCTCTGCTGGGAACTGGAAACAAAGATTGTATAACCATAGATATTGTTTCTCCAATTCACGGCATAGAAACCAAACCGCTTTAGCTAAATATTTTTTGAAAATAAGTGATCATGGGCTAACCCCTCAAATAAAGTAGAAAATAGTTAAGTAGTCTTAAACTGTAAATAATTTCAACAGTATATATAACTTGTGTATCAAAGAAAAAATTAGTACTTTCAATTTTAAGTATCCCGGACGACTGCTAAATGCATATAACGAACTTTTGTTTAAATGTAGACATAAAGGTAAATTAAAATTATCTTGATTGAGGGCCACCGAGGGTCCTACTCAAGATAAAAACTGGGATATGGATTTTGCATAAATCTTATTGGTAAAGATAACATTTATTTCAGTAATCAACAGGATTATATGACAGAAAGATTTATGTAAAGATGGAGATTTTTGACATCTTGAAATTGTTGGTCGGTTGGTTGGTTTGTGGTGTGTATGGCATACGAACATTTGTAGGTTATTTAACGCCAAGCCATTTTTATTTAAATAATCAGTTCTGTTTCAAACAGTTCAGTTTAGCATGAGTACACAGTTTAAATGTCAAAAACATTTCTATTTCAAGCTATTCAGTTTATTCAAACAGTTCTAATTCAGCTAATTCAGGTTAGTATAAGTACATATTTAAATGTAAGTACGGTTTAGCTGTCAAAAATATTTCTATTTCATGCTATTCAGTTCCGTCAAACAAGTCAATTTAGCATAAGTATGCCATTAGTTCTACTTAACCCATAGATAAGGCCCTATCAGGTGCTACTATGCCGGGCCAGAGTTGACCTGAGAGCAATGGCATTGTATGGGTGCTTTGTATTCCCCAGAGTCCCAGCATTATTGGAACCTCATCACCAAATTGTTTAGTGTCATAAGCAGGACACTTATTGGGGGCGGGGGTCTTACCCCTATGCAGAGATACAGTCAGTGTATTCTGGGCTTTAGAAATTGATTCGCAATTAGGATTTTTGACTTTTAGAGTGGTTAGTTCCCCTTTCAACATTTTTGGGGTGATCAAAACACCTGATGGGTGCTGAAAATTTTTATTTAGGAGAAAGATAGCCCAAATAACTGAGGGATCTAAAACATGTAAAAGAAGTAACAAAGAAAATTATAAAGAGATAATTTAGTTTACAAGCTTTAGTTTACAACCTCCTGCTTCGAAGAATCGGGCATATGTTCAAATTAGGATGGGTTGATTTACAGGAACACCTTTTCCTGGTTTATTAATTTTTCTATTACTATATTGTTTTAACCCCCTTTTTTTTTTCGCTTGAAAATTTAAATTTCTATATTTTTTTTTCCATACATTTATATATACGGTTATCAATATCTGCTGTTTTTCACCTTCAAATCAAGCGTGTGAAGTCATCTACAGAGAAAAGAGTATGATAATGTTCTTCACCAAAATAAATTATTAATGACAATTTATCTAGGTTTGAGGTTTCTTTTAGTCATATATACATACTGGCTTATTGGTCTTATTGGTACAGTGTTCAAAAATGGCCCTGGAGACCGGCGTTCCATCCCAGGTCGAGTCATATCAAAGACTCCAAAATGATAATTGATACCTCCTTGCCTAACACTCAGTATTAAAAGGTGAGTATCAAGAGTAAAGTGGAACAATTCGAGGCTTTCCCCAACACCTCGGTGTAGTAGCTGTTGGAAAGGGAGCCTTCTGATCACCCTCGACAACGGTCGCTAGATTTCCTTACTTTTACTTATATATATATATATATATGAATAAACAGGATTAGTCATTAAATAACCTATAATGGTTGACATGCCATAAAACCAATCCAGACGAATCAGAATGCCACCGTAGCTCATTGTATGATTATAAAAATTATTAACCAATGATTTTGCAGATATGAGCAAATAGAAGTGCAGTCTCGGCTCTTTAACGTTTGGATAAGCAAAACTCTAAATTCAAACAAGATGTGTATGAGAAAGAGACAGATAGACAGACAGAGAGAAATATAAATCAACAGAAAGATGTCCCATCACCTGGTTCGCCCGAGTTGTGTTTCTTGCGTGACGGAGCCCATTCCTCTCTAGGTCCACAATTGGTTTGGAATAATTTCTTTCTTCTCCCAGACTGGTTGCCATACCAAGGATAACGAGCCCAGTCTACTCGACTATTTACCTATAGATGGATTAATACCTTCCAAAAGGTTATTTGCGCTATGTGAAAGTATTAGTGCTCCGTTAAAATTTCACTTCTTACGACAATAACCGTTGCGCTACGAGCGTCTTCAAAACTTCATGTACTCTACTTAAAAACTTACTTTGTGTCATGGTCTACTCTTGGCGGAGAGGCTAGGTAAATACATGCAGAGTAAATTTGACTGTCTACAGCGGACAGAAAAACAAAAAAATATCCCAATGATTAAAATAGATATTAAAAAGAGGAAAATAAAAGTACAATACAAACAGGACCAATTGTATAAGAATACGTGAGCAGAGTTAGTGTGGAAAAGAAAAGCAAAAAAGTAAAAAAAAAAATATACGTGGCTTCCACAAATCATTAAGAAAAGTGGTTGTTAGTGTTTCAGAGTCACAGGGCTTATTATAAATATCGGTCAGACATGTTGAAGAAGGATATACCATGTCTGGTATTTATGCAATGTTAGCAATAGTATGAACACAGCGAAGAGAGTCATTATTGACAGTGTTGCATTTTGGGAACTTTCTACTGTGTTGAACATGATAAGTACGAAAGTTTTTATTTGCATGGGTTTAAATTGTTATCGGGATTTACAAATGACACTCAAGTTGATGTTAATTTATCTTAGCTTACAAGTTGATTGAATATACATACAAACGTACATACATACATACATATATATATATATATATATATATATATATACAGCAAATCAATTTGTCTTCCTTTCAGAAAGTTTTACTACATATATATGTGTGTGTGTGTGTGTGTATGTGTGTGCGTGTGTGTGTGTTTGTGTGTGTATTGGAAGACTGACAGGAAATAAGTCAAATTGATTTTGCCCCGTTGTACATAGGTAAACGACTGTACATTTTTTGAACACAGCCTAAGCCAGTAAATAGGTGATTTTTTGCTCGATATATATATATATATATATATATATATATATATATATATATATATATATATATATACATGCAAATTTCCTTAAACATAATAGATATTTTATGTCTACATATTTTCTTCTGGATCCGTTCGAATTCCCGTATTACTTTTATCGTATTCGGGGGGAATTGATTTATGTATTGTCCATTATTGTATGTATCCCTAGTACTTTCTGCCCGACTTTTGGCATCATCAGGGGAGGATCTGTTACAAAAGTGATGTAACTTTTCTTTTAGCATATTACTTGTGTAAGGGCGTCTTTGCCGTTGAAGATTATGGCGTTTGCTTTTAAATGTAATTCTATAATTAGTGCCAGTAGCTAAAGACATTTAAGTACATTGGCACTGGTTTGAAAATTAATTCTATTAAGTGTTGAATGCATATTTCTAATATGTAGTGCTTTGAGAATCTGAAGTTTTTGTTTATTATTTTAATGTTCTATTATTGTTGTGTTGTCGGTGAGAATTTTCCGTAGTTGTGTTGTTGGGCATGAATGTTTTTTTAAATGCTGAGCTATTGAACTTGTGTCAAAAAGGTGCATTGTAAGTCTCCTCGACAGGGTAGTTGAGGTTAAATGAGGAAAGAGGGAACAAATTCTCCTAGCATACGGCATACCAAAAGTGACAATAATGATTCTCTAAAGAAATACCAGGGTGAAAGTATGTTCTCCGGATGGAGACACTTCGACATTGTAGCAGGAGTACTGCAAGGGGACACACTAGCCCCATACCCCTTTTTCATCTGTCTAGACAACGTGCTAAGAACATCGATCGATAAAATCAAAGAAAACGACTTCGAGCTGACAAAGAAAAGAAGCAGAACGTACCCCCCAAAACAATTACTGATGCCGACTACGCCGATGACAGTGCGATTCTGGCAAATGCACCCACCCGAGCCGAAACACTACTGTATAGTCTAGAACGAGCCGCTGCAGGCATTGGCCTCCATGTCAATGCACATAAAACGGAATACATGTACTTTAATCAAACAGGCAACATTTCCACACTAGGAGGTAGCTCTCTGAAACTAGTTGACATGTTCACCAACCTAAGAAGCAGTGTGTCATCAACCGAAAAAGACATCGACACGTTACTAGCAAAAGCATGGACAGCTACAATAGGCACTAGGTCATATGGAAGTCAGACCTGACTGATAAAATGGAACGCAGTTTCTTCCAATCAGTGGTCGTGTCGATACTGCTATATGGATTCACTACATGGATGCTAACTGAACATATGGAGAAAAAGCTTGACGGCAACTACACAAGAATGCTGCGAGCAATTTTGAACAAGTCCTGGAGGCAACACCCCACAAAGCACAAGCTGTACGGCTACGTACGAACCATCACGAAAAATATCCAAGTTAGACGAAGCAGACATGCAGGACACTGCTGGAGAAGCAAGGACGAGCTCATAAGAGACGTTCTCCAATGGACCCCCCTCATATGACCGAGCAAAAGCAGGACGACCAGCTTGAACCTACATACAGCAGCTTGTTTGAAAAGTCACTCTTTCAATGTAATCCAAATAAACACACATAACAATCCAGTTAAGTCAAGTCTAATTTGAAACGCATTAAAACAGGTGCTTTCACCACACACACACACAGACGCAGACACACATTTATTTTCTATTTTAGGCTCATCACTAACTTTACCTTAGGCCGAGTGAAAAAACAAAACAAAACAAAGGATCTTGTGAATAAACAAATGTACAAATTGATTTTAGGGAAAAAAATCCATAAAAAGAGAAAAGACTAAAAACATATGTATTGTCTTTAATAAATCAATTTCGTAATGTCTAGCCAAAAAAAAAAACCCACTCTGACAGATGACTATGTTAAACGAAAAAAGTGCTAGAGAAAATATAAATCTAAATGCCCAATGACTCAGAAGAAATCTTCCAAGGTTTCACTTTTCTGGATCATGAGGATAAAACTGATCCATTAGGTATATATATATATATATATATATATGTGTGTGTGTGTGTGTGTGTGTGAAGTGGTCCAGAGGAGAACCCTTCACATGGACGAGCAAAGGCAGGACGACCAGGTAGAACCAATAACACAGCAACTCTGTGCCGATACGGGATGTATCTCTGAAGACATGCCGGAAGCAATGGACGATAGAGAAGGTTGGTGAGAGAGGGTCAGTGATATCCATGCTGATGGTGCGATGTGAGGATATATATATATATATATATATATATATATATGAGACAATTCAAAAATACTTTGATCAGAATTATTCTTCATAACACTAATGGATACTCTACACCAACGCTATATATATATATATATATATATATATATATTACACCAGTGTATGGTTGTCACCATCTCTATTGGTGGGTTTGTGGTAGAGCAAATGTCGTATAATTTGGAGAGTCCTCAATACCTGTTATAGAGCTGTTAGATGATATAATAACAAATAAATATACATTAGTTTATATATATATATATATTCATTAGCATGGATTCTTATCAGCCATCACTGGTTTCGTGCCGTCTCTATACAACGATCATTAGGTTGGAAGAAAGATTTTGGAGAAATCGAACAATACAGTCAAAAGAATGTTTACAATTGCGTGTAACTCTTTGTGTGTGTGTGTGTGTGAGAGAGAGAATGTGTGTTTGGGTTGATTATATTTGCATAATGTTGTGTGTGGTCATATATGCGATTGTGTGTGCGTGTATAATGATACATGCACTACGTTACAGATTTGAGATTGTCTAATGAATATATGTGTAGCGAAAGGTAGCGAAGTAGGCGGAAGTCGAGAAACGGTTGGAGATAAGGCCGAATAATGTTTTTATTGTGTAGTGATGATTATAACTGAGGGACCAATTTATCATCATCATTACATTATATATATATATATATATATATATATATATATATAGGAGAAAAGTGGTTTTGGTTTGGTTTTATGGCTTATCAACCATTGTAGATTATTTAATGACAAGTATATTCTCATATATAAAAATAGTGTCATTTCAAACAATTCAGTTTAGCATATATATAGTTTTTTGTTTACACAAAGTTACGTGTCGAAACAGGTCTATTTCAAACAATTCAATTTAGTATAAGTACTCAGTTAATTTCTATTTGATCCATAGATAAAACCCTATCAGGTGCTTCCACTCCAGGCCTCAGTGGACCAAGGAGTGATTGCAATGAATGGATACTCCTCATTCCCCAAAGACATTATATGCTGTAATTTTAATAATCTTTTTTTTTTTTTGCCAAAAGGAGTGAATTTATTGAATAGAGCCCCAGATAACCAGCTACGGTTTTATGCCTGCCTGACCTTGCATGATTGAAATTTCTTGAACCATCAGGTTACTTCATTTTGATCAAGTTTTTTGTTTGTATTGTGTCCTGAATTGTACGAGTCGACACATATATACTGCTGTACATTGACCTTCAACCCGGCCAAACATGCCATTCCAAGGTGATTCACCGGAAAGAAGTGACACATTCCAATGGCAGTTATGGGAAGAAATCGTGTAGGTGGGCTTGACTGACAATATTGGACAAGGTAAAATCCCATGCTACAGCCATATACTGATGCACTGGAAGAGAGTGACCAGGGAACTGCATGACAGTTATTTCCGCTTGATGACAATCAAACATGCCATTCCAAAGATACTGAGTGGGCGAATGAACTATTATATAAATCGGTGAAGACAGAAAGTCAGTTAGTTTGGAGACCAGTTGGATACAAGATGCTGGGATGAGAACATGTCCCAGAGAGGCTGGGCCCCCAGGCCCCCGGTTGAGCAGTCCAGGAGAACGTGAACGACACACAGCTATGTCCGGAGGGGCTGGGGAGGTCAAGATGTTGCAGTTCTGTTCGGTCTCCAACTCCCTCTCACACACAAACTTTTCAAATAAAGTGAGAGGTATATTTTTCTAAAAACTGTGTCGCTTGTCTTTATTATTGCGTCGTTGTGTTCTGCATGAATCTGCATATGACTATACAACAATACGATAAGGGACTTTTGATTACGGAGAGAAATATAATTCGCCAACTAATATAAGCAACCGAAGTTGTTTGTTGTTAGACAGAGCGACAGACTTACTAGTCTACAGCAAGCACCGCTCTAATATCATCGTAAGACCAGTCCATTCTGGGAGGGGTTTCAGGAATTCCAGAACAGGTTCCTTTTGCAGGTAGAAGTAGAACTCATAAAGTATAAGTACACATAACAGGAGCCTCACCATCAAATTGTGTCGTGTTCAATACAGGACACTTGTTGGGGGGAGTTTACTCCTCGGCGGAGATGTAGTCGGTGTATTCTGCTTTCCCAGCCGACAGGGCCAGTGAGAGAGGCTGATGAGGATATTTAATTTCTTTCTTAAATGACAAATCAAACCTCGATGACTACTTAATGCTAAAACTTACCTCCATTATCATCATCATAATGTCGCACCGCATGAACTGATCTCCTTGATCCCCTCCTTCCACCCTTCCCTATCATCCGTCGGTCCCGGTAGGTCTTCAAGGCTATATCCTGAATCGGCACAGAGCTGTTGTATATAGGTTCTAGCTGGTCACCCTGCCTTTGCTCGTCTATATGCAGGGGTCCACAGGAGTATGTCACTTATGAGCTCGTCTCTACTCCTCCAGCTGTCTTCCGCATAACTGCTTCGTCTAACTTAGATATTTTTCGAGAAGGGTGGTAAGTGGCCGTACAGCAGCTGTTTTGTGGAGTACTGCATTCAGGATTTGTTTAATATTACTCGCAGCATTCTTGTATAATTGCTTAAAAAACGGGGGGAACAAATAACTGAATGACCTTTCCCTACCAAGAGCTTGAAACACGTATATTTATATAAAAGAAGAATATTCAGAAGCCTATGCAACACGGACTGTGTTAAACATACTACGAGAATACTAAGTAAATCACTGCAAGTCTGGCAAGAGTTCAAAATATGGTCAGTAATGTATTGTCTTTTACTATGTTGTCTTTTTAAAATACATGAATGATCTTATTTTTTATTTGTAAAATCATTGCCGTTGTTATATAACATATGCCATGGATTTTCGGTTCGTTCCTAGTGACTCCGTGTGCTTTGACAAGCTGTCACATTGTGATTAGTAAACAGTACAGCACCATCAGAGCAGTCAGTTCAAAGAGGTGTGTAAATGGAAGGAGATCACGTGATGAGAACCATGCGGTCAGAGAATCGGTCGATCGAGGGATACGCAGCTGACCAGAGGCGTCTCTGACGAGCTTGCAAGGGGGTGCAAGCGTTGGCACACCCTGGCTCCTGGAAAAAGATATATGAAGAAGAAGTCCTCTCTCTCTCTCTCTGAGTATATGTCTCTAAACCCATCACTCACACACCACAGAAACATCAACCCTTTCGAGAATAAAGTGTGAGATATATATATTTATAAGGAAGTGTGTTCGTTCGTTCATTGAAGTTCGTAAATTGTGTTTGATTATGTTTCCGCTGGTATTTGTATGAGAGTATACAACACTGTATATCATATCTGTGCTTTAAATGCAAAAAGACAAATACTGTAATTTTAAGGAACAGTTGAACCTGGTCAAGAAATGCTAATATTATTGGACTTTATTAGAAATTTAAAACCTAAGTTAGCGTAAAATAGAATCCCTATAAGGATGCAAAGAACCATAAATAAGGACTCTGATGAATTTTTAAAAGAAATAAGGAATTGTGGGCAAAAATTATGGACAAAACCTAATACAATCAGAAGTGGGGGGGAGAAGAAAACATTTTTCGGAAGCCATGGGAGGCAGCATGGTGAAAGTAAAAAAGTAAAGTAAAGTTAGCGACCATAGTCGAGGGTGACCCGAAGGCTCCCTTTTCGATAGCTACTACACCAAGGTGTAGGGGAGGGCGCTACTCCATTCCCAGGATTGCTCCACTTTACCCTTGAACCGTACCTTATAATGCTGAGTGTTAAGCAAGGTGGTATCAAGTACCATTTTTAAAGTCTTTGGTATGACTCGACCTGGGATTGAACCCAGGTCTCCCGGGCCATTGGCGAATACTCTAACCGCTGGGCCAATGTCCCGGTTTATGGTGAAAGTAAATGCCAGCAAATATACCCCCTGACGGTTCAACGTCATGCCCTGAGCGTATGAATCCTACGGTTCATCGGCCAGGATCAAATAGTTCGATTGGGGAACCGCAGCTGCTTATCTATAAAGGTGGCTTCTATTGATGAGAATAAAAACAGCCATCGAAAGATTACCATATAAGAACAGTAATCATTCTATTTAACCCTTAACTGGTAGATATAAGGAGGTTTAAGCCTTTCCTAAATGTATTAGACCAAGTGAAGGAGATAGAACAAATCGATTTTGAACTCACTTGCTTCGATGTCACACTTCAGCAAGTTAGCAATTATGCGACGGGAAATACCTCATCCCAGAACTGTTTTTGTGGCAAATCTATCTCTTCAAGATTGTACTAGAGATATCGTTTTAAAAAAATATGCTAATAGAGATAGAATAGATTAAGATTATTTGATAATCATTAAGAGTGTATACAATTAAAAGACGAGTGATGCCGGTGGTGTTTTAGTTTCGTTTACGGACAGAGAGAGACCCACTGAGATATTAGCTGACAGATATGAGTTGTTATATGTATATATATATATATATATATATATATATGTATAAAGTAGTCGAGGGTGATCCAAAGGCTTCCTTTCCAATAGTTCCTGAATTTCAGGCAGGCTCGAGCCACTTCACTACGCACATTTAAAAAAAAAATATTCATCGAAAGAAAGACAGAGAGAGAGAGACAGACAGACAGACAGAAAGAAAAAAAAGAAAGAAAGAAAAGGGGAGAAACAGAGAGAAAGTGAGAAAGAAGATAGAGAGAGAGAAAGAAAGAGGGAGAAAAAGAAAGAGAAAAGGAGAGAGAGAGGGAGAAAGAGGGTGAAAAAGAAAGAGAAAGCGAGAGGGAGAAAAAGAAAGACAAAAAGACAGAGAGAGAGAGAGAGAGAGAAAGAAAGAGAGATAAAAAGAAAGAGAGAAAGAGAGAGAGAAAGAAAGAAAGAGGGAGAAAAAGAAAGAAAAAACGAGAGAGATAGAGAGAGAGAGAGAGAGGAGGGAGAATAAGAAAGAGAGACAGATAGACAGACAGGTAGAATCAGATAACACGTCAGAATTAAACAAACAGGAAATGATTGAAAATGACATAGAAACAAACGGAAATAGAGATAGAGTTTAGTTTGATTTCTTTGATAAGGTAGCAATCTATGCGGCTGAATTACTTCCAAATTCATCCTTGTAGAAGATCAGCAGTGGTACGATTTAAACATTTGGTTTGGTTTGTTGGGTTTTATGGCATATCAACCTTTGTAGGTTATTTAATGACAAATCCATTTGTATACAAATGATCAGTTCTATTTCAAACAATTCAGTTTAGCATGAGTACAGTTCAATTATCAAAATCAGTTCTATTTCAAACTATTCAAGCAGTTATATATAAGAATTCAGTTTAGTGTGAGTACAGTTTCAATGTCAAAAACAGTTCAATTTCAAATAATTCAGTTTAGCATAAGCACGCAATTTAAATGTAAGTACAGTTTAATAGTGGATTTTTTTTTATTTCGAGCTATTCAGTTTAGTCAAGCAGTTCTAATTCAATTTAGTATGAGTACAGATTTTGTTTACACACAGTTACATGTCAAAACAGTTCTATGTTAAACAATTCAGTTTAGTGTAAATACAGTTTCAATGTCAAAAAATAGTTCTATTTCAAATAATTCAGTTTAGCATAAGCACACAGTTCAAATGTAAGCAGGTTTTTTTTGTCAAAAACATTTCTATTTCAAACAATTCAGGTTAGGATAATTATGCCATTAGTTCTATTTAACCAATCAGGTGCTACCACACCGGGCCAGATTGGACATGGGAGCAATGGTAATGAAGGGGTGCTCCGTATTCCCCAAAGCCCCAGCATTACTGGAACCTCGCCATCAGACTGTTTAGTGCCATATGCAGGACACTCGTGGGGGTGGTTTTACCCCTCTGCAGAGGTGCAGTCGGTGTATTCTACAGCCTCAGCCGACTGGGCAACGATTTAAACGATAGCAGGGAGAATAAGGGAGTTCAATACCTTTTTTCAAGGGTATTTGTCCAAAAGTGAACGTAATGGCGTAACTGGAGTTTGAACTTGCTTACCACGATGACGAAGACTAACACATTAGCCAATACGCCAGAGGAATTCCCCAGCACTCTTAGAGAGTGACTGAAAGGAAGAAACAAAGAGTCAAATAAAATGAGGGGCAAGATAGAGAGAGAGAGAGAGAGAGAGAGAGAGAGAGAGGGAGAGAGGGAGATGACAATGTCATATAAAAAAGGGGAAAAATAGAGCGAGAGAGAGAGAGAGAGAATAAAAGGGAGCTATAAGTCGATTAAAATGGATTGTCATTGATGTGAACCAGTGAATGGCTTTTCGTTCACTGCACAACGAAACGAGACATAGACTTTCTGACGGAATATATATATATATATATATATATATATATATATATATATATATGTGTATATATCATAACAGTTTGGTTGTCACTAAATCACTTTGTGGGTTTGTGTAGAACCAAGTGCAATATATACATATATATATATATATATATATATATATATATATATATATATATATATATATATATATGTGTGTGTGTGTGTGTGTGTGTGTGTGTGTGTGTTAGTAAGTGTGTACAACAGGAGAAAAGTAGACAGAGGGTGATAGTGAGAGAGAGGGAAACTCGTGCTTGCTAATATGAATACTGACACTGGGTAGTGATATAAATCATATTTGTATGAAATAATCGATTAAATCGATTTTTGTAATCATCTGCTCATGACTATTGAAATGCGCCAAAATAAATCGATATTCTTTACTAGAATCAGTTCAATCTCATCATTTATATTTGAGTTGTGATCATATCAACCAATCAATCATTCTATGATAATTTCTAACAGTTTGATGTCACCCTCTCTCAATCCTCTCTCTCTCTCTCTCTCTCTCTCTCCTCTCTTTTTTTCCTCTCTCTGCCTTCTCTCTGCCCTCTCTCTTTCCCCTCACTTTCCTTCTCTCTCTATCTCTCTTTTCGCTTTGACGTTTGGGCATAGAATACACCAGATGATTTCTTTGCTGAAATTTAAGACTTACGCACACGAAAGGTTGGTTGGATGGTAGATTAGTTGGGTTCTATGGCATATCAACCTTTGTATGTTATTTAATACCAAATCCATTTTTATACAAATAATCACTTCTATTTCAGACAATTCAGTTTAGCATGAGTACAGGTTAATTGTCAAAAACATTTCTATTTCAAGCTATTCAGTTTGGTCAAGCTGTTATAATTCAGTCAGTTCAGTTTAGTATAAATATATATTTTGTTTACACACAGTTAAATATTAAAACATTTCTATATTAAACAATATAGCTTAGCATCAGTACAGTTTATATAGTCAAAAACAGTTCTTTTTCAAACAATTCAATTTAACATAAGTACACAGTTTAAATGTAAGTACACAGTTTAATTGTCAAAAGCATTTCTCTTTCAAGCTATTCAGTTTAGTCAAACAGTTCTAATTCAAACAATTCAGATTAGCATTTGTATGATGTTCAGTTCTATTTAAACCATGCATAGGACCCTATCAGCTGTTACCACTCCGGGTCAGAGTGTACCTGGGAAGGAAGGTGTACTCCGCATTCGCCAAAGTTTAAGCTTTAATGGAACCTCACCATTAGATTGTTTAGTATCATATTCAGGATACTCATTGGGGTGTCTTACCCCTTTGCCGAGGTTCAATCAGTGTATTCTACAGCCCCTAGGAGAAACCCTGTCTATGGGTGAAATAGTATTACTACTTTTCTAATACAGGGTGTATCATTATAGATGCGACCCATTAATAAGATAATGATTTATTGTTGAGACAAGCACAATGGCAGTCATATGGACCACGTCCTTTAAAAATGCATCTTTTGAGCTTGAGATACCAAATCAATGTTTATTTTCTTTATTTATATCAGCTTCCAGGACATGCAACCTTTTCTGAATTTCTTGAGTCAGTAATGAAAAAATTATCATACTAATGGTTGCATCCATTTTGAGACAGTTTTGAATGATTTTGTAGCGACGCAATATATTTTTCTTCTCTTGGGTAAGGCATTGTGATGGAGGATTAATAGTTATCATATTATATTATTTTCAAATCTGAAGCAAAATTGAACACAACATCATTATTGCCCAGTTGACTGGGTCTGTAGAATCTCTGTAGCGGGGTAAGACCCTCCCAACGAATGTCCTGGATATGACACTAAACAATCTGATGGGGAGATGCTGGAGCAATAGGGAATGCGGAGTACCTCTTCAATGCCATCGCTCCCAAGTCCAATCTGGCCTGGAGCGGTAGCACCGTGTTATATAGTCATCTACAGCATCATGCAGCATCATAAAGACACAATAATAGACAGACGCACGCAGTGATAAAGACGCAGTAATAAACGACGCACACAGAAAGACGCAGGAAGACTTTTTTATAAAATATTTTACCTCTCACTTTATTTGTAAGGTTTCGAAAAGGGTTACTCAAAGTTTGCGTGTGAGAGGGAGCTGGAGACCGAACATAACTGAAACATTTTGACCCCGAAGTTGTGTCTTTCTCGTTTTCCATGGCTGCTCAACCGGAGCCCGGGAATCCACTGTCCTGGGTGCTGGCTTTCCCTACCACATCTCGCCATCTCCCTCCAACTATACTGCTTGCCCTCCTTCTCGCCTGTATGCCTTCTGTTCAATTCGTCGGCCTTATATCACCTTCAAACTCCCACGCGGTGATATGGACATGCCTTCACACCTCCGCAACTTCTTCCGATATCTAGCGACCGGGATGTTTCACTTCCGCTACCTTTGGAATGGCCTGTGTGATCGTCATCGAGCGGAAATAACTGTCATGAGAGTATAATGGGATATTTTTTACCTCGTCCCATTTCATCAGCCAATTTCCGCCCACGCGATTTCCTCTCATAACTGCCATTAGAATGAGTCACTTCCTTTCGGTGCATCACCTTGAATGGCATTTTTGGCCGGGTCAACAGGTCAAAACATAACAACCGGATAGGGTCCCATCTATTATACAAATAGAACTAAATTATATTTTTGTGATAAAGTATATTGCTTTTAAAAGAACGGTTTTGACTTTAAAACTGCGTATTTATGCTAAATTGAATTGTTTGAAATAGAACTATTTTTGACATTGAAAATGTATTTACGCTAAAGTGAATTGTTTGAAATAGAACTGTTTTGGCATTTGACTTTGTGTAAACAAAATTTATACTTAGACCAAACTGAATAAGGATTGTTTGAGTAAATTGAATAGTTTGAAATAGAAATGTTTTGACAAACTGTGTACTTATGCTAAACTGAATGGCTTGAAATAGAACTATTTATTTGTGAAAAATTGGTTTTGACATTAAATAACCTACACAGGTTGATATGCTATAAACACAAACAAACAAAATCATTAATTATAAAATTACTAGCAGTCACATGAGTTTCATATATATTGAGACACCCCATTTTATTATTATTTGAATTATTAGCAATCACATTGATACCATGTACATTTAATTACCCTATATCATTAGCAGTATAATTGTTAGAAGTCACATGGGTCCCATGGATATTGACACACCAATGTTATTAGTAGTAGAATTATAAGCAATCATATTGGCCCCATGTATATTGAGACTCCCTATATTAGTATTAGTACAATAATTAGCAGTAACATGGGTCCCATGTATATTGAGATACTATATTATTAATGGTAAAATTATAAGCAGTCACATGGGTGGGTCCCTTGTATATTGAGACTCCACATATTATAATCAGCAGAATTATCAGAAGTCACATGGGTCTCGTGTATATTGAGATACCCTTTATTAGTAGTAGTAGAATTATTAGCAGTAAAGTGGGTCTTACGTATATTGATACAGTATATTATTAATATTAAAATCATGAGCAGTCACATGGGTTCTATGTATATTGAAACACCCTATATTATTATTAGTAGAATTATAAGCAGCCACATGGGCCCCATACATATTGAGACACCCTATATTATTATTAGTAGAATTACTAACAATCAAATGGGTTCCATGTATTTTGAGAAACTCTCTCTCTCTCTCTATATATATATATATGTGTGTGTGTGTATGTGTGTGTGTTTGTCTGTCTGTCTGTGTGTCTGTGTGTATGTTGAGATACTCTATACAAGAATGGCTTTGGTATTAACTCATGAAGTTTGGAACCGAGAAATCAAATCTAAAACAGAATTCGATTGTGAGTTTCCAGTAGTGGCCAGTTAATTTCCATTCCACGCTTTTACTGACACAACTTACCTATTAAGAAAAATACTAGTTAAATATTAGTAATAATTACTGGCAATCTTTATGCAACGTTTAGCCGCCTTATGCCCAGCGGGTTTGCAGGGTTCCGTTTGTTCCTGCCGAGTCCGACAGTTAAAGCTGGACATATATCTGGGCAGTGGTTTTCCAACGCTATTAAATATTACAAATATCACCAGCCCCAAGCTGAACCACATTTTAAAGTCACTAGTTGGGTTATAGGTGAGTTATTAAAAATAAACGCAGCTAACTGGCTAACCCCTCCTCTTCAAATACCAGGGTCTTCACCAAAACAACACTGCGACAATAAAAGAAAACTCTGAACTGTCGTGTTTGGGTCAACAAGATTAAAATAGCAATATTCGTTAATTGAACAAAAAATAAAGAAAAAAGAAACAATTCAGGTAAAAACCAGGTGAGAGAAAGTCTTCTTTTAGAGAACGGAAGGTAAAACACAGTTCTTCAGCACGGCAGATACGGTCTACTTTCCATCAGACTTTGGGTCTAGTAGCAAAAATAAATTCAAAATCTCAAGTTGATCATTCGGGGAATATTCCCTCTTCCTTTCTCCAATATCTTATCAGATATATTCTTTCCTTCTGTAATTTATATTTTATTCACAAATTCTTTTATTCATGAATATAACAAGAGAAACTTAAATGTACTTCCATTGTATTTTTACTTATTTGGGATTTAGCAGAGTCTTTTCCTTTCTCTCCTTTCTTTCGTTATGGGCTCCCATAACGCCTTGATAGAAAGATGCATGTCTTATCTCAGATAAGAACAAGATTCATTCTCATCTCCTTCCTCGTGGACAAGTCTACAACATTAGGTGTTTCAGTTGACAAGGTTCCAAGACCCCGAAGTGTGAATTTATTCAAAGGAGAAGCTTTTTACTCTAAGTGTTCTCTCCGCAGCAGGATTTTGGGAATATAGGTTTCTTCCGTATCCAAACTACAAGCCTTCTCACTCCCACGAACAGACGGCAACTGGTTATTTTCTGCAGTTTAAAAAATGACCTCGTGTTGGCTTTTGGCGGTTTATTCCTTCGCCTAACCCTAACCCAATCACGGTCGCTGTCTGTCTCTCTCCACTGACGCTTACATAGTTAATACTGAGTGAGATTCTCTCATGACTATGTCTCCTAATGCTAATAGGGAGGGTTGAAGAGAAACAGCGTTTCCTCTGCCTCCACTTTCTTTTTCTTTTGGTGACTTCAACAGACGGTTAACGACCCAACGTGTTGCCTCCTTTCACCACAACCCAGCGAATGTATGAGGGTGTCGTATTTCCGCGTCACAGTAAAAATAAATAAAAGTATATCCAAATTTTTAAAAAAAGATTCTTGAGTCGGTATAAAAAATGAATGTAATATTTCACGTCTATCCTTCTTTAAAATATAGGGCAAAACATATTCCATAACAAAAAAATCAATCAAAGACTTATATATATACTTCCCCATCGAAATTACTCCAGGATATCCTTTGTTCTAGCGTGATTGTAGCTGTCGAGCTCCCATCTTTGTGGAAAAAAGACCTATCTACTAATATCACGGAAGAATATTTATATGAAAAAACCGAGTAAATTTTTAGTATTTGATAGGAACACTTGAAAACATAATACTGTGGGCGAAAATGAATGATTATCGTGGTGTAATGGTTAAAGCGATTACCTGTTGAATTGCAGTATGCGAGTTCTATCTCAAGTCACGCTATTACATTCTCTTTCGGACAAATACCCATGGGAATGACATGACCCCACCATTATCCCCCTTGCTATGGGTTAAATAGCATCAAAGCTGTTCTTCTGGAAAGATAGCTTCAGAATTAAAAAGTACCCACGAAGGTTGATCAGCCATTAAACAAAGAAACTGCAACCGAATGATTAAAGTAACATCCTGAAGCTTGTAAGAAATTTTAAAAACCAAAGGAAAAAAACCAGCAATAACATCGCAATTAGTTAAAAAGCAGATTTTAACAAGGTTAATTCCCCGATCTTCAGACGGATAATAACAAAGACGACGTAGGATATCTAAATAAAAATAAGAAAAATTCAAAGCTTTCGGAGTGCGTCCTCGTTAATGAAACATTTGTAAAATAATTTGTAGATTTATAAGAATAATTTTATAAATGAGCCGAAATAATTTGGACATTCAAGGTGTTACGGGATATTATTTTGACGTCTATATTTAGCTACAAGCACTGACGTTTTATTCAGCCACTTAACACTATACGGGGACCGTAATATACACAGTTTTTCCTCAAGGTATCTCTTACAAAAACTATTCACCTGCAACGTGTTGGGGCTATTTTTTCAATTTGCAACTTAGTATCTGCGGACCTGACAGGCTCGTCATATATATATATATATATATATATATACAAACACTTACAAACACATATATATTACTCACATAAACACACACACACACACACACACACACATATATATATATATATATAGGTGGGTGTATATGTGCGTAAGCGAGTGCATAAGGGTCCAAGATAAGACTTAGCTTGTTACAGCAAACTAGACATATGTACGTGTTTGTCCGTGTGTATGTGAGCACCTGCGTGGGTGTGTCTGTATATGCGTAAATGAGTGTGTGTGTGTGTGTGTGTTGACATAGAAATATAGATATAACAGATAGGAATGAGACGTATAAACGAATAGATATATACTCAGATATCTATCAACCTGTATATATATATTTCAGAGCAGAAAGAGATAGAGAGATAGATCTTCTTCAGAACGATATTGATAGATCTGAAGAGAGAGGGAGAGGGAGAGAGAGAGAGAGAAATAGAGAGAGAGAGGGAGAGAGAGAGAGAGAGAGGTTACTTTCCTGATGTCGGCTACAGAAAATAATCTAATGGATATAAATATGTGGACGATAATTGTGTCCTAATCTTCTCTATACGGAGACACTGCAAGGCTTTAATGATGCCTTGTGGACTAGTGGCTTTTACCTGCTACCCCCAGGGATACACTCAATAAAGGGCTATTCTTCTCTATCTATGTTATGTTGATGCAAATATTCTCAGCGTTCACCTTTGGTAGAATCAAACAACTCTACTGAACATATATCCAGCCATTCGTCACTATTAGAGAATGAAAAGACTCTCTTTTCTTTCAGGTTGACAACCTAGATTGGAATATGTTAGAGCAATATTGACTTTAAACGCGTGTGGAAACATTCACTTTCTATTTGGTTCTTAGAATTCCTGTTTAGTATTGGGTTACTGCAAATTCTTTTCAAGTGTGCCATGAAAGCGAAATACGAGGTCCAGTTCTGAGTCAAAGAGTTAGAAAATGCCACAGAATGATTTAACAAGTTAACACAGGCTTAAAGCGATCTTGTTCTTTTCCATGCACCATATTTCTTGGTGTCTTTTTGTGTCCTTTTTTTTTTGTTAAATGTCATATCACTCTTCATTGATTTTTTAATGCCATAGCCATCCTTGTAGAATAATAGTTGGGTGATAACGGGATACGTACCTTTCCCAACGGTATTAGTCCAAAAATGAATTTAATAGCTTGAACTCGCTCACTACAATTTCCCTTTCCAGCACGTTTGCTATGACACTACAGGAACTCCCACTCTACCATTTGGGAACTACAATTTTCAAAGACTTGTTGGCCGAAAGACCTTTAAAAATGAACGTTAGTTAGATGGCTGGTCACGTTATCTTCGTTGCTGTGTGGCTTGTAATGTTTAATTTGTGAAGTGATAGCAGCCAGCTGACACAAAGCGAATCCAAGAGCAGATATGATTTGGTGGGAGAAGTTATCGACTGGGAATTGTGCAAGAAACTATAGTTTGCCTATACTAACAAATGTTACGGGATCATACATTACAAAGGAGCCCCCCCCCCAATAAAGAGGTATTCTTGTTAGGACACTAAACTATATCCGCTGTGTTTTTACTTGTTAGGGTGTCATTTATGTATTAGATAGATCTGATTTTTGCATTAGATAAGAATACTTGACACCATATAACCATATGCCAAAATACCCGAAAGAAACTACTCAACCAATATATATATATATATATATATATATATATATATATATATATATAAGTAGAATGGCCAGATAGAGGGGGGAAATTAAGTAACCCCTGTATCCAGAGGTTCTCCAAATATATCAAGAGTGTTGACTCTTGATATATATATATATATATATATAAACAAACTATATATTTACAAACTATATATGTATATAAATATATATATATATACAAACTATCTATATACAAACAATATATATATATATATATATATATATATATATATATATATATATATATATATATATATATATATATATATATATATATATATATATATATATATATATATATATATATATATATATATATATATATATATATATATATATATATATATATATATATATATATATATATATATATATATATATATATATAAAGAAACTATATGTACATATAAGGCTTATAGATACGGCTTATTTAGCAAGTGTGTAAAATGTTCGACAAAGGCCAGGAAGACCGGGGTTCAATCCCAGGTCGAGTCATACCAAAGACTTAAAAAATGGTGCTTGATAGCTCCTTGCTTAATACTCAGCATTATCAAGGGTAAAGTGAAGCAATCGAGGTAGACGATTTGCACCCTCCCCAACATCCCGGTGTAGAAGCTATTGAAAAGGGAGCTTTCAGATGACCCCTCGATAAGGTCACCAAATTTATTTTTACCTTATGTATATATTTACTGACTCATTCCTACGGAGAGGGTGAGGCACGGGTAATTTTTAAACGGAGATTAACAGGTTTGAATTCAATTTTACTTCTTCTAGTCTGCCCTACTATTTACCCATAGCTGGAGGGAGAATAAACGGCTTCATACCTTTCGCAAGGGTATTAATGTAATGGGAAATGAAAAAATGTCTCGTCCACAATTTGAACCTATCTCACCGAGTCTAGTTCCCTCGACGGTATTTTTACGCCACGAACACATCCTCAAAATGTAAAATGTTCTCTCAGTTGGGATAAAATCACCCTAGGATTGACATGCCGTTAAAATCAGTCGATCAATCCACGTCAAAACGAATAATATTCTAATGAAATTTAGAGAATGTTTATTCTGAAAAAGAAGAAAACTTCATATCTATTTGATGCAAAATAAAATATAACAAGTTTGAATATTAAATCAATCGGACATAAGAAATGGCACTAGAGAGTGAATTGTGGAAAACCTTTCCTTTTTAAATACATATATTCTGGGATTCAACGGAGTTATAGCCTGAATTCTTCAAGGTTTTTATCCAGATTGAAAAAGGGATTCCGTATATCGAATTGTTCGACCTTGAACGAAATATAGCTGTCGGATGCTACAGGGAAAAGTGAGCTCCCGAGAGTGCTTCGTTGGAAAGAAAGAATACCGATGAATTTGCCGCTCGTGTAAGTTCGTTCTTCATGGCCAATATTTACCCAGCGAATAATTATAAGGCTAAGGGTTGTGGGGGAACTCTACCTCAGGTTGCGTAATTTCCAGATCTATCACATTCAAACCATTATTTGCTAAATCAAAATTCTGCATTCGGCATCGGGATGGCTGTTTCCGAAAATTCACTTATCAAACAAAAAAAAAAAACTTTCAAGACAATGAACCAAAATCAAAGAAAGCATTTTGGTGAATGAAGAATAGTGCCACAAAATGATATGATTAAAACATTTTCCTTTACCCAAATACTTCAGATCGTTGTATCAATATACGCTCAAAAGCCAATCTATTATAGCTAACCATTTTTTAAACCACTGTTTTATTTATCTTTATCGCTGATTGATATAAACAGCATTTCAAACTGTATAGGGTTATTCAATATCCGGAGGTTTGGTTTGGTTTGCTTGGGTTTTATGGCATATCAACCATCATCATCATGTCGTGCCGCTAGCACGGATATCCCTGACCCTTTCCCGCCACTTCTCCCTATCGTTCATCGCCTCTGGCAGGTCTTCAGAGCTATATCCCGTATCCTCACATAGCTGCTGTATGTATGTTCGAGTAGGTTATCCGTTTTGCTCGGCCATATGTGGGGGTCCATAGGAGTAGATCACTTCTGAGCTCGTCCCTGCGTCTCCAGCAGTGTCCTGCATGTCTGGTTGGTCTAATTTGAATACTGTTTATACATATATTAAATGTATATGATTAGTAAACGCATTTTCTTGATAACATTTTAAAATTAACCGGAGGTCATTTTTTTCACAGGATTAAATAATTTCCAGTATTGCTGTCAAATACTAATAATTCTATTTACTATTAATCATTTGTTTGCTCACAGTTAAGTAGGTGTCCATGAGTTATATCGTGGTAAGAAAGAGATTCACAGTGAAATAAAGATATAATTATTTATTAACTGCAATGATACAGTCCAAAAAATACTATTAGTCTCGCGCTGTGGATGTAACGTCCGAAGTCGGTCTTACTACTGACCGAGATTTTGTAGAACCCTGACGGGCTTAAGAAACACGACGTCTTTTAGACCTCTGAGATACCGGAAGTCATGTGGTACGAGCCACTATAAAACAACATGATATTTAAGGGATTTAGTTTATCGGTAATGTCATTTAAAAGAAGTTACAACTAATTTGTTTACACACTAGTATTGCTATTGTTTCAACACAATTCTCTCGTTTCAATTATTGCAATCAAACACTTATAATTCTATTCAATATTAATCAGTGAAAAGGTTACAAGTATTGCTATTTAACACTAACTATTCGATTTAACACTATTTGTTCATTGTAAAATACTTCCCAATTTTGTAATGAATCCCAAACAATACAGTCATTTATTTACACACAGTTCAGTGATCAAACAGTTCTACTTCTAACAATTTAATTTAGGATGAGTCATTTGTTTGCTCACAGTTTAAATATCAAACAGTTCTACTTGACCCACAGATAGGAAGGTACGTTAAACTTGGCGGTTTACTTTTATGATGAAAGAGTGTAGTTTCTGTGGACCTGAAATAAATTGACACATCAGTATATATATATATATATATATATATATATATATATATATCTTTCTTTCACTGTGGAACTGAAATAAATTGACACACCAGTACATATATATATATATATATATATATATATATATATATATATATATATACTGGTGTGTCAATTTATTTCAGTTCCATACTATCTACACTCTTACGTTATATTAAATGACAAACACACACACATATATATATATATATATATACATATATATACATATATATATATATCTATATATATATATATATATATCACAATAATAAATTAGATGAAAATATATTAAATAATGAAAGAAACATACTCCCCACTGATCCTTATAAAAAAATAAAACTCCTTATATACTATAATAGATTTAAAACATCCAACTTAGTCATAAAAAGTAATTCCTCTCCCTTTATTGGAGTCTTGCAAAGAACTAACGTCATATATCAATTTAAATGTCCTTTAAGAGAGTGTATCTCTGAAAACAACAATATATACGTCGGTTTAACCTCAACTGCCCTATCGAGAAGACTTACAATGCACCTTTCTGATACCAATTCCGTAGCACAGCACTTAAAAAAAACATTCATGTTCAACAACAAGAAAAATTACGGAAAATTCTTACAGAAAACAAGACAATATTAGAACACCAAAATAACAAGCAAAAACTGCAGATTCATGCGGCACTACATGTTTGGAATATACAATCTAAACTTAATAGGATTAATTTGAAACCAGTGCTAATGTACTTAAATGTCTTTAGCAACTAACGCTATTTATAGAAACAAATTCAAAAAGTAAACGCTGCACAATGCAACAGTACAGACGCTCTTCTTACAAAGTACTAATTAACAGACAAAAGTTACATCACTTTTGTAATACATCTTACCATAATGATTGCCCAAAGTTGGGAAGAAAGTACATGGGAAATGTCTAATTATAGAAGGTTTATCAACCAATTCCCGCCGAATATCATAAGATCTATACGGCAATTCAAAAAGATAAATAAAAACATATGTAGACAAAAAATGTCTCTAATGTTCAATCAATTATGTATCAATGAAGAAATGCTGCCAATATATATATATATATATATATATATATATATATATATATATATATATGCTAGGTTGTCTGAAAAGATACGGGAACTGCGTTAAAAACTATTATGTATACCATCATCCTCATCAAGTCACAAAGAAAAAAAATATTTCAATGATTCTCTTTCTCCATCCTTCCTTATTTTTCATCGCTCCCAGCAATTCTTGTAAATTACGTGTTTGCACTGATCTGATGTAAATAAGTTCTCCCTTGTCGGCCAACAATAGCGCGTCCATGTGTAAGGGTCCATTGAAGAACTTCACTCACGAGTTCATTCTCTGATTCTCCTGCAGTGTCCTGCATATTTTGTTCGTTTTACTAGGATGGTCTTAGAGATAGCACGGACGTGATCGTACAGGTGCTATTTCGTGGGGATTTGCTTTCAGGATTTATTCAATATAGCTCGTAAAATTCTTGTGCAATAGTATGATATATATATATATATATATATATATATATATATATATATATATATATATTGTTTAAAGTTTGAATGATATTGATTATTAATTGAATAATCTCACATAGGACAGGAACACTTTTTTTACGAACAGCGTATGAATTTATGAAGACGTACAAACATTCCTTCAAAGGGAAATCATTTGTTTTGCTTGAGTCCAGTTTAAGAGCAAACAGCAAAGCTGCAGTCAATATAAATATGGTCGTTTCAGACAGGATTTAGTCTACACTGACTTTGTGTGGTATTGCGCGAAGGATCCTGCTAATAGTCTGTAGTGTTCAAAAGCCTTGTGATCTGATTATAGAATTTTGCCCTCAATGCTTTCGGGGCCACTATAGGATATTACCAAGTACTATCAAAACAAATCAGATTGTTTTGTGTTGTCATTAGTTTTGTCCCAGCAGTGCAAGCGAGGATGCCTGACTCGACTTAGAACGTTTAAAATTTGACCGTAAAAAGGGTTGCTTGGATAGTTTTTCATTCGAGCAACATGACTGTATCATCATATCTGTGGCTTTATTTTGTATATTTCATATATATATATATATATATATATATATATATATATATATTAGTAAATTGCGATATTTTTAAATGAATACACATCTTTTGCTAGGAAACCTCATATATATTCTCAGACTGATAGGCAGACACACAAACGCAGACACAATCACACACACACACACACACACACACATGCATACATATATATTTATATATGTGTTTATACATATATATATATATATATATATATATATATATGTATTGATAAACACACACACACACACACACACACACATATATATATATATATATATATATATATCACCAAGTTATCCCTTAATATATATATATATATGTATATATATATTCTAGCAAGTTTTTTTTAAAGACAATGGAACACCTTGTTATTCTTCTAGTGTCGGGATCTAGATGATAAAGTTATTGTCCCATCTCTTCTGTCCGGATGCAGAACTCAACATTAATAAAATAGGTCTCTTTTCTTAATGTATTTACCGACTCCATTGATAATATCAAATTCATTACATCTCCATATTAAAAACCTACGAACGATGATTTAATCCTACTTAACTACTACAGTTAATATCCCCAAAAATATAAAATAGCAATTATAAAAAAAACTTAATTCCTTGGTATTTTACATCTCATCTAAAACAATATTTCACATAGAACTTACAGACATAAAACAAACCCTTGGTAATTATAATTTTCCAATAAAACTAGTTGATTAGTAAATAGAACTATATCTTCAAAACATTAACAAAAATAATAACCCTACCAACAATATCAAAACTAACAGA
>OY757941.1:35857656-35937656 GCA_963585895.1 Sepioteuthis lessoniana
AACAGAATTAATCCATATTACAGAAATCAAATGTACTATAACTACGAATTAGGCGAACAAGCAATAACCAACATCATAAAAAGACACATTAATCCCATCGAAAAATAAAAACAAATAAAACTTATCATCTGCTACACTAGATTTAAAACATCACATCTTATCAAGAAAAACGCCAAATCCGCTAAAATACACCCAAAACTAATCCAATGAAATTTATAAATTTATATATCCATTTCGGGAGTGCCTCCCTAAAAACAAAACAAAAAATTCTTACATTAGCTATTCAGCCACGAAGTTATCTCGTCGTCTTACTGATCACCTTTCTGAAAATAGTGTCATAAAACAACATTTAATTATACAACACAACGCTAGCACAAACCAACTTATATCTTCCGGTGTGACAAATATTCTTACAGATAACACATGGATTTTATACAAAACAATAATAAAAAAACGAGGACAAATCCTTGAAGCAAAATGCATAAAAAACATAAATAAACGGGCATCAACATATTAAATATTTTTGATTACTAAAATTCTGTTAGTAAACCTTTTTCCAACCGAACGTCTTTTTCCAACCGAACGTCTTCAAACAAAACGCTGAAAACATTGCAACCTCCAATTTCAAAACAAAACACTACAAATAATTAAAACAGTAAAACTCAACAGTTAACTCAATACTACACTACACCTGATGATAAGCAAAACTATGGTCGAAAGTACATGGGCAGAAGATATGGGACAATTCCTTTACCATCTAAATCCCCACGCTAGAAAAATAACAAAGAGTCTTGAAAAAATAAACTTCAAAATAATAAGCAAACAGGTTCCTATCTTCTTTAACAAAACTTACTTGAATAATAACTTTCTACCTGAATATGCACACTTCAATATATATATATATATATATATATATATATATAGGAGGATCATTAAATAAGTTTCCACACTTTTTTCGTATAGGCACTTTTAATGATAGTACATACATCAAACTCTAGTCTTCTTCGAAGTAATCTCCTCCGGCTGCAATGCACTTGTTGTACCATCCCAACAACCTCTGGAAGGCCCCATCGAACACCTCTTCTGTGAGCGTATCAATGACCTTCGTCACAGCCTTTTCATCTCCTCAATTGACCTATAACGACAGCCTCTGAGCTTAGGGAATACCCAAAAGTCACAGGGACCAAGGTCTGGACTACAGGGAGGCTGAGGAACTGTCTTGATGCCTATCTTGATCTGTGACAAGGATGGAGTTGTGGACTGGTGCATTGTCTGTCCTGGTGGAAATGCCAGTGACCCGATATGAAGAGTGCTGGTCTCTTCCGACGGAATCTCTTCCTGAACTACCTTAAAACTTCAACATAGTAACCCTAACCCAAACCCTTTGGCCAATCAACTCTGGTGTATTGACTTCCTTACTGCTCCCACACCTCTAATCATCCCGCACAGAATCCCTGACTTCATTGAATCTCTTATGCCACTCAAAAACTTATGCTTGATTCATGCAAGATGCTCCAAAACAGTTTGAAGCATTCCATACATTTCTGTGGCATTTTTCCAAGTTTAAAACAGAATCTTATTGCTTATCGTTCTTCCTCACGTCCAGATTGCAGTTTTGAAATTTTTGAAATTCACCAGCTGTGACAATCAGACTTTAGCTGGGTGTATTCGAATTCCTGCTGTAGCTGTTCCTTTGAAACTAAAATCACAAAAATTTATCAGTCATCTTATAAAATGTATTGCAATAATATTCTGAATTTTCAAAAGTTTACGACAATTTTAAATGCCTCTACAAAAAAGTCTGGATGCTTAATGAATTCAGAACGTATATATAATCTAGGACGTATATATACATTTATATATACTCATGACTGTTGTTTAAAACTTATGTATATATGCAATGTTGTGTGTTTAACTTGTCCTTCAAATTTATATATATATATATATATATATATATATATACGTGTGTGTTTGTGTGTTTATATAAGTAGAAAGTAGAAAGAAATTGTTTAGAAAAAGTTATAGGAGTTATAGGAATATTTTCCATTATAATTATTTTTTAATTATTATTAGATAGTTTTGACCTCAGAACATCAGAAGAAGAAAAGTTTCCATGTTAAAAAAATGTGTTGTTGTGGTAGTTGGTTCGTTGAAACGTTGCGTATTGCTTCACTCTGGATAGAATTTGAAAGCCACACAGTTAAACGTGCAACGTTTTCTAGTTCTGGAAACTTATTCTGTACGAGTTCAAGATAGACTATGACACCAGCGATGGATGAACCTAAGAGAGTGGTTGTGGTAAAGATAAAGGTGTAATTGATCAGAGGTCAGTAACTAGATGGCAGAAAAATATTGATCTGAAACAAAATATAAGGTATTTGCATATTAGATTGGACCTGGCATTAGTGAGTGCAATGTGGAAACCTTTCCTTTTTAAATACATATATTATGGGATCAAATGGAGGTAGAGCCTGAATTCTTCTAAGTTTTTATCCAGATTGAAAAAGGAGATTCCGTATATAGAATTGCTCGACCTTGAACAAAATAAAGTGGTCGGATGCAAAAGAGAATAGTAAGCTCCTGAGAGTGCTTCGTCAGAAAGAAAGAACTCCGATGAATATGCCGCTCGTCTATATTCATTCTTTATGGGCAATATTAATCAGTAAAAAATTATAAAGGTAAAGGTTGTGGGGAATTCTACAAAATTGTGTGGGAAAGATGAAGATACATTTGATCCCAGGTCAGTAACCAAATGACTTTTAAAAAATTCGCTCAGGTTGCAAGAACCACGATCAAGCAAGTTCAAGTAGGTCAAAAACCGTGGATTTCGAGGTCGAGTTCCAAGCCATTGAGGTAAATCCGGCGAGTAGAATTAAGAGAGTATCAGGTGAGCTCAGTGTCTCACAATACAGTGGAATTCATCAACTTTATGCCCTCTGTAAAAGCATCCCGATCTGACCGATTGTCCTTCATGCTACAAAAATATCGCATAACTTTTTACTCACCTTTATTGTTTGCCTAATCGACTGGGGCTGTAGAAAAAACCGAGTACTGCCCTGCAGAGAGTAAGTCTTCTCCAAAGAGTGTCCTTGATTGGATATTAAACAATCGGATGGTAAGATTGGAGCTTTGGAGGATGCCGAGATTCATTTTTTTGCCATCACTTCCAGGTTCACTCTGGCACAGAGTGGTAGTACCTAATAGACTTCTATATATGGTTCCAATAGAACTAAACTGTGTACTTATGCGAACCCGAATGGCTTGAAATGGAACTGTTTTGACATTTAAACTGCTTACTTATGCCAAACTGAATTGTTTTAAATAGAACTGTTTTTTACATTAAAACTGTGTTCTTATTCTAAACTGATATGTTTGAAATAGAACTGTTCATATGCATAAAATGGATTTAGCATTAAAAACCAACAACGGGTGATATGGGATAAAACCAAACCAAAACCAACTCACCCTTACCATGTTTAAAAGAGGTGATATGCCACAATCCTCTGCATCTGTTGCTGTCAGCAAATTCTAAGTTCCGTTTTCAGAAGGAATAAGAATTTGTGGAAAGTCTGCTCACTAAAGCTTTGTTTAGTATTAATTCTTTATATCCATTTATATATTTAAGTACCTGGGATTGCGTTTTGAAAGATAGTGATCAACTGAAAAATATTCGTAGAATCATTAGGTAGATTGTTGCTGAATCTCATGTCCCAAAAAAATATTTCATCGTACGAGGATAAAGAGAAATATATGTAAAGGTAGATGTCTAGATATTGATCACTCGATCGATGGAAAAAAAAGATAGATGCAAATATAAACATCGAACAGACTGAGATATAGAGTTTTAAACAGTTTTCTACGGTAAAAAAATGAAGTGTTTGTGTATCGATCGACGTGAAAGCTGATCGGTAAATATGATTTCCCCGGTGAGCAGAGGATTCGATTTGTGTTGTTCTGTTTCAATAACACGGGCCTCTGATTAACTTTTGCTAATGTGAGCGTCGACGGAAGCCCGGGGGTGAGAAAGGCGGAAGTCGAAAAGTAGAACTCATGGTTTGGGAAGTGGCTGGGAGTGGTGGTGAAGGTCTGATCTGATGAATATAAAGAAGACCCCTCTTCAAAGAATATGCTAAAAAGTGACGAACCCATTTTGTCATTAATTTTTTTTGGTACCTTATTTGTCCTGTTGAGGATTCTCTCTATATTAAACCCTGAAAGCAAAAAGGCTATTCTCATCCACATCATATTCAAATATGCCAGTGTATTTATACTAGAAACGATAACTTTTTTTAATGGCATATCAACTTTTTGGGGTTATCTACTGCCAAAGCCACACTTGCAACTATTGAACCCGAAGCTGTAGGAATAAATGGATTCCTACTATACTCGAGAATATAACTACAACAATGAATATAATAGCGTGACTGGAGTTCGAATTCGTTTCCTTATATGTCACAGGAATTTGGAGGCGCTCATAGAGTCATGGTTACCATTGTAGGAAATAGTGGCGGCAACACGAGATCAAACCCGGAACGATGCTGTTTACTTTTCGCTCAGCGCTAATAACCTTGTGAATGTCATGAATCCATCTTTGGGGAAATGCCCGGGTAGACTGGGTTCTTTAATTTTGGTATGGCAACTTATCTAGAAGAAGGAAAACTTTGAATTCAAACCAGTTAAACTCCTCTTAAAAATTAACCTCGTGTCTCATCCTACACGTGCAGAGGGGTCGGTATATACATATGTGACACAGTCCGGTATGTTAGTCAGTACAACACGGGGAGCTCCATACAAATAATTTGCTCATATAATTATATATATAAATATATATAATTAAAACGCTGACTGTGCCACCTGCTAAGGGGTAAGACCCCTTAAAACTATATGTCTTTGGTATAACATTGTACTCTATCTCATTCTGATGATCTGGTGGGTGTTGAGCACCTTTTCATTGTTATTATGTAACACTATGTAGCTGGTCCACCAAGCAGACGATCCCTTTGTCTGTTTTGGCGCGAAACCAAACAAAGGCCTGAGCCCGCGACCTCGACGTGACCGGAAGTGGGTAAGGGAACGCGAGAGGTGTGGGATAAGGGAACTCAGAGAAGGAGTTGGCGAAGAGTGACGCGAGTGGCCAGTCGACACCGGACAGCAGAAGTGTCCAATCGGCATGATTGAGTCCAGTACCAGTGAGGGAAGATCGATCAAGATGGGTTGGCATTCCTAGTAGCGTTGTAGAAATTTCGCTAGAAATCCACGCTAGCGTTAGTCTACATATGCACATAGGGAATGCAAGGTTACATAACTCCTCTACTTGTGCTTGAATTAACCCGAGCCTTATTGTTCGTTTGTTCTCTTTCCTCCCACTCCCTTGATTGTATTTCTTGTAGCTATGAAGAAATGTGCGATACCCCTATCGGAACCACTAGTTGATCACCGGCCAAGAAGTGAAAGGGTTTCGAAGAGGTTGACGTATTCGGGGAGCCGAGGGGGTATTGTCACAATCATTCCTAGTTCCAATCTGGCCCAGAAGTGTATATAACGGTTTGGGTCCTATCTATGAGTCCGTCGATCTGTTTGAAAATTGTTAGTATTTGATAGGAGTACTTGATATATAAGCGTGCGCAAAAAAACTTTTCAGAAACAGGACAAAAATATTCTTTGAGCTTAAAATAACCCTAGACGGTTTGACGTGCCGTTAAAATCACTCACTTACAATTCAGAAACAACAGCACAAAAAAATGTAAGCATGAACGTAAAATTAACTTGAATCCTTAACCTCTACGCATAAAATCATTCTAGATGGTTTGACGTGCAGTTTAAATCACTTATTCACTTCTAAGAAACAACTACACAAAAAACCTAAACATGAACGTAAAACAAACACGATTCCCTAACCTCTGGGCATAAAATTACCCTACACGTTTTGATATGCCATTAAACTAACTCAGTTACCTCTCAGAAACAACTACGCAAAAAATTAGAAATAAACGTCGAATGAATGCGATTCCTTAACTTCCAGGCATAAAATAACTCTAAACGCGTTGACATGGCGCGAAAATCAATTAATCATTAAATTCCCAGCTTTTTCTTTGATTACCCAGTCAATTCCTCTAATGAGTATTAACTTGAAATTCGGTTTCTCAGATGGTTAACGGCTTCCAAACATTCCTAATAGGTAATCTTAATGATTCGCACAGTGTTTCCTATAACTTTGTATCGGTACCAAACAAAGCATAATTTAGCCATTGAATACAACTTGTACAGGTTCTTTGGTTCGGCTTGTTTGGTTGGTTTTTATGGCAAATCGTCCATTGTTGGCTATTTTATTCCAAATCTTGCTTATACAGACAATATCTGTAGAGACACATAGAGATGATAAAACATTTCTATTTCTAAGCATTCAATATAGCATCAGCCAAGAAAGTTAATTGGTTTGAAGTATTGCTATGTATCACTAACAATTCAATTAAAATGCCATTTGTTTACACAGTTAAATGATCAAACAGTTCTATTCCAACCAATTCATTAATCATAATTTATTTGTTTGCACTTAGTTTAAATGTCAAACAGTTCTATTTGACCCATAGATAGGACCCAATCAGTTGGTACCACTCCAGGCCAGATTGGACCTGGGAGCTATGGCAATGAAGGAGTACTCTGCATTCCCTCACTATCAGATTGCTTAGGGTCATATCTAGAACACTCATTGTGGGGTTTTACTCCTCCGCTTTGTTTCAGTCAGTGTATTATACAACCACAGCCGACTGGTCTAAGGTCCTTTATTTTTGATTGTTTGTTTGTTCGTTGTTGTGTGCGTGTTTTCTGATTGGATAAGCATATTATTATTTATTTATTATGTCTCCTCGTGTTGCATTGCCATGACCAACTCTACAAACACATATGCACGCAAAATCATAACGACGACACAATAAAGACGAGCAACACAGTTCTTTAGAAAAATATACCTCTCACTTTATTTGAAAGGGTTGTGTGTGAGAGGGAGTGGGAGACTGAACAGAACTGCAACATATTGAACCCCAATCTTCTGGCCATAATAGCGTTTCTTTCCCGTTCTCCTGGGCTGCTCAACCGGGGGCCTGGGGGCCCAGCCTCTCTGGGACTTGGTCCTCATTCCAGCATCTTCTCTCCAACTGCAACTGCTCAATCGAGGCTTGAGGGCCCCTTCTGTTGGGTGCTGGTTCTCTCTACCCCATCTTATCCCCAACTGTTCGACGTCCACCTTCATCTTGTGGGCGTCACGAATCGCACTCAATCAACCCGTCCACGGTCAAGGTTATATCCTGATATTCCTCGACCGGATGCACCTGTTTTTGACACAGGTACATTTCCAATTTTGACAGCTTGGCTGGGGTCAATATGCAACACTCGGGCTTCTCGGCTCAAACTTAGAAAAAAATCTTCACACCGAACATACACATTATTAATACAATACCTATCTCGAGATTAAATGCAGTTTGGTTATTCATCTGATAATCCCCTCACAAAACCCTCTTGAATTCTCTTTCTTACTATTAATCCTGAAATCAACCAGTTTAATCTTAGATTTTCTCTCTATTTTTTTTTTATCTGCTTAGGCAGTTTGGGTCTAACATATCGCACTCTGTCTGCAAAAAATCAAATTGTTAAATAAGTTTTGATTTTAAAATCTTGTAATATAATGTCCGAGGGATTTCGTTTTACATATCTTGCCTTTGGGTTTAGTTAGGCTGAGAAACTTTCGGCTAAGCACATGGGTTAGTTAAGTGCAAACTTGAGCACAGGTGTTGATGCGCGCGCGGGGAGGATGTGTCATTCACAGATGTCAAAATAAAAATCCCAGAGAGAGGGTGTGACCAGGGATGTGAATGACGTCATGCACCGGAAGCGTGCGCGGAGAATTTTGGGAGATTTGAAAAAGTCAGTAGTTGAGAACGAGACTCCTAACGAGAAGAGTCGACTTTCCGGGCTCGCTGAGTCCAGACGAATTTGTGCGCTACGGACGCATCACGTGATGGGGGGGGCAGATGGAAAAGTCATCATAGAAAGATTGTGCATCTCTCTTCCTTATGTCGAATACTTTAACTCAAAGGTAATAAAAGGCTTCGTACCTGAACTAAAAAGTCGTAAGTGTTTCGGGATTCCTATGTTCTATGTATATATGTTATGAACATTCTATGTACGTTTCACATATCCGTATTATGTGTAAGGTACAATCTGCCTAGACAGCAACTTTCCATTTCAAGGAGAAATATTAAAAAATGTCTCTCATAATTAGAAATTCCATTAATTATTCTAAAAGTATCAATTAGATCAACTCTCATTCTTCTTTCTAGTAAAGAAGTTTTGCGTGGTATGGAAAAGATACAGTGAAATAGAGTTAATTATTTAATCACTCCAGTGGTACACTCTAACGAGTGTTATAAGATTCGTGTTGTTGGTGCTTCGTCAGAAGTTGGCCTTACAACTGACAGACGTCCTTTCAGAGCTGTCTCTCTTTTTCTCTTTCGGCATCTGCTTCTGCTTCTCCGTTCTTAAGAGACTCGGCGTCTTTTATATTTCCATGATACCAGAAGTCATGTGGTACGAGCCACAATACAACAAGAAGATAAATCTTATTTCTTCAAATTTTCTCCATAACTGTAATCTTTTAGTCTTTCTTTAATTATTTTTTTCAAATCTCCAAATTACACTCAAAAGTGTAAAATGGCAAAATCATGGACTCATTGACTCAAAGTTTAAAAATCCAATTCATATATTCGAAAATTGGTGCCCATGGCTATTATTAAAGGATGTTATCTAAGTAACTCCAGTTCGAACCCTGGGCAAAGCTGTTAACTCTTCACATAGAGATTATAAAAATTTAGTTCAAAGAAAAAAATCGGCTGACCACCTGCAGCGCTTGATTTGGCCAAAGTGGAGAAAGGAGAACTAGTCCCAGACAGTGCGGCACTAAAAAGTGACTTCCTCCTTTTTGTCAAGAACTACTAGTCTGCCCTCAGTACGAATTCGGGGACCGAACTGTCAAGGCAGGAAAAATTAGTCAGCAGATTCGTTTCGTCACTCGCTTCTGGAATGAAGCTTCCCAAGAAATACTAATAAATGAAAGTTGACTACTGAAGTTCTACCAAGAAAATTCAACTAAAAGAAAAATCAACTGAAAGAAAATTTAACCGAGAATTCAGCGGAAAAGAACCTTAAAGAAGACTCAAATTCAATGAACTCTGAAACATTTCGATAAAAAAATTAAAAAAAAGAAGATAAATACTCAAAATCAAAGAATTTTGTTTCCCGGACACTCTCTCAGATAAGTTTCCCGCAAATTGTGCTAAAAATTTGCAACACATTATCTTTTCTATCCCTTTCTTTCTCGTTTCTTTTGTATAAAATTCCTTTCTTAAAACTGTATTGTCTGTGTTATCTTTTCGAATCAATATCCGAACGAGAAAGCAGCGGAACTTACTGCTTAAACTTACTGTTTAAATTTACTGTTTGAACTTACTGCTTACACTTACCGTATGACCTTACCGTTTATGGCACACTAAAGCGCCTTAAGAACTTTATCCAGTTAAACACTAAACTTGGCTCTAGAGTCACTCACACGTTCTTCCTAAACATCAAATTTCATCATCCCCGCTTCTCAAAATTTCTTTATATTGCAAAACTTCTATTTTACACTTACTTTTTTTAAGACAGTAATCCCCTTAGAATTTAACGGGTCTAAAGAGTCTTCACCGCTAAATATGGTTTAATAGCAGAGCAAATTGGGCACTTTATGTTTCGGATGATAGATAGTCAATGGGAAGGGAAAATCTGAAAACAAACCGTCTCACTCTGCTTAAAATTTGACCTGGTGTCGCACCCAATTAGTATCTAACGGGTTGGTCATATATTCACTTTATCATCCTAACAAAACAATTCATCTTTATAATAAGAAAAAAAGCAACTGGATTTATTTGATATTAAATTATCTTATTTATCAACCCCTCCGCTCGGGCAGTATATGACACAAGGTCAATTTTTAAGCGGAGTTTAACAGGTTTGAATTCAGTGTTTTCCTTCTAGCCTTGTAGCCTCACCAAGGCTGAAGGACCCAGTCTGTCCTACAATTTACACATTGCTGGAGGGAGAATAATTGGATTCATACCTTTCCCAAGGGTATTAGTGCTATGTGAAATGCAATCAGTCTCGTCGAGTCGCCGTGTCCATTTCCTATGACGATAACCATTACACCACGGGCACCTCCACATTTGATATTAAATTATTGATTTTTTTAGATAGATTTATTAATAGCTAACCACTCCGAACAAACGGCATGCAACACAATGTCAATTTCTTAAGCTACAGTAAACAGAATTAGGAGTTTTCCTTCTCCTAGACTGGATACCATACCAAGATTATCATGCACAGATCTCCCAAATATTTACCCATAACTGGAGGGACAATACTTTGATTCATAACTTTTCTAAGATTATTATCAATAACATAAAATCTAAAACGTCTCGTCCAGGATTTGAACTCGAGTCAACATGTCCATTTTCTACAACGATAACAATTATACTACGAGTACCTCCGTTTATTGTTTTATTGCTTCAATTTGGCTTTTGATTATTTTTTTAAATAGTTGAAACTGTGCATACACTACTTCTTTTAATGTTGAACACACTTATACCTGAAAAGGTTTTTAACAATATTAAAATTTCCAGATAGAAGTGTTTTTTTCTGTTTTTTTTTTGTTTGTTTGTTTTTTTGCTGGGGGCGGCGGATCTGTCTCTTAATATTTGTCATTTTACTGCTCCTCTGGCTGTAAAAAGTATCTTTCGGTTTAGTAATTCATTCTCTTGGTTATCGATCCAACATACAGTGATATCTTTCCCTTTTTATAAATGGCCCAGTCGACTGGGGCCATAGAATACACCGACTGCATCTCTGCAGAGGGGTAAGACTCCCCTAATGAGTGTCCTAGATATGACACTAAACAAGCTGAGGGTGAGACTCCAATAATGCTGGAGCTTTGGGGAATGTAGAGTACCTCTTTATTGCCATCGCTCCAAAGTCCATTCTGGCCCGAAGTGTCAGCACCTGATAGGGTCCTATCTGTAAGTTAAAAAGAACTAAAGAGTATATTTATGCTAAACTGAATTGTTTGATATAGAACTGTCTTTAGATTTAACTGTCTGGAGAAATGGGTTCAGTAGTAATATTTCGTTCTTTATACATGGAAGAACTTCTTCAGACTCCAAAGTAAACCCGTTCCAAGTGTTTGATTTATCCACTTTTCAACTCATTTTTATTGGTTAACTGCGTGTAAACAAAAAAAAACCCAAAAAGCTATACGTATGCTTAATTGAACTGTTTGAAATAGAACTGTTTTTGACATTAAATCTGTGTACTTATGCTAAACTGAATTGTTTGATATAGAATTGTTTGAATGTATAAAAATGGATTTGGCATTGTATAACCTACAATGGTTGATATGCTTTTAAACTAAACCAAACCAGAACAAAACAAAACAAACCCTCCATATATGTATGTATATTGTTTTCTTTTCATGGTAAGATGTTGTAGATTTAAAATTCCCAATAAATAAGAGTATACCGATTAACTTTTTATGAGTTGATTTTCATCTATAGCAATTTTTATTATTTCAAGTGGAACATTATACATTTTAAACGAACATTATTTAGTATTATTCATGACTAAACTCTACATTTGTGACAGAATATAAATATATAATCCCTCATGTATATTTACGAATGTTCTCGTGGTGTAATGGCTACAGTCATAGGAAATGTACTTGGAGATCCGAGTTCAAACTTTATAACTTCGGGAAAGGTATGAATCCAAGTATTCTTCCTCTATTTCTGGATGAATGAGAAGTGTTGATTGCACATGTTAACCATGGAAGAAAAACTTGTTTAGGAAAAGGAAAGCTCACAATTCAAACCTGTTAAACCTCATTAAAATTTGATTTTTTTTCACATCCTGTTCGTAAAAGAGAAGTTTATATATAAAGTTATACAATTTTGGTTACAGAGTTTCTTTGTTGTAACTTTTTCGCAAGAGATAATACCTAATAATATTTGTTTTGATTAAGAACGCTCTATGCACGTTTGTATCTTTTCGTTGAATACATTTTATTTGCTCCTGTTATCTCGACAAGCATTGGAGGTGCCCGTGGTGTAATGGTTATCGTCATAGGGAATGGACACGGCGACACGAGTTCAAATCCTGGACTAGACTGATTGCATTTCACATTGCACTAATACCCTTGGGAAAGGTATGGATCCAAATATTCTCCCTCCAGCTATGGGTAAATAGTAGGACAAACTGGATTCTTCAGCCTTGGTGAGGCAACTAGTCTAGGAGAAGGAAAACTCTGAATTCAAACCTGTTAAATTCCGCTTAAAAATTGACCTAGTGTATTATATCCTGCCCGAGCGAAGGGGTTGGTAAATATGGTTATCTCGACAAGCATCCATCGCTGTGTGAATATTTCTCATGATAATAAAGTCTTGATGAAGGTTATTAAACCGAAACATTTAACGTTGGCTTTACATCACAATAAATTCACCTATTTAGATTATTCTGTTTTACATACGTTTTGATTGTATAATGTTCCACTAGAGATTATGAAATCCTTCTGCATCTGGTTAAGAAGAAAAACAACTTTTCGTAAAAGATGGTAGGGGTGTACATATTTATGGCTGATACGATATATGTTAAAAATAGTTTTTTCAATGGATCTATTCGATACTCTATCGTTGTTGTTTTTATAGTTAGGATTTGCAATTGGACTTTTAATTGAAATTATACGAATCGGTACTGCCCTAATGAATAGAGTGTTTGCCAATCATCCGGGAGACGGGGGTTCAATCCCAGGTCGACTCATACCAAAGACACAAAAAATGATACTAGGTGCCACCTTGCTTAACACTCAGCATTATAAGGTAAGGGTCAAGAGTAAAGTGGTGCAATCCAGGGAATGGAGTAGTGAACTCCCCTACACCTTGGAGTAGTATCTATTGAAAAGGGATCTTTCGGGTCACCCTCGACTAAGGTCACCAACTTTACTTTCTTATATATCCTACCGCCAGCGAACACGAGTAATTAAGCTTTAATGGGACAAAATCTTATTTTGAATCAGAAAGTATGACGAAACATAACGTATATAGAAAGACTTGAACTTTGAAAAGAATTTATTCTGTTTTTAATTATTCATATTATTTCTTTTAATACGTTCAGGAATAAAAGAGTAATATTCGTAATCAATAACACCAAAGTAATTATTAAATAAATCCAATTTAGTTAAAATCTGTTTGAAAATTAACCACACCATATACAACGCAATCCTTTATTCTTCAGTGGAATAGAAGACACAGTGAAGAATTTTAAATAACTTAACCCTACGGGCTCGTTCCCTATCTTGTTTTTCCGAAGGCCGCCTAGCATTTGTGTCAGGAAGGTTCCATTAATGACAATTTACATTGTGGTGGGCCTTCGGCATTGGTGAATTTATGACCAACAAGTTGACCTGGCATAGATGCCAGGAGACTTAGGTAAGGTTTTGTTCACATTGCACCTAGTGATCCTATAAACGGCAATGACCAGCAGCACACTAGTCTCGGCACCTGCGTGAGTTACCCCTCCCTTAAATTATCAATAACCGTGTGTCAAATCATGCCCACTGGGAGGCATAGATATATATTAATATCAATCCCACGAGCTAGATCTGCGCCGCTTTTCCGGGGGAAGACGCCTGATATACGTGATGAGTGGGTGAAATCAATGAAAAGCAAATATATACATTGGACTTGACCTTTTGGCTTTGAGAATCACCGACAAGCATTGACAAGTAGGGATTAACATTGCGCTTGGTCTTTTGGCTTTGTGAATCCCTGACAAGCATTGAAAAGTATAGATTCTCACTGCACTTTGCTTTTGGCTTTGTGAATTACTGACAAGCATTGACAAGTAGATATTCACATTGCACTTTTTTTTTGCTTTGTGAATTACTGACAAGCATCAAAAAGCATAGATTCACATTGCACTTTGATTTTGGCTTTGTGAATCATAGACGAGCATTGACAAGCAGAGATTCCCATTGCACTTGGCCTTTTGGCTTTGAATTTCCGCCATACTGTGGTTATGTCAGTACTGCTCTATGGATGCACAACATGAACGCTAACGATGCATGATGAGAAATACGCAAGAATGCTACTTGCTGTTTTGAACAAATCCTGGAATCATCTCTCCTCAAATGAGCTGTTGCATCACCAACTACCGCCTATCTTACAAACCAAGTAAGACGAAAAAGACAAGAGGGACATTGCTGAGGAAGAAAGGACGAGCTCGTAAGCGCCGTTCTCCAGTTGACCCTTACATGGACACTTACCTCCAATCTCACAAACCATCTAAATAAGACGAGCAAGACATGCTAGGCATTGCTAAGAAAGTAAGGACGAACTCATAAGTGACGTCCTTTTAGGAACTCCTACTCGACGACTTACCCAACCCCATCTCAAAAATCACCTAAGACGAACCAGACTGGCGGGGGCATAGCTATAGAAATAAGGAAGAATTCATAAGTGATGTTTTTATGGACTATTACACATGGTCGCACCAGAGTTAGCCGACCGGTAAATATTTACATATATCAGCACAAAAAAGTGGCCATCCTAGAAAATGAGATGAATAAAATTGTCTGGGATTTTGACATGAAGAAATGATTAGCTTATCCAGCCAAAGATACCGGACTTAGTGATAATTTACCAAAAATGTAGAAAACTTGTCGTCTAGTGGATTGCTATGGGACTGTTACCTACCCATTGATGGACTCTTCCATTTAATCGAGAGTCAAGTACTCTCGGGGATCGGTCGGTCGGTCGTCGTGAGGTTGGAAAGAGACTGGATATTCGACTGACATGTAAGCCTGGCTTATGCCACCACTTTTTTCTGTATTTTGTAACTTCAATATATCCTTAAACTTATACCGTGTTCCGAGTTATCTCTTCGTGGTCCCAAACTGGGTTCACATCATGGATTTTGCACTTCCAGTAGATGAAAGAGTAAAATAATAAATAAGTAAAAAATAGACAAGTACTTGAAACTTGCTAGAGAACTAAAAAAAGAAAAATATTATATGTAGTTGACAGTGATACTAATCGTAGTTGCGTTGTGCTTAAAAAGGTTCCAAAGGTTTTTAAACGTGATCGGAACAGTTCAAAATCTCTGGAAAAAACGAGACCATTTCAACTCCTGTATTCAGCCGGACTTCAGCTAACGTTGGCGAGAAAAAAAATTGCAAACTGTATAATAATAAACTGTTAATTACATAATAAACTGTATAATAATAAACTGTTAATTACATAATAATCGAATGCTGCAAACTGGCAGAAAATTAATTTAAGACTGAGCACAACTGATTTGGAGAGGAGGTCCACAGGCAAATGTGTGAGAAACTAAACCTACCAGGAACGATGGATAATAGGGATAGATGGTGAGAAAGAATCAGGGAACTCTCAGCTGTCGGCGCTGATGATGGTGGTGATGGGTAAATAATAGGGCAGATTGATTACTTTAGTCTAGTTCTTGTCCCTTCTAATATATCAGCAGAGTTTAACTAGTTTGAATTCAGAAGTTTCCTTCTCCCAAACCGGTTGCCATTCTAAGGTTAAAGATAGGTCTGCCGTACTATTTACCCATATTTTGAGTACTTAATGTAATGTGAAACACGGGCACCCCGTATATGGAATCGTAATAATGAGGTTATGCAAATATTTCTTTTCTTTGTTTTTTTTTTCAAATTAGAGATTTTATACTCGTTTAAAAACCGGGTTTTCACTGGAAACGTTCCCATAGACCACATAATTTAAAACAGCAGGGATTTTGCAACGTAATTTAGATTTAATGATGCGTTAATTTCAAAAGGATTTTCTTTTTAAATTAGTGAATTAGAAATTATTTTTCATTTTGTTGATTTAAAAAAATTTTTTTTTCTTTAATTATTAACCGACCGAAAATTGGAATTTTCTACATATTGAATTGGACTTTCTGCATTTTAAAATTTTATAATCTTTATTTAATTTTTCATTTATTTATTTTATTTTTATTTTTAAGGGGAGAGCTTAATTCACATTTATAAAGCTGCTGCTTTTTCAATAAGACATGTTGGACAATAATGAAAGATAGCTAATGGCTGTCGAACAAATATGCGTCAACGAGAGTAATGAATTGAAAAAGAAAAAAGAAAAGAAAAAGAAAAGATCACCCATCAAAAAAAATAAATAAAATAAAATAAATGAATAAAAAAGGTTTCATTTTTCGTACAGGCACTTCTCTTCAATTTTTTTGGTGTCCTTTACTTTCATCTTTTCTTTGCGGGGTGATGTGGTTGTAATCATATGTCCGACACAAGGACACTTTAACAGTCTCTAAAGAAGGGCTATGAATCACATACCATAAAAAGATAACACGCACCCTATGAGGGAACTTCTGGTGGTGTAACGGTTAGCAAGTTGGACTAACAATCCTACACAAGTGAGTTCGAGTCTCATTGGGCACCCCATTCATTTGGCCTTGTGTTATATCGAAGCAAAGAGCTTTGCAAATTACTAACATAAACCCTACGAAACGACATAAATTTGCCTGAGGGTGATGAAGATGGTTAATATATGAATGAATGTTTTTTTTTTCATCTTCGAATAGCCTCTTTCTATTTTTTTATTTTGGGGGTTTCTTTCTTTCTTTCTTTCTTTCTTTCTATTTGTCTTTATCTTCCTACCAACTCTTTTTATATTCATCATTTGTTTTTTATTTGTTTGTTTTTTGTTTGTTCGTTTGTTTGCATGTATCTTTGTTTGTTTGTTTGTTTATTTCTTTTATTTCCTTTTTGCCTTGAGTTTCTTTCTTTCTTTCTTTCTTTAGGAATTTCTTTAGTTATCCGTGCCTTGGGTTTCTTTCTTACATTCATTCATTCTTCCTTTCTTTCTTTTAGCCTTTCTATTTGTATTTTCATCCTTATCATTTTTTTCTTTCTTTCTGTCTTTCTTTCTTTCTTTCTTTCTTTTAGCCTTTCTATTTGTATTTTCATCCTCATCAGTCTTTCTTTCTTTCTTTCTTTTAGCCTTTCTATTTGTACTTTCTTTCTTTCTTTCTTTCTTTCTTTCTTTCTTTCTTTCTTTCTTTTAGCCTTTCTTTTAGCCTTTGTATTTGTACTTTCATCCTTATCAGTCTTTCTTTCTTTCTTTCTTTCTTTCTTTCTTTTTTACTTCAGCTAGGAGTTTCTTTCTTTCTTTTCCTCCTTTCTATTTGTAACAATCATACTTACCACTCTTTCTATTTATTTTGTTTGTTTGTTCTTTCTTTCTTTCTTTCTTTCTTTCTTTCTTTCTTTCTTTCTTTCGCTTGGAGTTTCTTTCTTTCTTTTCCTCCTTTATATTTGCTATTATTATCCTAGTCACTCTTTTTAGTTTGTTTGTTTGTTTCTTTCTTTCTTTTTTCTTTCTTTCTTTTTTCTTTCTTTCTTTTGTTTGGAGTTTCTTTCTTATTAGGAGAATCTTCCATTCTTTTATTCTTGTTAGAAGATTTTTTTCTTTGCTCTTTCTTTCTTTCTTTCTTTCTTTCTTTTCACTCAGTGAAATTCTCTTTCTGTTTTTTTCTTTCTTTTCTATTACCATCTCATGCATTTTTATTATATTTTTTCGCCCCTTGCAGTTTATATCGTATTTCCTCGTTATGTATTGTTCGTTTCTGTTTTATTTATTTCCTTTTCCTTTTATTCTTTTTAATCATTTCTTCTCTTTTTCTCCGTCCAACCAAGTTTGATGGAGCTTAAGAATATGCTGACTGCATCGCTGCATCGGGTAAGACCCCACCCAGCAGCAACAAGTGTCCTGGATATAGCAGCAAATCCTTTGAAGGTGAGACTCCAGTTCAAGAAATATGTTGAATGTGGAGAACTCGTTCATTGTTATTACATCCCAGGTCCACTCTGAACCCTAGTGGTGGTAACTGTCAAGATACCATCTATGGATAGACGGTTAGTAGGTTGGTTGTTGGTTGCTGGTTTGGGTTTATGGCATTTGTAGGTTATTCAACGCCAAATCCATTTTTATAAAAATAGTTCTATTTCAAACAATTCAGTTTAGCATAAGTACGCAGTTTAAATATAAGTAAAGTTTAATTGTGAAAAACATTTCTATTTCAAGCTATTCAGTTCAGTCAAGCAGTTCTAATTCAGCTAATTCAGTTTAGTATAAGTATAGACTTTGTTTTCTCACAGTTAAATGTCAAAATTGTTCTATATTAAACGATTCAGTTTGATAAAATTACAGTTTCAATGTCAAAAACAATTCCATTTCAGACAATCCAATTTAGCATCAGCACGCAGTTTAAATGTAAGAACACAGTTTATTTCTTAGCCAAACCGTTCTAATTCAGATACTTCAGTTTAGTATATGTACAGATTTTGTTTTCACACGGATAAATGTCAAAACAGTTCCATTTTAAACAAATCAGCATAATATAAGTACATTTTCAAAGTCAAAAACAGTTCAATTTCAAACAATTCAGTTTGGCATAAGCACGCAGTTTAAATGTAAATCCGGTTTAATTGTCAAAACATTTATATATCAAGCTATTCAGTTTAGTCAAACAATTCAGTTTAGCATAAGTATGCCGTTAGTTTTATTTAAACCACATACATGGCCCTATCAGGTGCTACCACTCGAGGCCAAAGTAGACCTGGGAGCGATGGCAATGAAGAGGTACGCCGCGTTCCTCAAAGCTCGAGGGTTACTGGAACCTCACCATCAGATTGTTCAGTGTCATATTAGGACACTTGTTGCGGGGGGGGGTCTTACCCCTCTGCAGAGGTGCAGCCGACTGGGCAAAGATTTTTTGGTTTGGTAGTTTTGTTTAATGGCATATCAACCTTTGTAGGTCATTTAATGCCAAAGCCATCATACTAGAACAGTAGTGGTACTATTTAACACATAGCTTGTAGGATTTCATACCCTTCCCAAGGGCATTAGTCCGAAAGTGAACGTAATAGCGTGACTGGAGTTCGAACTCGCTTACTACGATTCCGCAGAACATCGCTTTAACAATCACACCACGAAGACAAACCCTCTTTGGATAGATAGTACGTGTGTATTAATATAAAAAAAATAATTATTAGCAATACCAATAAACTATGTGCCAACAAATGAGAGCTGAGTAATTTGAAAAATGTTACTGCAAACTGAAAAAAATCGTATTAAAAGGGGATTTGGTATGAAATAACCATGAAGGTTTGATATTCCATTAAACTAAGCAACATAGAGCAGTATTGAACAAGTCCTGGCGACTACACCCCACGAGACACCAACTATACGGACACTTGCCCCCCATCACGAAAACTATACAAGTTAGACGAACCAGACACGTGGGACACTGCTGGAGAAGCAAGGACGAGCTCATAAGCGATGTACTCCTGTGGACCCCGACATATGGATGTGCAAAAGCAGGACGACCAGCACGAACTTACATACAGCAACTATGTGAGGACACAGGATGTAACCCTGAAGACCTGCCGGAGGCGATGAATGATAGGGAGAAGTGGCGAGAGAGGGTCAGGGATATCCGTGCTGGCGGCACGACAGGATGATGATGATGATGATGATTCAGAAATCCTTTCATATGACGTCAAAATTTTTCTTCCTTTTTTCTTTCTTATTTCATTGATTCTTTATTCCAAATTTACCGTTCCATCCCTCTTTTTCTATCAGTCAGTATATTCCTTTCCACATTTCCTTTATCTTTCTTTCTTTTTTTCTTTCCCCTGCATTAAAAATTGATTAAAATGAAGACATGACAAGGTAGAGAAAGGTGATCCACTGAGAATTATGCAAGAGGCTAAAGGCTGACCTCCCTGAATATAGAGTAAATGCACGAATCAGAATCATTTATAAAAAGAAAAAAAAAGATCCCCTAAGACGGTTACGAATGTTACGAGACTAAACGGAGTCGTCTCCCTTGTCACAGTGTTAGAGGAACTCTTCCTCGTTACGAGTCCTTTTATGTCACGTCACAAGGTGAACTAGAGGAAATCGCCTCATTCACGAACAGGTTTTGCGTTGAACAGGCGTAGGGTCTTACCCCTTCAGCAGTGAGCACATGGAGCCTTCCTCCTTTAGATTACAGGCCTGAGAAGAAGAGCTGTTTTCACCTTTTCTGCAATAAGGACTTTTCTGTTTATTCCTCGAACGCATGTGACTCTTGCATAGCCTTGGGAGAGAACTGTGTCCCATACTCGTATATTCGACAATCAAAAGACTTTATTATATTAATTGATGATTCTGTTTCCAACGGAATATTCACCGTTAATTTACTCGCTTTAGGATAGCCGTGTGCGTTCAAAGAAACGGGGTGTTAACCACGAAATAATACCTCGTTAAATTTATACGAAGAAAAACTACGTTTGGTTCTCTGAGCCAGTTTCGGTTCGATATCGTTCGGTTTTATGGCATATCAACCCTTGTAGGTAATTTAATGCCAAATCATATACATATATATTGTAGGTGAGTGAAAGTATTTTTTAATATTTAAAATAAGGGTTTAGTATTCCCCACAGGTTTTAATGTTGAAGTTTAGAATTAATGTAGAATAAGCACATGGATAAAACAAATGAAGGAATAAGGCCAGTGAAATAAATGAGTGAAGATATGCAACAAGTGAGTAAAAGATATGAAACAAATAATGGTTGTAAAACGGCGCGGACAAAATGAACATTTAAAACAAGGCGAACGAACAAAAACAAATTTATATTCTATAATAACAAAACTTACATTAATACATAAAAATATTACTAAATCTTCTAACAACATAATAGTGTGTATATATGTGTGAGCTCGTGTGTGTGTGTGTGTGTGTGTGTGTAACACGACTAAGCTACAAAAGGAATTGCAAATTTAAAATGTCCTTTTTATATGGTTTGAAACAGGCAGTTTTTTAGAGACGGGAAAGCGTCTCATAGTTCTTGTATATGAATGTCTACGAGGCATGGTGTTGCAGCTGCGGAGAAATTTTGGTCAAAGAGAAGGTGTTGCCGCTACGAAGAAATTTAGTCAAAGAGAGAGTGTTGCCGCTACGAAGGAATTTCGTCAAAGAGAAAGAATGTGTTTTAAGACGGCGTATTTATAGAAAATACCGTCTTGTAAGTGGCTCAAGACGCAGGGCTTGAATTTACGCGCGCCGACGTAGTTGTAAGCATATCACGTGGTCCTCCTGGCCAATGGTTTCCCGAGACTGAACATTGAGCGTCCGCCATCTTTGTGGGAACAAGTGACATACCACCCAAAATAATTTATAGGAGTGTAAAGTCCTATAATATATATATATATATATATATATTAGATTTGTATACACATTTTATAGATAACATTTTTAAACAAGCAAGAGTTCATTTTTTTGGCACAATGTTAAATGGTTTCAACTGTAACCATCTGATTTAATATCAATTATTTGTTTACACAGAACTGAATATAATTTGTATGTAATTGTATTTTGAACTAATTTGCTTGCACATTAGTATTGCTATTGCTTCTACACAGATACCCTGTCACCCGAGGCTATAGAATACACCAGCTGCTTCTATGTGTCCTGTGGCCTAGTTGGCTGGTGCAGCAGAATACACCGACTGCAAAAGAGGAAGACTTCCCCAACGAGTGTCCTGGATATGACACTAAACAAGCTAATGGTAAGTTTCCAGTAATGCTGGAGCTTTGGAGAATACGGAGCACCTCTTCAATGCCATCGCTCACCGGACCACTTTGGCCCGGAGTGGTAGTACCTGACAAGGTCCTACCTGTGGCTCAAGTAGAACTAAACAGTGTACTTATGCTAAACTGAATTGTTTGAAACAGAACTATTTTTGACATTGAAACTGTGTTCTAATGTTAAACTGAATCGTTTGAAATGGAAATGATTTTCACATTGAAACTGTGTATTTATGCTTAACTGGATCGTTTGAAATAGAAGTGTTTTTGTATACTAAACTGAATTGTTTGAAGTAGAAACTTTTATATGTATAGGATGGATTTGACATTAATAAACTACAATATGTTGCGTCATAAAACTAAACCGAATCAAACCAGTTACTTCGATTCAATTATTTCTCTTTGGGACGGATGGATTCGTACTGACAGCGGGATTAAAGCTAAAAAAACAAATTTCAGTCAGAGTTGGACAGAAAATATCCAAAGGAAAAAATCTGGAGATAGAAATATACACCAAAAGACCAATATTTTAAAATCAATAATATAATGTCAGTTTTCAAGTGATAAATTTTTTGGAGACCTCATGGTGTAGTGACTATTGTAATGTACCGAAGTGGCTAATACAGAAAGCGAGTTGGAATTTCAGTCACACTATTACATTCACTTTCGGATAAAACCTCCTCCTTCAGCTATGAGTATCCTTTATTCAATTCTACAAGAATTGGTTTGGCATTAAAAACCGACGAAGGCTGGCATGAAATTTAACGAAGAACTCTAACTAAAAAGAAACCAATTGTTATACGAATATCAAAGACTTCTGCAAGACAAAAAATAAAAGGGCAAGAAGACTTTTTTTAAGAAATATTCCATTTCATAAAAGACTATAGGAGAAAGAAAATTATAAAAAAGCGAGAGATGACACCCACTAAAAGTAAGGCTAGAGGAACATCGAAAAGCAGTTGTTCAAATAATGAAACAGAAAGTCGGATATAGCTGAACATATATGGAAAGAAAAAGGAAATGATCTGCCCTTGTGGGATGATGTTAAAATAGGATTTTGTGAATTGGTTTGGTTTGGTTTGGTGGCCATGCAAGTCATACTTTCACTAGACCTGAAGGTCTAGTGCTATGTTTGTCACTGATCCTTCATCCACCCCAAAGTGGCCTGACATGCGCCGGGGATCAAAAGGCTGCCGAAGCGCTCCTGGAGGCATCCTTCACATTTTCTACGCATATTTGTCAATGACAACTGACGAACTGGTAAAAAAAAAAAAAGAAAAATTAAACATTTAAGATATATTCTCTAATTAAAGTAATCGGGCAGCCGACTGGCTTAAAAAAAATTACAACCCTCATAGAAAATCAATTACACACTTCCTATCGTCATAAGTAAAAGACTTCGTGGAGAGGAGACCCGGTGATTCCCGTCGTAGTCTTTTGGTTTTGGCCCTTCCTTCCTACTTTTTCTTGGTAGGTAGGGCAACAGGGTTTTGGTAAAACAGGAACAGAAAGTAATGAACTTGTTCCAATTCAAGAACCATTCTGCAGTTGGGTGCCTCAGATGATTTAAACAAGCCTGACAAAAAATATTCACGAGTTAGTTCGAGTCTCAGAGGGTGCCACATTCATACAGCCTTATGTTACATCTTAGCAAAAAGCTTAGTAAGTTACGATTCCATCATTTGCGGCTTAAGAAGTTATCTCCTCTCCGAATCAGTCAATTAAAACTTTAAACTAACCAGTCCTTGTAAACAAACAGCTTCACCATGCAGTTCTCCGATCCTCTTCGTGTTGCATGTTTCAACTACAACTCTCAGTCGCGCAGTAATTTGTTGACAGCGTCAGAGGAGTCTATGTGATAAGCCCCATATCGAGTGTCTGTAATATCTAATGATGCCATAGAAAACTTATGAGATTATGCAGCTGCAGCTATTAATAGTAAGAATATTACAATAACATTACATTGTAAGTATGTTTAAAATCAATAAGTTTATATAAAATATTATCAATATTTTTTAGTAAAGGTTCTATTACCAATAAAGTTGTCAATAAATAAATATTCTTTTCAACGATGGAAAGATCCTTTATATATATATATATATATACGAGTGTCATTCAAAAAAGAATTGCCCAGTCGGCTCAGGCTGTAGAATACACCGACTTCACCTCTTGGAGAGGGGTAATACCAATAAGTGTACAGGATATGACACTAAACATGCCCATGGGGTAATGGTTATTGTCGCAGGATGTGGACACGACGACACGAGTTCGAATCCTGTACGGCCCTGATAACATTTCACATAGCACTAATACCCTTGGGAAAGGTATGAATCTAAATATTCTCCCTCCATGGGATGGGTAAATAATAGGGCAGACTAGGTTCTTCAGACTTGGTGAGGCGACTAGTCTAGGAGAAGGAAAACTCTGAATTCAAACCTGTTAAACTCCGCTCAAAAATTGACCTTGTGTCATATCCTGCCCGAGCGGAGGGGTTGATAAATAGGATGACACTAAACAATCTCCAGCATTTCAGTAATGCGGAGTACTCCTTCGTTGCCATTGCTCCCAGGTCCACTCTTGCCCGGAATGGCAGCAGCTGATGGGGTTAAATAGAGTGATTATGCTAAACTGAATTGTTTGACTAAACTGAGTAGTTTGAAATAGAAATGTTTTTGATAATTAAACCGAACTTACGTTTAAACTGTGAGCTTATTCTAAAGGGAGTTATTTGAAATAGAACTGCTTTTTGACATTGAAATTGTACTTACACTAAATTGATTGGCTTAATATAGAATTGTTTTGACGTTTAGCTTTGTGTAAACAAAATATGTACTTCTACTAAACTGAATTTGTAAAACGTTACCCCCTCACCCCACCACATTATCTCTGTCTTCTAACCACTCCACTTCTTAGCCGGCCGGTGATCAACTAGTGGTTCGAGGGGGTAACGCACATTTCTTTACCTACACAAGAATACGATCGAGGGAACGGAGAAAATAGAAGGACAAACGAACAACACGAACAAAGCCTGGGGTTAACCAAGAGCAGAGGAAGGTATGCAACACTTTGCATTCCTGATAGCAGACTATCGCTAGCGTGGGTTACTAGCGAAAATTCCACAATGCTACTGGAATCAGACTCATCTTGACTCACTCTCGCTGGACCCTATCCCATGCTGCCTCGCCTCTCTGCTCCGGTGTCTGGTGTTGACCGCCCCTGTCCGTGGATCCACGCCAACCTCTGCTGTTCGCCTCTCTGCTATCCAGCCGCCAACTGCCTCTCTGCTGGGTCGCGTCGTCAACTCCCATTCGCGTCCCCTTACCACTTCCGGATACGGCGAGATTTCATGTCCAAGAATCCTTTGTCTGGTTTCGCGCCAAAACAGACTCGTCTGCTTTGGCGGCCTACCCACATAGTGCTACAAATTAGCTGAATTAGAACTGCTTGACTAAACTGAATAGCTTGAAATAAAAATGTTTTTCACCGTTAAACTGTACTTACATTAAAACTGCGTACTTACTCTAAACTAAATTGTTTGAAATAGACCTACTTTCATAAACTGTACTTATTGACAATTAAACTGTGTACTCATGCTAAACTGAAATGTTTCAAATAGAACTATTTGCATAAAAATGGATTTGGCGGTAAATAACCTACAAAGGTTGATATGCCATAAACCCCAAACAAACAAGCGAATCAAAAATTAAGGAGAATTTTAAAACTCAAGTGGGACTTCTATCTCTATCTCTCTCTTATATATATATATATATATATATATATATATAGTTAGTAAGTAACCCGACTAACTTTTCCATAGCTACTATACCGACGTTTAGGAGTACGCGCCGCTGATTTCTTGGATAGCTCCACTTTCCCTTGATCTGTACGTTATTATACTGAGGGTAAAGCAAGGAGGAATGAAGTACTATTGTTGAGTCTTTGGCATGACCATTTATATATATCAAAATAAATAATCATTATACCGAATGTAAAACAACCAATCATGAGGTACTATTTTTGAGTCTTTGGTATGACTTGACAAGGGATTAAACCCCAGTCTATCGGACTATATATATATATATATAACAAAATAAACAGTTAGCAAATGAATTTCGATAAGGTTCTTTAGCGTTTGATTTGATATAAATAGGCTCAACATCTGTTCAACCATATAGCGAGTGAAAAGGATCATAATAGCGTGAACTTATGGTGTCTGAGGGGCAAGCTGTGTTGGCGTTTGCTATCTGACTCCATTCTGGGTTATTCTATCCTGGTCCCACTTTTGTTTTGTTGGTTTAACTTCTTGGAAAAGAAGGCCGTAAAAGAATTATATGAAAGAAGATAGTAACATATAGGAGACGGAGACATTCTTAAAATTATTTTTCATTTATTCCTGGTTTCAACCACCATTTAATGGGTGAGGAAATTCTCCAGGAATACAATTGAAATGGTTGAATCCCCCAGTCAAGGTGTCAGTTGTTTCTTGGGTATATGTGTTTCCTTATTCGATATTTAAAGCTTTAACAACGTATTCGGAATATAAGGTTTTAGCAGGGTGTTAGTCGCTTTGTGGAATTTGTTCAAGTCCAGTGTTTTAGTTTGTAGTTCATTGGTCCATTCTGATAGATATTTTGGCATACTGTTAACCGAGACTGCTGCTACTAGTGAAAGGTAAGTCAACGTGGCGCTTTCAAGCAGTCACGTGGCCTTCCACTAGCAGCTAGGGAGATTTAGACGTTGTCACTCCGCCGGTCACTGCTGAAAGACAATGAGTTTCCCCCTTTTGTCAGGACTGTCCCTTTTCTTTTGCGCATGCGTCGCCCCTCTTCCTGTCAGAGGCCATATTTTAATAATTATCTAAATCTTTTTTTTATTTATTCCCTACAAACTCGTTTGCTACGATGTTACAGTCCCGCACATTACCCACAACACCATACTGACTTCATCCACTATATGTATTTATATTTGAACATATATATGTGAGAATAAGAGGAGCAAATTAACAGAAGTGGTTATTGAAGCTTTTGCCTCGTGCAATCAGTAATGGACAAGAGCTTTGTACATTGCACGGAAGCAGACACCATTAGATAACGTTACAAACTGACCTCTGCAGTTAATGCATTCGTGTAATCTGATATTCTACTATTCGAACATTCTAAGAATAACTCGGACGCCATTTTACATTTTCTCAATCATTATTATCATTTTTTAGAACCGTTCTTCTTCGTTGCTTCATGTTTATATGAATTTCTTTCAAGTAATAACCGTGAATCTTCTTCCTATAAATTTCTAGATAGGCTTGATCAAGAAACCAAAGTTTAAGAAAATAAGATGTGGTGTGAGTTAGAGGAAGAGATGTGTAAGAGCAGCAGAGTATGAGGGGAGGAAAAAGGGCAAAATTAGATATTGGGATGTCAGTGATGCGTGAGTCGTTATGGCTTTAACAAAAGAGGGCAAAAAGTCAAAACCGGTCTTTATTGACATCGTTTCTAAGGCCACTAGAAAATGAACAAGAAACGGATACAATTTTCTTAAGGAAAAAAAGAAAGAAAAAGTATTAAAAAAGAAAGAAAAAATGACAAGAAAGAAAGAAAGAAATAAAGAAAAAAAAGAAAGAAAGGAAGGAATGAACGAAGGAAAGAGAAATGAAAGGGAAGGAGGAGCAAATAAAGAAATAGTATGATAAAAAAAGAAAAACCCAATAAAAAGAAGGATAAAAAAAAGAAAAAGTAGAAAAAGAGAAAAATGATTTGTAGGTTGTTTGGTTGTTTAGTATTTTTCCGCTTATCAACCTTTGTGGGTTATCTAATGCTATATCCTGTTTATATATATATATATATATGTATGTATGTTGTTGGCGACCGTAGAAGGCAACCCTTTCAATAGCTACTACACCGAGGTGTAGGGGAGGGCGCTACTACTTTCCCTGGATTGCTCTACTTTACCCTTGATACGTACCTTATATTGCTGAGTGTTAAGTAAGGACGTATCAAGTAACATTTTTAATGTCTAGGTCTCCCAGACCATATGTATATACTATTTCTAAACTAATAGTTCGTAAGTAAATTTGTTTTTATAAGATTGTCGTATACTCATAAAGATATCAATGACAACAGTATTACAAATACGGGCGGTACGAAGGAGTTTCTTTCTTTCTATCTTCAGTCCTAGGCGACACGAGGACAGAGACACAAATCATAAAAGCCTATACAAACCATACTATGCTGACCCCTTCACCATGCGCGGCTTATCTTGTGGTATCTAAGATCTCCACTCATCTCTACCGTTCGCGATCCCAAAAATATGATCTGATCTTATTAGAACCGACAAACTCAACAACTACCTTCAACGGTCGACTTCAACTAAACAAAATTCTCGGGACATCTCTTCCAGTTATGACGCCATTCTCACTCTCATTTTACTCCCACGGTCGTCCATCCTATTTCCTGTCTGTGGTTTATTATGACAGATGATGATTGTCATATCCTTTCCGTAAGACTGCGTAAGACTGCACCATCTGACTTATGCATCTGAACTAACAGAAACCGAGTTGTTCAAAGCCTTAACAAACTAAACAATGAAATATACGTGGTGCATTCTATAGGTTTCCAGACTTTTTTTATACAGGAATTTAAAATTGTCGTAGGGAGTCTGTGAGGGATGATGAGAGGTATGGGAGGAATAAGGAAGTCAATACAGCAGAGTTGATTGGCCAAAGGTTTAGGGTTAGGGTTAGGGTTATTATGTTGAGGTTTAAAGAGAGTTCAGGAAGAGATTCCGTCGGAAGAGGCCAGCACTCTTCAAATCAGGTCAGTGGTATTTCCAGCAGGACAATGCACCAGTCCACAACTCAATCCTTGTCACAGACTACTTGACCAAGATGGGCATCAAGACACTTGCCTACTGTCCCTATAGTCGAGACCTTGCTCCCTGTGACTTTTGGTTATTCCCTAAGCTCACAGGCTGTCGTTATGAGACAATTGTGGGGATGAAAGAGGCTTTGACGAAGGTCATTGACACGCTCACATAAGAGGACTTCCATGGGGCTTTCCAGAAGCTGTTGGAACGGTACAACAAGTGCATTGCAGCCGGATGAGATTACTTCAAAGGGGACTAGAGTTTCATGCGTGTACTATCAATGAAAGTGCCCATACGAAAAAAGTCTGGAAACTTATTTAATGATTCTTGTAATTAACGAAAAATGATTAATATGAAAAATGAATATTTACCTTAATTATATGGCACAATTTGTTAAATCCCGTTTGTTTCGACTAATACTTATTAGTAAATGATCCAAGAATTGTATTTGACACCAAATTATCACACAAACAAATGCTACCACTCCGGGTCAGAGTGGACATGGGAGTAATGGTAATGAAGGGAAACGCCAGGTTTCCCAAAGTTATGGATACTATCAGATGTAGAAAGAAAAAGAAAAAAGATGACAAGTGGGGAAATAGAAATCAAATGATTAATTAATTGATCTAGATTGCATGTCTACCTGTCCCTGCTATTTATATGCCCAGAATTTAGCGAATGGTGTCCATTGCACATTTGTATTTTCGTTTAGATTGGTTTCATTTTATGGCCCAACAACCATTGTAGGTTATTTAATGCCAAATCTGTATTTAAACATATTAGTAATTCTATTTCAAACCATTCAGTTTAGCGTAAGTTCAATGTCAAAAACAGTTCTATTTCAAACAATTCAGTTTACCAAATAAAAAACTTTCTATTTCAAACTATTCTGTTTAGCATAAGTTCGCAGTTTAAATATCAAAACAGTTCTATTTCAAGCAAATCAGTTTTCTATTGAGTAGATTGTTCGCCAATGTTCCGGTAAACCGGTGTTCAAACCCTGGTCGGGTCATACCAAAGACTCAAAAATGGCACTTGATAACTCCTTGCTTAACACACAGCATTATGAAGTAAGGATCAAGGGTAAAGTGGAACAATCCAGGGAATGGTTTAGTGCCCTTCCCTTCGCCTCGGTGTTGTAGCTATCGAAAGGGATCCTTCGAGTCACCCACGACAAAGGTCGCCAACTTTACTTTTACACAATTTAAGTTCTATTTGACCCCTAGTTAGAACCTTACCAGCACACCGAGCCAGAGTGGACATGGGGGCAATGGAACTGAAGGGGTACTCTGCCTTTCCAAAATACTCCAGTATTACTGGAACCTCACCATCAGATTGTTTTGTGTAAATATCCAGAAACCTCGTTGCGGGGTCTTACCCATCTACAGAGAAGCAGTCAATGTATTCTACAGGCCCAGCCGACGGGGCAATGTACATTTATGGTAGCATTTACTCATGTGTAGGTCAGAGTCACGGTTATATAATATCAATATTTTCTAATTATTTGTATTGAATAAAAATATTTGAAACCATAACTGTGAACAAAAAATCGACAATAGATAATTTTTTAAAGCGCAATGGAACATTATTATTTGTCTTAATTTCTAAAAAAAATCTTAACTGTTATTCGGTCTATTGACCACATCTTTATTGATATACTCACAATGCTTCGGCCCATATGTCCTTCGGCCTTCTTCAAGTGCTTCATGTCGAACTTGGGTGTCCACAAAGAATCCCTTACTTGAATAAAGGATTCAGTTCGAGTTTCTGCGTAGACACATACTGTGGTGCTAAGTTATAGTAAGTATTCTTTGCTATTCTTACCAGCTGTTGGGATTGAACCTGCAACCTCCAGATGATTTCATTCATGAGCGCTTTCTAGCGAAACGTGTTATCCTATACGCAACGTGTCTTTTGCCGAAACATCATTAGTGATAATTGTAATCAAGTTTTGGTATTAAATGATTCATAAGGAGTTGATATGCCGTTAAATGAATAAATAAGCCACATATCAGTTGATGGGAATAAAGTAAAAACCATTGACAGTAACTGTTAAGTAAATCAGTTCTTGCGGTTAAAATTGCTGTCTACCTATGCATCATTCCATAGTGTATACCATCCTGTTATATCTGTGATTCCTAACCACCGCGGATGGAGTCTACGTGGATGAATTTGCATGGCAAATCAGAATTCTAAAGAGTGACAGCCCAGTCGGCTCGAGCTGTAGAATACAGCGAGTATTTCCTTTCAGAGGGGTACGACTCCTTCGCCAACGAGTGTCCTGGTTGTTTGATAAGTTTGGATTTTATGGCATATCAACGTTTGTAGGTTATTTAATGCCAAATCCATTTTATACAAATAATCAGTTCTATTTCAAACAATTCAGTTGGTCGTAAGTATACTGTTTAATTGTCAAAAACATTTCTATTTCAAGCTATTCCGTTTAGTCAAACAGTTCAACTTCAATTCAGTTTAGTATAAAAATAGTTTTTGTTAAATGTCCAAAAGAGTTCCATTTCAAACAATTTAGTTGGTTGGTTTGGTTTTATGGTATATCAACCTTTTTAAGTGATTAAACTAACTAAAATGTGTACTTATGCTAAACTGAATTGTTAAAAATAGAAATCTTTTGACATTGAACTGCGTGTAAAGAATAATTGTACTTATGCTGGACTGAATTATTCGATATAGTACTCTTTATGCATAAAAACGTATTTGGCTTTAGATAATCTGCAATGGTCGATATGCCATAAAATCAAACGAAATCCAAAAAAATTAGAACCATTTAACTCTGTGCACATCAATGAGTAATGTTGAATAGAATTATTGGCGTTGAATAACAATGCTTGAAACCTTTTAACTTCAAAAACTGAATTATTGGAATTACATAGGAATACTTGAAGCCACTTCACTGTGTGCAAAGAAATGGTTAATATTAATTAGAACAATTAGTGCTTTATAGCAATTGTTAAAACCATTTTAGTGAGTGCAAATAATAGCAATATATGTGTGCAAACAAATTATCTTGCCTAGTCGGTTAGGGTTGTAGAATACACCGACTGCTTCTCTGCAGACAGGTAAGACCCCCACCCACCAACAAGTGTCCAGGATAACATTAAACTAGCTGATGGTGAGGTTCCAGTTATGCTGGAGCATCCCTTCATTGCTATCGTTCCCAGGTCCACTTTGACCCGGAATAGTAGCACCTGATCGGGTCATATCTATGTGTCAAATAGAATTAAACTGCGTACTTACGTTATGCTGAATTGCTTCAAATAGAGTTATTTTGACATTCAAACTTCGTAATTTTCTTATACTAAACTGAATTGTTTGAAATGGAACTGTTTTTATTTGCTAAACGGAATTGTTTAAAATAGAACTGTTTTTGACATTTAACTGTGTCTCAGGAAAACTATATTCATACAATACCGAATTGTTTTAATTAGAACGTTTTGACTAAATTGAGTAGATTGAAATAGAAATGTTTTTGACATTTAACTGTGTCTCAGGAAAACTATATTCATACAAAACCGAATTGTTTTAATTAGAACGTTTTGACTAAATTGAGTAGATTGAAATAGAAATGTTTTTGACATTGAAACTGTAATTAGGCTAAACTAAATTGTTTAAAATAAAACAGTTTGGAAATTTAACTTTGTAATGTAAAAAAAAATATACTTATACTAAACCGATTTTTTTAAGTAGGACTGTTTGACTAAACTGAAAAGATTGAAATAAAAATATTTTGACATTGAAACTGTACATACGCTAAACTGAATTGTTTCAAATAAAACTGTTTTGACATGAAAAGGTATGTGGGTAAAAACTATACTTATACTAAACTGAATTGCTTTAATTAGAATTGTCTAAACTGAATAGTTTGAAATAGAAATGTTTTTGACAATTAAACTGTGTACTCATGCTAAACTGAATCTTTTCAAATAGAACTGTTTTAATGTACGTATAAAAAAGATTTCGCAATAAATAACCTTCAAGTTTTGATGTGTTTACAAATCATTTTTAATGTACGTAGAAAAGATTTCGCAATGAATAAACTTCAAGCTTTGATATGCGTTTACAAATTGTTTTTAATGTACGTATAAAAAAAATTTCGCATTAAATAACCTTCAAGTTTGATATGTGTTTACAAATCATTTTTTATGCAAGTATAAAAAAGATTTCGCGTTAAATAATCTTCAAGTGTTGATGTGTTTACAAATTATTGTTAATGTAAGTATAAAAAAGATTTCGCAATAAATAACCTTCAAGTTTTGATATGTATTTACAAATTATTATTAAAGTAAGTATAAAAACGTTTTCGCATTAAATAACTTTCAAGTTTTAATATGTGTTTACAAATTATTTTTAATGTACGTATAAAAAAGATTTCGCATTAAATAACCTTCAAGTTTGATATGTGTTTACAAATCATTTTTAATGTACGTATAAAAAAGATTTCGCATTAAATAACCTTCAAGTTTGATATGTGTTTACAAATCATTTTTAATGTAAATATTAAAAAGATTTTGCGTTAAATAATCTTCAAGTGTTGATGTGTTTACAAATCATTTTTAATGTAAGTATAAAAAAGATTTCGCATTAAATAACCTTCAAATTTTGATATGTGTTTACAAATTATTTTTAATGTACGTATAAAAAAGATTTCGCATTAAATAACCTTCAAGTTTGATATGTGTTTACAAATCATTTTTAATGTAAATATTAAAAAGATTTTGCGTTAAATAATCTTCAAGTGTTGATTTTCAATGTAAGTTTAAAAAAGATTTCGCATTAAATAACATACAAAGTTTCATATGCGTTTGCCCTTCATTTTTAATATATTTTATAAATGGGATGTCGCATTACATAACCTACAAGGTTTGATATGCGTTTACACATCATTCTTAATTAAAGTATAAATAAGATTTCGCATTAAATAAAACAATGTTTGATGTGCGTTTGGAAATCATTTTTAACGTAAGTATAAAAAAGATTTCGCATTAAATAACCTACAATGTTTCATATGCGTTTGCAAATCATTCTTAACGTAAGTATAAATAAAATTTTGCATTAAAAAACCTACAAGGTTTGATATGCCATAAAAATCTATCAACTAATAAAACCACTGTATACGACCTCATCAGCTATTGAAAGCTTATCATTATTGACCACTGGCATTTAAAGTGCCAGCAATGGTATATTAGGACTTATCCACTTCGGATCGTTCGAGATATTTCGAAATTCATAGCACATATGACAAGAGATCCAAAATCTAGCCAAGCTAAACAGCATCAGAGGAGTATATGTCCTCTGCCCCATATCGAGTGTCTGTAATATCAAACGATACCACACAAACCTTATGAGGTAATACAGCTCTAGCAACTAATGTCTAAGAATATTGCAATGATATTACATTCTAAAATATCTTTAAAATCGATAAGTTCATATAAGGTATTTTCAATATATTTTTTACCTATTATATATACAAATGTCATTCAATAAATAAAGATGAGGAGTGGTATATATATATATATATATATATATATGTTGTGCACGGATTTCCCTGGCCGTCTCTGGCAAGTAATCTCTATCGTCCGTCGCTCCCGGCAGGTCTTTCTGTATCAGCACAGAGCTGCTGTAGATAAGTTTTTGCTGGTCGTTCAACGTTTGATTGTTCATGTGAGGGGGGCCACGGAAGTACCTTGATTATGAGTTCATCCAGCTGTGTCCCGCATGTCTGGTTTTTCTAATTTGAATGGATTTCGTGATGGGCGGTAGGTTGCCGTACAGGTGCTGATTAGAAGCCCTGGAGGCGACATTCCACAATTAGCATTGGTTTATATATATATACATATATATATATATATATGAGTTATTCAATAAATAAGGGGAATTTTTTATCTGAAGGGGACCACTCAATCTCTCTCCCTCTCTCTCTATATATATAAATATATATATATAATCATCCAAAGACAGACTTGTTTTTTTTCTATCAGAACTCTTCAGTGTGGCTAGACAGGCTAGATTCCTGAAACTGGGATCGAAACCCGGTTGACTCAAACGCAATTCAAGATTCTACCACTCAGCAACGAGGAAACTAGCGCAAGGGAAGGAAATTTAAACGCTTATGTAACACATTTGTTTTTGTTAACATATATCCGCTTAACGGCTAATATATATATATATATATATATATATATATATATATATATATATATATATATATATATATATATATATATATATATAGTTCGTAAGTTAGTCGACTGTCTTTTCAATAGCTGCTGCACAGACATTCATTGTGCTTATCACAAGAGCTACAAATTCTGGCCAAGTGAAACATTTTGTTTTCCATTCGAGCAATAAAACATATCGTGATCACAACAACGAGTGATGAAGCTTGGTTGGACTTTCAAAATTCCAATAAAGAAAAGAAAAAAATCCAAGAGAGAGAAGAGAATTCTTTAACTTATAAGAGATTACACAGGGCGCTAAATCTGCAGTAATGGTTGATGGTAAATAGTGACCATACCGATGCCAATGCCCGATTGAAGTCTAGGCTGATTCTCATTCTTGCCCACACTGGCGTTACATAATCTTTCTTTTATAGTTATATTCCTGTATTGACGTCTGTTGAAGCAAACTATGATGTACATCAAGAAAACAAAAAGCGGACAACTAAGAAAACAAACACTCAAAAAAGATTGATAGGAAGAAAGAATGAGAAAAAGGTTGAGGTAGAAAGACAAAAAAAAGAAAAAAGTGACTTGAAAAGTGATTAAGAAAATGAAAAGAAGGAAACAAAAAAGAATCTAAATTAAAAATATAGAATAGAATAAGAAAAGAGACAAAGAAAGAGACAAGGAAAAAAAGTGAACGTTAATTAAGAGAGCGTTTGAATGATTATTTCTTTCTTTTGTTAGACTCTTTCGCAGCTTTCTTTTTTTCTTTCTTTTTCTTTCGTTCATCTCATTCATTTATAGTTCTTTCTTTCGTAAATATCTTTCTTTCTTTCTGTCTTTTTTCTTTCTTTCTTTCTTTCTTTCTTTCTTTCTTTCTTTTGTTCGCTTGGTAGTCTCATTAGTTTTTTGTTCTTTCTTCCATTAGTCTCTTTCTTTCTTTCACCTATTCGTCAGTATTTCGTCTTTTTCGTATGTTTGTGTCCGTTTTCTTATTTAATTTCTTTCTTTGTTTCTTTCTTTTCTTCGTTTGTTAGCCTCATTCGTCTTTTGTTCTTTCTTTCGATAGTTTCTTTCTTTCTTTCTTTCTCCCATTCATCATTATTTCGTCTTTTTAGTTCATTTGTGTCTTTCTTTCTTTCTTTCTTTCTTTCTTTCTTTCTTTCCTCTCATTCGTTTTTGTTTATTCTTGTTCTATCTTCCTTTCTTTCTTTTTGTCTCTTTGGTGATTTGTTTTTGCTTGTTTGTTTCTTTTCTTTTGTTCTTACTTTTGTTTGTTTCTTTCTTTCTCTTATCTTTTTTCTTTCACTTGTCACTCTTTTCTTTCTTTCTTTCTTTTTTTATGGAGGTGGTTTCTTTCTTTTTTCATTCATCAATCCTTTCTTTCTTTCTTTCTTTCTTTCTTTCTTTCACTTAGTTTGTTTTTCTCTCTATGTCAATCTGTTCATATCTATCTATCAATCCCTCTATCCTCAGCGAGTTGCAATCATATCGTCTTGGACATGACTCGGCCTTGAACCTACAGACCGTACAAAATGTCCACGAAAAACGGACGCCATCTTTGTGTAAACAAATTCCAGGCAGTCTGAAGTAAACGCCTAATCACCATAGACTAGCAAGAGTCAACTCCTCCCCACCCAACTTTACAACTACGCTTGGTTGAACACTGTCTGGCTGGTTTATCTATCTATCTATCTATCTTGACCTATTCATATAAATCTACGTTCCTATCTATCAATGTATCTGTCTTGACCTATCTATCTATCTATCTATCTAACGAAATGTGCAATTCAATTAACCTTTTGATGTATCTTCCCTAATGTTCATTCCTATTTATCCATCTTTAAAAAGTACATTTTTATCAATCTATCTATCTATCTATCTTCAGAAATTTGCAATCCTCTCTCTCTCTCTATATATATATATATATATATATATTAAGACATTTTGTTATTTATAGATAAATAATAATCTCATCCAACATTAGAAAACAGTTAACACACACACACATGTATGTGTCTGTGTGTAATAGAGAAAGAAAGAAAGAGAGAGAGACAGAGAGACAGAGAGAGAGAGAGGATGTGTGTGTATGTATTGAGAAAACGTGTGTGTTACCAAGATAGATATGAAGTAAATGATTATTGATAGATCGATCGATAGATAGCGAGTAAGTGACTAATCTACACAGAAATTATGATTGATAGATAATATATATATATATATATATATATATATATATATATATATATATATATGTGTGTGTGTTTGTGTGTGTGTGTGCGTTAAGGCTTTATTCTCATTATTATGACTAAGATGGGGTAAACGAAGCGCTGGAGAAGCCCGTTGAATTTATTGGCGCGCATGAAGAAAGAAAAAAAGAAAGTCGAAAAAGAAAGATGGAAAAGCTAGAAAAAGCAACAGCAATCAAACAAATAAATAAATAAAAGACAGAAAGGATAATGAATGGTCAGAAAAGGAAAATGATAAAACGTTGATGTGTGTGTGTGTGTGTGTGTGTGTGGTATTCACTAACGTCTGTCTGTCCGTCAGGGTCTGTAACTATGCGTGTATGTGTACGCCTTTGTGTGTGCACCTGAGACGTTAAGAAATGAAATTGAATTTCAATTAAGCCAATTAGAAGCATGTGATCACATGGTTAAGATCGGCCAATCGATATCCACGATCCGGCTTGGTGGGGGATGTGTGTCAGCCTCCTTGTCTAAAGTGGACTCCAATACGCCATATTTGAAACTCGTTCAAATGCACGAAAAAACGGATAAGTGGAATTGTAATGGCAGAAGCTATGGCGGAAGCGAGGCGGTTGGAAAGCGCGGGAACGGAGGTGGTACAATGGCGGGAAAAAACAGCTGGTGTAGTGGATGGGGTGTTGAATGATGAGAAGAACGGAATGATTGGGAAAGCTGTCTGAACAGGGATGCGTTAAGATGCCCAGTGTTTTATGGCCTTCGAGCTGCTGTCGAATTGTTTCAACAACAATTGGATTTCACAGATTTAAGATCTCAAGCCGAGGGGCACATCACATCAATATTCAATGAAAAGGAAAGGGCGTTGGAGAGCCTGTACATCTAAAAAGCATTGTTGTTACGAGAAAAATTTAAAATGTTTTGCAGAGAGACCTTAGAATATAACGAATGTTATTAATGATAATTTATAATCGTTCTCACACTGACCGGTATAATTGGAACTATAGTGTAGGGGCTAATGTGCTGGACTGCAATATCGTAGTAAGCGAGTTCGAACTCCAGTCGAACTATTACGTTTAATTTCAGACTAGTACCTTTTGAAAAGTTATAATACCTGTTACCCAACCGGCTATGGGTTAAATAGAATCACTGCTATTCTTCTACAATGATGGCTTTGGCATTAAATAACCCACAAATTAAAACAAAAAACAAACCAAACCAAATCATTGTAATTATAATTGTTTCTTAATTTCTCCATTTGTTGTATTTTCTTTTTATTATTTTTTTTTACTATCTATTTATATATCTATCATTTTTTCCTTTCTTTTTTCTTCTCAGTATCTTTTATTTTGCTTATCTATCTAACGAGCAGCAGCAAGCATAGGCCTCCATGTTAATGCACACAAAACGGAATATATGTGCTATAACCAAACGGGGGACATCTCCACTCTAGAAGGAACCCCACTTAAACTAGTAGACAAATTCACATACCTAGGAAGCAGCGTCGAATCAACCGAAAAGGACATCGAAACGAGGTTAACGAAAGCATGGACAGCTATCAATAGGCTATCGACTATATGGAAATCAGACCTAACCGATAAAATGAAACGCAGTTTCTTCCAGGCAGCGGTCACATCGATACTGCTATATGGATGCACTACATGGACGCTAACAAAACGGCTGAAGAAGAAACTAGATGGCAATTACACAAGAATGCTGCGTGCAATCCTGAACAAGTCCTGGCAGCAACACCCCACAAGACACCAACTGTACGGCCACCTGCCCCCTATCACGAAAACTATTCAAGTTAGACGAACCAGACATGCAGGACACTGCTGGAGAAGCAGAGATGAACTCATAAGAGATGTACTCTTATGGATCCCCACACATGGCCACGCAAAAGCAGGACGACCAGCTCGAACGTACATTCAGCAGCTATGTGAGGATACAGGTTGTTGTCCTGAAGACCTACCTAGGGCGATGAACTATAGGGAGGAGTGGCGAGAGAGGGTCAGGGATATCCGTGCTGCCAGCACGATATGATGATGATGATGATGATCTATCTATCTATCTATCTCTTGATCGATCGCTTTCTTTCTTTCTTGTTTATATCTACCTATCTAGAGAGAGAGAGAGAGAGAGAGAGAGAAAGAGAAAGAGAAAGAGAGAGAGAAAAAAGGAGGGACAATTACGCTATAAGGAATTTATAGCATTTCATTTGATATTCTCAAAATGTAATGGACAAACCAAGAAGGTTTGGTGGTATCGTAAGATTCCGCATGGACATTTGAAATGTACTGCACGGAAATTTTTAATGTCCTGCACGGAGATTCGAAATTACTTGTAATGATGCTTCAGTCTCGAAAACATCAGAAAAGCTGTGTGCGTTGACATTGAAGCCTATGCCTGCTGCTGCTTGTTCCAGACTATGTAGCAGGGTTTCGGCTTGGGCGGGTGTATTTACCTGAAGCGCTCTATCATCGGCGTAGTCGGTGTCTGTAATTGTTTGTGCGGAGTACCTTCAGCTTCTATCCTTTGCCAACTTCAAACCATTTATAATTCTATTCAATGATAATCTTTTATTTGTAAACAGTTAAATGGTTTCAAATATTCCGATCTAGAACTAGTAATTCTGTGAAATATCAGTCATTTGTGTATACAGAGGTAAGTGGTTCCAAGAATTTTTTTAAAATCACAAATAATTTTATTTGAAATTAAACACTTCTGACAGACACTTAAATGGTTTCTTATATAGCTATCAAGCTTCAATAGTTCTATTGAATATCAATCACTTGTCTGCTGACAGATAAAATATTTCAAGTACTGCTATCTAATTCAAATAATTCCAGTTCATATTAATCTTCTTTCATATACCACTCCACATCCATCATCCCTATTGAGAGGAATTGCAACCTCCTAGTCATCAAAGCCGAACAACTGAAGGGTAATGCTCATTTGAAAATCATCTGAGCTCGCCAATCAGCTGAGTCAAGTGGAACTCACATCGACCCCAAAGATCACTGACCAACACTCCTAAGTAAACACATGAACTATTTTTTTTCTGGAGACAGTAAACACTCTCCTAAATTAGTCTTGCTCAGTTAGCTGGGGCTGTAGAATACACCGACTGCACCTCTGCAAAGGGGTAAGACCCCCCCCCAATGAGTGTCCTGGATATGACACTAAGCAATCTGATGGTGAGGTCCCAGTGATACTGGAGCTTTTGGAAATGCAGAGAACCCCTCCATTGCTCCCAGGTCCACGCTGCTCCGGAATAGTAACAGCTGATAAGGTCCTATCTATGGGTTGAATAGAACTCACTGTATGCTAAACTGAATTGTTGGAATAAGAACTGTTTGACTAAACAGAATAGTTTGAAATAGAAATGTTTTTTTGAGAATTAAACTGTGTATTTATGCTAAACTAAATTGTTTGAGATGGAACTGTTTTTGACATTGATACTGTACTTACGCTAAAATGAGTTATACAGAACTGTTTTTACATCTAACTTTGTGTAAACACAAACAATTCTTATACTAAACTGAATTTGCTGAATTAGAACTGTTTAAATAAATTGAATAACTTGAAATAGAAATGTTTTTGACAATTAAACTGTGTACACATGCTAAACTGAATTGTTTGAAATAGAATTGATTATTTGTTTTAAAATAGATTTGGTGTTTGATATAGTGGAAGATGCTGACCCCCCCCGAGAATGGATTACTCAGTCTATAAAAGATGCTAGCAAGCGGTAACCAATAGGTGAAGCGAGAGTAGCCCCTCTGGCATGCGCATATGGCGATGGATGAATGGTTATATATTGTACTGCTGAATGGGTCGGCAAATGTGGCTAGCTAGGTCTCCTTAGAATATATAGAAAAGAATGACTGCTCCCCTCCTCTCCCCTCCCCCAAAACCTCAAGGCCTTGTGCCTTCTGTGTAATATACGCAGAAATAAAAGTAGCCCCTCTGGCATTCACGATACGACCGAGTGACAATATATTATTTGTTACGTCGTATTTTTGTACGATCAACTTGTTATATTTAGTGTTCGAGTTGAGTCTCATTTATACTGATAATATTCCCCCTGGGATATATCAGTGTTAAATAACCTACAATTGATATTCAATAAAACCCAAACAAACAATCAACGACAATTAATTAATTTTTCAGTCAGTTAAATGGTTTCAAGTATTGCTACCTAATATTAATAATTCTATTTGTTCTGAGTATGACTGCCTTTGATGGCGAGGATTCAGTCCCGAAGCATTCAAGAACATGGACTACCCATTCGTTGCCATTACTCCCAGGACCACAATAACTCACATTTTAGAATTTGATAGGGGTCCATCTATAAGTCATCTAGAACTGTTTGACCATTCGCCTATGTGCAAAAAAATTATGGTACATTCAATTTGTAGTGTCATATAGCAAAACTTGAAAACATTTAACTGTGCGAAAATGAATGAACGGTGTTGAATAGAATTATTAGCATTAAATAGCTGTTTGACTGTGCCTGTGGTGTAATGGTTATCGCCATAGGAAGTGGACACGGCGACACGAGTTCAAATCCTGGACGAGACTGATCACATTTCTCATAGCACTAATACCCTTGGGAAAGGTATGAATCCAATTATTCTCCCTCCAGCTATGGGTAACTAATAGGGCAGACTAGGTTTTTCAACCTTGGTGAGGCAACTAGTCCAAGAGAATTCAAACCTGTTAAACTCCGCTTAAAAATTGACCTTGTGTCATATTCTGCCCGAGCAAAGGGCTTGGTAAATATATATAAATAACAATACTTGAAACCATTTCATGTGTGTAAACATTTGTCTTAGAACTTGGTTGATATTATATAGAACTATTGATGTTAGTATTTTTTGAAACCATTTAACTGAGTGCATAGAAATGAGCTCTGATTCGTTTAAATTATCTTGTCAACAAAATTTGTTTACAAATAATGTTTTTGTATATAAACCGTATTTTGTATCAAATAACTAACAATGGTTGATACGATATAAAACCCAACCAAACAAAACCCTACCCTAATGATTCAGTTCTATATTTATCATTTGTTGGCTGACATTTTAATGGCTTCAAATACTTGTATCTAATAGTAATAACTAAATTTAATATTAATCATTGGTTTGCATACAGATAAATGGTTTTAATTATTGTTCTCTGACACTAATAATTCTACTTGATATTATTAATCAGTTGTTAGTAGACAGTTAAATGCTTTTAAGTATTCCTATCTGACACTAATAATTCTACTTGGTATAAATCAGTTATTTGTAGACAGCTAAATGGTTTTAATTATTGTTGTCTGACACTAATAATTCTACTTTATCTTATTAATCAGTTGTTAGTAGACAGTTAAATTCTTTTAAGTATTCCTATCTGACACTAATAATTCTACTTGGCATAAATCAGTTTTTTGTAGACGGTAAAATGCTTTTAAGTATTGCTATCTGACACTAATAATTATACTTGGTATAAATCAGTTATTTGTAGACAGCTAAATGGTTTTAATTATTGTTCTCTGACACAATTCTACTTTATATTATTAATCAGTTGTTAGTAGACAGTTAAATGCTTTTAAGTATTCCTATCTGACACTAATAATTCTACTTGATATAAATCAGTTATTTGTAGACGGTAAAATGCTTTTAAGTATTGCTATCTGACACTAATAATTCTACTTGGTATAAATCAGTTATTTGTAGACAGCTAAATGGTTTTAATTATTGTTCTCTGACACTAATAATTCTACTTGATATTAATCCGTTGTTCGCATCCGTTGTTCCAACTTTGCTATCTAATATGAATAATTCTGTTTAATATTGATCATTTGTTTGCACACAGTTAAATCGTTCTAAGTAATTAATAATAATAAGCCTTTGTAAATTGTTGAGTTGTTGTATTTAACCTCTAAATGGGACCTAATTTGACATTCCTACTCTGGGACAAATAGGATCTGCGAACAAGAAAAACAAAGAGACAATCTACATTCTTGAATATCCATGGACAAGAGTCTCACTATTAGATAGTTTAGTGTCATACCTGGGATATTCATTAGGAGGGTTTCTTATGCCTCTGCAGATTGAAGTCAGATTATTGTATAACCCAAGCTGAAAGGGCTACCACAGCAGTGCTAGAGCTACAATACCAAAGAGGACTTGGTGAAAGTTTCGTCGTTTACGAATTTCTATGGTTAGAAATTATTCAAACCGTTGTAGTAAAATATCAAGGAGGAATTGGTGAAAGTTGTAAAGTCTAGTTAATTAATCGTTTATAAAATAAATATATGAAAGTAAATATTTAGAAGAACCAATAAAAAAATAAAAACAGTGTAGGTCATTCGTTGGCTATATTTGATAAATAGCAATTTTTATTTCATGTTGTTGTACAAAATTTTTTTTCCTCTACTTATAACATTTTTTTTTTCTTTGGGATTTATTTCTTTAGGTGTAACTCTTATCTCTTCATATTTCCATCTATCAACAGAAATGTGCAATCTTATCAATATAACTATGTATCTCTCTTTTGAAAGATGCAATCCTATCTATCTATCTATCTATCTAACTTTAAATTTTTTTTTCTATTTATCCATTGATCTGTTTACACACAGAGACAATTTCATCTATCTATCTATCTATCTATCTATCTATCTTTTTTTCACTTCTTTCATTACTTCCTTCTTTTTCACTTCTTTCATTACTTCCTTCTTTTCCATTTCGTTCTATCAATCTATTTGAATTTTTCTTAATTTGTTACGTATCCCTCTCTGTCTCTCTGTCTTTTTCTCTGTCTCTGTCTTTCTCTTTGTCTCTCTGTCTGTCTGTCTGTCTGTTTCTCTCTGGTTCTCTCTCTCTCTCTCTCTCTATATATATATATATATATTATCATATAAAAGAAATACGAAATGAAACCAAAAAAATAAGGATATATATATATATATATATATATATATATCCTTATTATGTTTGCTTTATCTTTTACTTCATTTTTTTATTCATTTGTATTCATTTATTTAATTGTGTTTTTCGTTTTCATAAACACTTTCACAACCCAAATCTACGTCAAATAAAAGTTATAGACACTATTTTGTGTAAGGGTCGGGTTTTGCAATTTTATTAACCTACAAATTACATCCTGGCGAGACCATCACAGGAGAGAAGAAGTATAGCGTTGAAATCAATAGAATGCACCAAAAATTCCAAGGTTTACGCCCCAAATTTGTCAACTGGGAAGAGACAATGCCCGGCTACATGTCTAACGAATGAATCGAAACTGAACGAAGTGCGCTATTAAATCCTACTTCATTCAGCTCACCCACCATTTTTTCCAACTATTTATCATTTTCCAGCCGTTTTTGACAACGCGAAGCAACAGTAGATGTCCACAGCTTAAATCGTCTTCAAAGAATTGATCTCTCGAATTCAATTACAATCGTAAAATAATAAATTATTTTTGGTGACATTGTTAAGATTTTATGTTTTTCCTCTTTCCATTCATATATACTATAAAAAACTGAGAGAGCTGAAAAATTTGCTGTTAGACGTCACAACTTCTCAAGAATGTCAAAAGTTTGGCAATATTTTGGTAACGTGAAGCACAATTTGACACCGCCAGACGTTTCTCACGGGGTTGTTTAGTTGACTATCCACCCTGGACTATGAGATGCGACCTCACTGAATGCAACTCACAAATATATGCTCCTACGACTAAAAGCATGTCCTTGAAAAACACGGTTATCAAACGTTGCCTGTTCATCGAGATTCTTGCAGAGTAAGCAAAATATTTAAACCATCTGTTTACTGCATTTTAATCAACTGAACTTTTCCCTTTCCTCAAAGTAATGTCTTCGGCTGCTTGCGTGGCATTAATCCTTGTTTAAACTTGAAAAGCTTAAGTTTATAGGGTATTGGAGATTTTTATTTTGTCGTGGCGTAGGTCGTCTCTGATTGGTGAATTATTGGGTTCTAATGGGATGATTATGAGGTTCGTATCTGACTCCTTTTTTTTCTTCTTACACCATTATCTTGTCGTCTTTTTGTTTTGTCTCTGGGAAGTTACAAAAGAATTGAGGGCGGAATGAAAGAGACAAGAATACCTTTATACTCAAAATTTTATTTTGGCGTAGATGACTATTTTGAGGTGTTGGAACGTTTTCCTGAACCAGCAAAAGTAGTCGCATTTCCCAGACAAGGTGTTGAAATATACTGGAGCCATTTTCGGTAGGTTAAAAGTTCGAGGGTTGGTTGTATGTTTAGTGGGGTATATTTAGCAGAGGCAATTACAAGCAAGAGACGTGGCTGGCTACCAGGCCTCCGGACCCAATCAGCACGTGCGCTCACTACAAGCAGCTGAGAGAAAAAGGTATGTCTAATAGCAATGGTGAATGCTTAATGAGAGAATATCACTTTTGGCGCCAGGAAGCTTATCTTTCTGGCATGCGCAGAATTTGCTTCCTGGATACGTGTTATATTTTTCAATTGATATTTTATTTCTTTTTAATTACACTCGACAAGTCATCTTCACCCAGGTAGCGGATCTATGGCAAGGATGCATTAGAGGGGTAAAAGTATCTTATAAGGTGTGTTATTTCTTTTACATTAATCCCCGCAAACTTCCGAATTAGACTACTGTTATTGCCCTGGAAGGGGTCACAACGAGAACAGAATACCATGGTTATAGTATAGGTATATATTTACACGAACAGATGATGGTTGCTAGAACATAGTACGGTGAGCTAGTTTGTATAATCGTTCGGGGGCAAGCTTAGGTTCCATATCTAGACTGACTTCGTCTTCCGGTATTATGGAGAGTGATTGAGTCCATTAGAAGGTGATTCCGCCACAACGACTACATTGCAAGTTCTTCTGTGCAGCTTGTTTATCTCATACGGTGTAAAGGAATGCACAAGGCGCCAGCGAACCAACTACCGAGATACTACTAAAGATAGTGGTTACCAAACACAGCTTAAATTGCTTTGCTCATGCGATATGTAAAGGAGAACATTCCAAAATACTGCAAAATGTTTGACTCATCGATCTAAATGTTTGCACTTTTAAAAAAAAAAAAAAAAAGAAATCTAAAATAAAATTTCCTAAGATTTGTTTTTAAATTTTTGCAAGGGTGTTAGCTCAGACTTCTGCATTAAAAAGTAATTTAAGGTTTCTGCCCTGTCCGGTGTTGCTTTGAATACACTGGCTGTATCTATGATGAGGGGTAAGATCACTACCTCATAAAATATTGGGTTTTCTTGATAGGAAACTAAACTGGATATTATTGAAAAGCTCAAATCCTGGAAATATGGTGAATGTGGAGTGCCCCTTTCTCAACATTATTCCCAGGTTAACTCTAACCCCAGTGTTTGTATGAGTTATAATCCGAACTAAGGATGATCTGGATATGACACTAAAATATATGATGCTGAGGCTCCAGACCAGGACCTTTGGGAAATATGCAGTGCCCCTATAGTACCATTATTGCCAGGTCTATTCTGCGGACAAATAGAACTGCTTAATCATTTACAAAAGTTTATTATCATTATCAGAATTTTGAAACAATCTGATGGTGAGGTTCTAGTACAGCAGCTTTTGGGAACGTAGAATACTCCTTCGTTGCCGTTACTCCAAGTTCCACACTGACGCGGAATGGTAATTACTGTTAAGGTCAAATAGAAATGTTTAAGCATTTAACTGAATACAAACTAATGACTGATGCTGGATTGTTGATGTTACAAAACAATACTTGAAACCATTTAATTATGTGTAAGAGAATGAGTAAAGTTGAATAGAATTATTTGTGCTGATTAACAATTCTTAGATCCCTTTAACTGTTTGCAAAAAATGAACTATTTGTATTTCAGAGTAATACCATTTGACCGTATGCAACTGAATGAATAGAGATGACCTGAAATATATGAATTAAATAGCAATACTGGTTACAATTTAACTATGAGCAAACAATGGCAGTATTTAATTGTGTGGAAAAAAATTAGCTCTAACTTTTTTAAAAACAAAATTACCAGTAAGCTACCCACTTATAGATCATATATACATTCATTTAACTGTGTGCAAGCAAATGACTGATAAAAATTAAATTGTTTGTTTCATAATAGCAATACGTGAAACCATTTAACTAATTACAAACAAATGATTTTAATTTGTTTCGTTTGGTTTTATGGCATATCAACAATTATAGGTTATTTCATACCTATTTATGCATAGATATTAAATATATATGACTTGAAAACATATTTTGTTGATAAAATTCTTAAACGAGCCTGAGCTCTTTTTTTTTGCACACAGTTAAATGGTTTCAAGTATTGCTTTATAACAGTTACAATATAACTTCAGTCATTTGATTGCACATAGTTTGTTCCATTTAAACCATAGATAGGACCCTGAAAGGTGCTACATCTACAGTTCAGAGTGAACCTAGAAGCAATGGCAATGAATGGGGTACTCTACATTTCCCAAAGCTCCAAGGCTGGAGCCTCACCATCAAATGGTTTAATGTCATAAACAGGACACTCGTCGAGGGATCTTACGAAACAAATGTGATCTAGCTTGTTTAAAAATGATATTTACCAAATATGCGTTTACAAAGTATATATATATATATATATATATATATATATATATATATATATATATATATATATATATACAGTATTTTGCGATAAATAACCCACAAGGGTTGATATACCATAAAACACAACCAAACAACCAACCAATTAAAAAAACAAAGATTCGGAGAAATAGTTCTGTTTCAAAACTTTTTGCAATCGATAGGTCCATGTGAAAAAAAAATCCCTTTCGAAACAATGATACCAAAAATGTATATAAAAAAAAAGTAAAGTTGGCGACCATAGTCGAGGGTGACCCGAAGGTTCCCTTTTCGATAGCTTACTACACCAAGGTGTAGGGGAGGGCGCGACTCCTTTCCCTGGATTGCTCCACTTTACCCTTGATCCGTACCTTATAATGCTGAGTGTTAAGCAAGGACGCATCAAGTACCATTTTTTGAGTCTTTGGTATGACTCGACCTGGGATTGAACCCAGGTCTCCCGGGCCAATGGCGAACACTCTAACCGCTAGGCCCGTACAATTTATGCGACTTCCTAACTTCTAAGTATCAAATAAGCTAGACGGGTTGTCATGCCGTTAAAAGCAATCAATATTCAATTTGTTTATCTGCTTTCTTTCTTTCGGCAGGGACGTAATGGCCGACTCTGGATAGGGCCGGGTTGGTGTCAAGCATCTTTTTTCGATAAAAGATAAGAAAGAGAAGACACAGATGACGATAAATTAATAGATTTCAAAGAGACGCGTATTCTTCATACAGAGGATTTTCCCCGGTATTAAGTATAAGCCTCTCAGTAATCACCTTTCAGCGGAGTTCGTGACTTGCCTATGATTTTAAAGACTTGAGGTTGTAATAGTATCGCATCAACAGATAATTTTAAATCGCGAAACGTTGGCATGATGGGATGATGACGTCAATATCGAGAATTCTTCTACTTCTTTGCAGTGTATAGTAGATTTTAAAAGTATTGTTTTATGTAAATTTGCAAGCTGTTGACACATAGTTTATGGTCAGGTTTTGGTATTTCTGTCAAGGGTCACCTCAGCGGAGATATAGCAATGAAAACTCGAGGTTTTAAAAAGGGATGTTGAATGGTTAACACTGACAAATGGCAATTTTTTTATTTTATGAGATTAAAATTTTGCAAAAGAAAACTAGTGACAGAGGCAGAGTACCAGTGGAGTTGTTGCAAACGTGTTGAGCCGTGATATTGTAGTATAAGTTTTTAATGAGGTGTTGACTCATTGATAACAACCCGTTTCTTATAACACATTACGTTATCCCAATGAGAGTAACCAAACACAGAATATTCGGTAGAAAACAGAACAAGCCCATGAATAAAATATGACATTTAGTTATACACAATTCGAGTAGGGAACTAAGTCCCCGTCTAAAGCTATACCAGAGACACAAGCATTTTAAGGAACAAAAATAAAATATTATACAGAAAAAAAAGTGGAAAACGTTTACTCTTTTCAAGTCTGGAAAATGAAGGAAAAAAGCCCCGCCCCATGTGCACACCACTGTGGAGCGAACTCCTACATACGCTCTTCTCATGTACTGTTCGTGAAAGAGGCTGGATTCACCAGTACATCTTTTTACGTGACCAAAAGAGGCTCGTGACGTAGGAACGTTTCTCAAACCCTGTGACAAGAGATGTTGTATATCCATAACACAACTATTGGCAGAAACATAGTCAACAATAATGACGACTTCAATGAACGGACGAACACACTTCTTTATAAAAATATACCTCTCACACTTTATTCGAAAGGGTTGATGTTGGTTGTGTGTGAGAGGTGAGTTGGAGACGGAGACAGATTGCTACATATTGACCCCAATTTCTTCTGGCCATAGCAGCTCTTCTTTCGCGTCCTGGCTGGGCTTCTCAACCGTGGGTCACTGAGGGCCGCAAGCCCTCTGTCAGCGAGCTGGTTCTCACGCTGGCATCTTTTCCCCCAACTGACTCCAACTCAACTCGAATTGACCCAAGCCATCTGTGGCACCTTGTTATATTTTTGTTTGACTGCCACCTGCTTCCAATGGGCGTACGTATCTGCACCGAATTCAACCACGTCCACAGCTCAAGGTGATATTCCAATATGCACCAGTTTTGTTATTCTTCCGCTTATTTACAAAGGTGCATCTCTTGATTGACGGCTCGGTCGAGGGTCAATATGTTACAGAGAGACCACTCCGTTTCGTCTCCAAGCAGTTGTAAATAATAAGGAAACCCAATTGCGCTGATGAGTTCAGTTTCGGACTAATATCTTTTGGAATATAAGGAAACCCATATCATCCAAGTCATGGGTTAAATCGTTCTACAGCGGTTCGAAAAATATTATTTTGGCATTAAATGATCAACATAGGCTGATGCACTATTAAACAAAGAAACCATACTGAAACAAAAACAAGTATATGTAGTTTTACAGTCAAGGTGTTTTTGCCTTCTTCTCAACAAATAAAAGAATGAAACAATTTTAAGTGATTAACACCTCATTAAATGGTGGAAGATTTTGTTTGTTTGATCGGTTCAGTCATTCATTGATATATGATTAATTTCATTTAACATTACATTACCCAATTTAGGGTCATTTGTCTAAAGGGAAATCATCTGCCGTTATGGGAAAAAGTTAAAATAATTGATAGGGCTGAACATTGGAGGATTAGACGCCTAAAGGAATCAGCACATATGTTGGGCTACAATGACCTGCTGAGAAGGCCAAGCATAGAGGTGAATACAATACGGAAACCGATAATTAAGAAGGCTAGATGACAAAAAAATCTTAATATGAGCACAGATAAAAAATCATACGTAATATTGCTCCGTGTGACATTTTATTTCTCCCCTTGTGCAAAAGAATCTTCAATGAGACACATTTTGAAGGTGTGAAGGCCATCAAGAGGGCCTTAACGATGAAGCTAACGGGCATCCCAATAGGTTCCTTCCAGTAGGGCAGAGAAGGATCTCAGAAAATGATGGTGATGTGCTTTAGACTTAAGGGAGGATTACTATGAAGAAGAAACTTTATTGTTCAGGGCTTGGAATTAAAATAAATTGTTTGTGTGTTTCCCATTTTTTTTCCTATTCCAAACAATAAAATAGGGTTACTTTTCATACACACATTTTATATATATTTTAAAAGGAAAAGGTTCAGATATGATTTCAAATTTTACATGTCGGGTTTATTTAAAAATTATGATAAAAAATAAAATAATATAAATGATTACGAATTAGAAGTCATATAGGACCGTTTCTTATAAAATAATTACTTCTCTCTTGTTGGTCCCACATCAATCTATATATATATATATATATATATATATATATAGCCCTGAAGACCAGCCAGAGGCGATAAACGATAGGGAAAAGTGGCGAAAGAGGGTCAGGGATATCCGTGCTAGTGGTATGACATGATGATGATGATGATATATATATGTGGAATGATAATGCAAGGAATTTTGCAAAACAAAGGAAAGCGATGAAATGTTCTTGCATCTTCCTATTAGTAATTTTTTTCACCCATTCTTTTTTGCTGCTATTTTTGGTATACGTTAGTTACCCATGCTGATTTTTTATAGAATAAAATCATCATCATCATCATCATGTCGTGCTGGTAGCACGGATATCCCTGACCCTCTCTCGCCATTTTTCCCTATCGTTCATCGCCTCTGGCAGGTCTTCAGGGCTACATTCCGTATCCTCACATTGCTGCTGAATGTATGTTCGTGCCGGTCGTCCTGCTTTTGCTAGCCCATATATGGGGGTCCATAAGAGTACATCACTCGTCCATGCTTATCCAGCAGTGTCCTGCATGTCTGGTTCGTCTAACTTGTATAGTTTTCGTGATAGGAGGCATGTGGCCGTATAATTGGTGTCTTGTGGGGTGTTGCCGCCAGGACTTGTTCAATATTGCTCGCAGCATTCTTGTTTAAATGCCGTCTAGCTTCTTCTCCAGCCGTTTTGTTAGTGTCGGCTGGAGAAGAGGCTAGAATAATATACTTTATTAAATTTCGTATCGTTTGATAGGCCAATTCAAGATTTCTAGGAAATAGTTCCTTGTGTTTTTCCTTTTATTTTAAACTTTAGTCTGAGTAAATCTTTTCCTGATATCCACAGTTGAAAAACTGGCACTCCTATTTTATTTAGCGAATTATTTTCACACGGGCATTCAAGCATGGCTAGTTTTATCGCCGGCATAGTTTTCAAGAAGGATTAATTCCATTATGAACTAGGCCTCTTTCCACGATTCCCCAATTTATAATAAGAGATTAGCTAGATATGAATTTAATATCTCATAAATTGTCAGCGAACATTGTTGTATCAATAAATCTTCTGTTGTCGTAATGCAACTCAAAAGGAAAATATCTTAATTTAGACCTTCTGTGAAGTACTTTATCTCAGCATAATATCTATTGAGCTTTCTGTAATTTACAAAGTTGTTTAGTCTGACACATTCCACAGGTTTCTTACTGTAATGTTGCTATTTCACTTGGGGGATATTATAATTTTCTCAGATTTGTTTAGTCTACCATATTGATGTTCTGTTCCTTACAGTAACGGCAAATACTAGGAGCTCACCTCTATTATTACTCACAGATTCAACGTTGCTTAATTTGGGGGATATTATAATTTACTTGGATTGGTTTAGTCTACCAAACTGATGTTTTGTTGCTTACAGTAATAGTTGATACTTAGAAGTCATCCATCCTATTACTGACTAGTGCATCGGTTATTAAATCATTAATCTAAAAATTCAGTATTGAACTTTAACAAATGCTTTATAAGGCCTTATTTCACAATAATGTCCAAACTTAATTGAAAGAGGCCAGAAGAAAAAAATCAGTCAAAAACTTCTCAGATTCTGACTAAGCGTCGAATCATCGAGGGAGTACATGCCAAAAAAATGACAATGTTGCATATTGACCTTTGACAAAAGTTTTTCTAGCTGTGAAAACAAAGGGATTAAAGCACACACCAGGATAAACAAGAATACAGTGATGCGTAGATGTAAGCAGCTCACGTTGGTTGAACTAGTTATCCATGGCTTCATGAAACTATATATATATATATATATATATATTGGTGTTCTGAGAATAAGTCAGTCTTAATCGTGCAGCCAGAAGAGATTCCTTCAGTTATGGAGAGCGACCACCTGGCACCGACTAAGGTGGGGTGTGGCAACCCACAGCAGTAACAGTCATTGATCAGTCGGCAGTTTTAAGTATTGGGGTCTTTGAGAGGACACGGGGGGGGGGCATGTGGCCTCATCGGGAAGACCTGCAGCGAATCTCTCGTCAAAGGAGCAGAAGAAGTGATCAGTGAAGCCCTGAATATGACAATGGCATAAGAATTTATGGGTAAATATAGCAGTGTTTAAGTCCTTTTCTGTCTGTATACGTGTATCTTTGTCACCCTGTCTCTGTCTCTCCATCACACTACAGAAGTGTCGACACCCTTTCGAGAGAAATAAGAGACGTACATTTTTGTAAAGAAAGTGTCATGTTTATTCATCACTATGCTGTTATGGTATACAACAGGAACATTCTTGTTTATAAATTTCTTTAAGGCATTTTATTTAATACACAGAGAAAGGATAAAGCAAAATTTTTAAGCATACGGTCTCCCCAGGGAAAGTTTTACGGCAATAATGTTGCTCAACAATAAACACAAAGGCAACTGTTTGCTTAAATGGAGATATTGAGATTATTGCTGTAGTCTTAGCAAAGATATACATTGGCGTCATTTCTATTCATAATCTTCCAAAAAATTCATCTCGTTTTGTTTTGTCTTTTTAACTATCAGTAAAGAAACAAATAACATATAATACACAAACATTCACCATTTTATATCTGAATATTCTGGTTTGATAAATTATTCCTTAAACGAACAAGATTAAATTATTTGAATTAATGGCATAATTTTTTTCAAGAAATGCAAGAAAATAATACGAAATAAACCAACGTTGAAGAAAGAACATTTTGTGTAATCTTGTAATTTTCGTTCCTAAAACATATTATGTTACATAAAAAAAAGGTGAAATCTGCTTTTGATATATAGTGTAAGGTTTAAATGAGATTCTGAGTCGTTAAGTTAAATGCTGAATGGACATATGCTGGGAGTTCAACGAGCCATTAAACTCGAGAAAAGTCTCAGACCACAGACCTAACTGAATAGTTTCATTCAAATGATGAAAAGGTTTCAAGATTTAAAACAAGTTGATCAGTGAGAAACATACGAACTGAACGCATGAACTGTCTTTCTTGTTCTTTTACTCCACGGTTAGGCCAATCGGGTAATTATAGTTAAAAGTCTTCAAGAAATAATTAGTAAAATGAAATGATGATCGCTTTGTCATTCCTCATCAACGAACACGATCAAGGATGGCAACTCGAAAAAAACAGCAGACCGACCGAAGCGAGATGAAGAAGAAAAGAAGAGACAGGACAAAAGAGAAAAGAAGTAAAAGGCTGAAGAATAATAGTGACAAAACCGAAAAAGAAAAGAAGTGACAAGTGTCACGTGATGGCTCACGGAGACGAGGAGGTGGGAATGATACCCTCCCCCCGTTGAACTAAAATTATCTAGCAGTCAAAAAGTGACCGTTAGAAATGAATGGGGGTCACACAGATGTTTGCACCTAAGTGACCTTGGGTCGCCGGACATCGGAAGGGGAAGGAGAAAATGAAGCCAAATGATTGGTGGGGGGACCCCAAACGGAAGTGGGGTTCCCTTCCCCTCAACGGAAGTAAATACAAAAAAAGGAAGTTTTTGGACAAGTCTCGTGGCAGACGGACGATAGCCATTTCACTCCGGGCTAAAGACAAAAGACTGAGACATGAGAGACCTGAGTCTCTCAAGCCAGCATTAAAAACAGTACCAAGCCTATTAGCCCGTGAAAGAAGAGAAATTCTCCAGTGGAACCCCGTCAAAAAAATAAGATAAGTAACTTTGGGACATTTTTCCGTTACACCCAAATTTTGTTTACCACTCTCTCTCTCAATTTGAAAAAGGATAAAAGCCAAAAAATGACATTTATATTCATGGACTATCCTATTATATATCTTTGACATTTTGAACATATATATGTATATAACCGTAGTAAAGAACTTATGTATTTTCATTTTACCATGTGGTGCATGTTATTATTCCATGCTTTCCTTTCAGCTTCTATTCGCCTTACATTATCTTGCTTAGAACTGTCCTATTAATTCCTAAAGTATCACACGGGAAACCGGAGTCACAGACTACCACTATAGCAACATTAATATTATTACAACTAAGACCTATAGGCCCGTATTCTTCTATTATCGGAAGGGGAAGAAGTTTAGCGGCCTGGTGGGTGTGTGATAGTGTGAAATTTTGGACCCCTTTGCCAGCGGTGGCCAGTCTGGCCCTAAATTATTCCCTCACGTAATATGCCAGTTCTTATCTGCCTGAGAAAAGAACTCTGAACAGGACTTATTTCTGTAGGGGATCAAGTGCCAACCTGCCCCGTCTTCACACGTGCGAAAATAAAGTCCCATTTTGGGACTATCGCAATTTCCCCGTCAGCAGACCTTTTATGGTGTCTCGTCCGGGGATATTTTAATCTTTTATTCCTGACCACAGACCTTTTATGGGGGCTCACGTCCGGGATTTAATATTATAAATAATATTTATTGCTTGTAGTCGTGTGACAATTCCTGCCGTCTAAACCTACCCTGGGAGACCGTGAAAGAAAAAAAGGAATATTGCTGAAACAGTCAAATTACTTGTTGATATAACTGTTTGGAAAAATTTAAAAAAAAAAAAAAGAAAAAATGGACAAAATAGAGAACTTTTTAAAAGAACCCTCCATGGAAAAGTTGGAGAGGCTGAGAAAAAGCGAGATAATAAAAATTGGCGAGAAGCTTGAGTTAAATGTTCAGAATTCTATGAGAAAGCATGAACTCGTGAGAGAAATAGCAAGGCACATGGTGGACAAAAATGTGTTCGAGGAAGCAGTATTAGAAGAGCTACCAACGGAAATGATAAGAATGACTCCAGAAGAAATTGAACTGGAGAAAATTAAAATACAAGCACAAATGGAACTACAGAGAAATAAAATGGAACTGGAGAGAATAAAAATTCAGCAAGAAACAAGGCTGCGAGAAGTCGACTTGGCAATAAGAGGACGCAAAGAAAGCCATGACAGTTTCGAAGTAACGAAGCAAGCGAGGCTAGTCCCAAAATTTGAAGAAGCCAACGTGGACGGATACTTCGCACATTTTGAGCGAACCGCGCTAAATCTTGGATGGCCGAAAGAATGCTGGCCGATGCTACTCCAAACTGTGCTGACAGGAAAAGCACAGAGAGCGTATGCCACTCTACCCACAGAAAATTGCGCCGACTATGATTTGGTGAAAGCAGCGGTTCTTAAAAGCTTCGAATTGGTTCCAGAAGCTTATAGACAGAAATTCACAACACAGAGAAAAACTGAAAACCAGTCTTATGTGGAATTTCTGAGAGGAAAAGAGAATGCACTGGATAAGTGGTGCGACTCTAAGAGGATAGACGGAGACGCTGAGAAACTCCGGCAGCTAATATTAGCTGAAGAATTCTTAAACTGTGTGCCAGAAGAAGTCAGGGTTCACCTAAGTGATAGAAAAACCGACGTGACTTATGAAATGGCCGCACTAGCAGACGAATACATCTTCACACACCGAAAAACAAAGGAAAAACCGTACACGGGAAGTAAAGTGAAGTTTAAAGCTGAGTTAAGACCTAAGGAAGGAAATAGAAGGACCTTCCAAAGTAGCAGCGGAACAGTGGTCTGCTACAAGTGTGGAAAGGCTGGACACATAGCCATAAGGTGTCAGCTAGGAAAAGGTCCTGAAAGAAACCAGACCCAGCCGAGAAAACCTCAAGGAGCTGTAACAACACCTAGAGGGAACCAGTCCTATCGGCCCTGGACGAAAAAAGGGATGATAAAAGGCCCACACGGAGGACCAGTGGAAGTCTCAATTTTACGAGATACCGGAGCATCTCAGTCGTTACTTCTACGAAATAAATTACCTAAAAGGGTAATAGAAGCAACACGTGAGACTGTGATGATAGAGGGTATCGGCGGAAAGAGGGTAAAAATACCGCTGTGTAAAATAACCCTAAAGTCCCAGTGGAAAGATGGACCAATTAAAGTTGGTGTGGTAGACAAACTACCTATGAAAGGAATTTCCCTTATACTGGGAAATGAAGTAAAAACTAAAAAGTGTCACCCGAAAAAGATGGCGAAAATAAGCGCCATAAATGAAGATGGAAAGATGGCGAGAATGAACGCCAAACATGGAAAGAAGTTGGCGAAAATGAGCGCCAAAAATGAAGAAAAAAAGATGGTGAGAATGAACGCCAAACAGGAAGACAAGATGGCGGCTGAGCCACGTGGGTGGCACAAACGACACAGTCGCTCGCAAAGTGAGAATGTGGAAAGAAAAGAAGTGAACCTTCCACCCCTCAATAAACAAGAAGATAAAAGGACCAGTCGTCAGAAAAAGGATGAAGGTCCAACGAGTATTAGGAATAAATTCCCTAATACTTATCGAGAGGATAAGAGGAAGATAAGAGGACCCTCACAAGCGGCTAAGAAGGAAGAATTCAAAAAGGGCGACGAAGTCCTGCTACTGTCATCAAATAAAGGACCACACTGTGATGGACAATATGTAGGTCCCTACGTGATATCACAGAGAATAGACAAGAGGACATACAGAATTGATACCAACGAAGGAAAGAAGACACAAGTGTGTCACACAAACAAATTGAAGAGGTATGTCCGTCAAGAAGGCCAACCTCGAAAAATTGAGAACTCAGCAATGCCGAATAAATTCGAGGAAAAATTAGGCCAATTGTCTGTTTCAGAAAGAGAGGGCTTAGAAAAATTAATAAAAAAGTACCCAAGTTTATTTCTCTAACGCCCCACGAAAATGTAGTAGCAGAATATTCTCTCATAGTTGTTGAGAGAAAGAAAGAGAGAGAGACAGAAACTAAAGAAAATGAGGAATTCTCGTCCCCAATGTTGAAATATGAGATGGACGAGAAAGTGGTTCGTCAACAAGTGACGAATAGGGGAAAGAGAGAAAAGAAAAGGAAGTTTTCTCCCCAAAGCTTGACAATTAAAATTATAAAGTCGTCAAAAGTGACGAAGAAAGAAAGAAGGACTTACCTCCTCAAGGTTTGAAATATGATACGGCCAAAAGCCGAGAGAGGAAAAGAAAGAAAGGAAAACAAGATTAAAGAAAAAGAAAAGAGAGAGAGAGAAAGAAAGAGAAGAGAAATTGTTTTCCCCTATAGTGAAAATTAGGAAGGACGAAAAAAAGGAAAAGGAAAGAATTCGTCAAAGCGTGAAGAAGAAAGGGGATGAAAGAAAAGTAAAGTGAGAAAAAAGAAAAAATGAAAGAAAAGGAGAAAGAACAGTGAATTGAATTTCCTTTTTTTTTCTATGATATTTCTATTCATCTCCCTTTCTTCTCTTAAGCGAGGAGGTGTCACGTGATGGCTCACGGAGACGAGGAGGTGGGAATGATACCCTCCCCCCGTTGAACTAAAATTATCTAGCAGTCAAAAAGTGACCGTTAGAAATGAATGGGGGTCACACAGATGTTTGCACCTAAGTGACCTTGGGTCGCCGGACATCGGAAGGGGAAGGAGAAAATGAAGCCAAATGATTGGTGGGGGGACCCCAAACGGAAGTGGGGTTCCCTTCCCCTCAACGGAAGTAAATACAAAAAAAGGAAGTTTTTGGACAAGTCTCGTGGCAGACGGACGATAGCCATTTCACTCCGGGCTAAAGACAAAAGACTGAGACATGAGAGACCTGAGTCTCTCAAGCCAGCATTAAAAACAGTACCAAGCCTATTAGCCCGTGAAAGAAGAGAAATTCTCCAGTGGAACCCCGTCAAAAAAATAAGATAAGTAACTTTGGGACATTTTTCCGTTACACCCAAATTTTGTTTACCACTCTCTCTCTCAATTTGAAAAAGGATAAAAGCCAAAAAAAGACATTTATATTCATGGACTATCCTATTATATATCTTTGACATTTTGAACATATATATGTATATAACCGTAGTAAAGAACTTATGTATTTTCATTTTACCATGTGGTCCATGTTATTATTCCATGCTTTCCTTTCAGCTTCTATTCGCCTTACATTATCTTGCTTAGAACTGTCCTATTAATTCCTAAAGTATCACACGGGAAACCGGAGTCACCGACTACCACTATAGCAACATTAATATTATTACAACTAAGACCTATAGGCCCGTATTCTTCTATTATCGGAAGGGGAAGAAGTTTAGCGGCCTGGTGGGTGTGTGATAGTGTGAAATTTTGGACCCCTTTGCCAGCGGTGGCCAGTCTGGCCCTAAATTATTCCCTCACGTAATATGCCAGTTCTTATCTGCCTGAGAAAAGAACTCTGAACAGGACTTATTTCTGTAGGGGATCAAGTGCCAACCTGCCCCGTCTTCACACGTGCGAAAATAAAGTCCCGTTCTGGGATTTTTGTCAATTTGCCGTCACACAAGGCTAAATAAGAATTAAAGGAACAAGACCAAAGAAGAAAAATAAGTGACGAAACTGAGGAAGAAGAAGAAAAAGAAGGGTCAAGACCGAAGAAAGAAAAAGAAGGGACAAGACTGAGGGAGAAAAAGAAATGAGGAGAACGAAGAAGTAAAATAAGTGAAGTGACCGGGAAAAGACACGACAAGCAAGAAAATAAAAGGAGTGGCAAGACAGAATTTAAAAAATGGAGAAAAGCGGGAACGAACTAAAGAAAAGGAGATGAAAGCTGACAGATCATAAAACATAGCCTATAATCATAGGATTAGACGTTCGTAAAGTAAGGTCCATATTGAATCGTGTAAAAGACAACATGCAAGAATAGTTGCGGTCATATTTCCTTTCAATTAGTCATATCTAACGGGTTTTTTAAAGGTCTGTAAGAACAATCTTTTAACTCTTGAGTGACTTACATTATTTCTAATTACAGTTAATCATTTGGTTGCACACAGTCAAATGGTTTCAAGTTTATCTTTGTAAAAGTGACAATGTGATACCAGTCGTTTGTTTACACGCAGTTAAGTGGTTAAATAGTTTCATTTCTTTAACAATTCAATTTTGTGTAACTCATTTGTTTACACTTAGTTTAAATGGTCAAACAGTTCTATTTGACACATATATAGGATCTTATTTGGTGCTACCACTCCGAGCCAGAGTAGACCAGGGAGTGATGACAATAAACGAGTACTCCGGAGCCCCCAAAACTTCAGTATTATTGGAGACTCACCATCAAATTGTTTAGTTTCATGTACAGGACACTTGTTGGAGGAGTGTTACAAATGACTGATTTCCACTTAAACTGTTTGTTATACATAGCTATACTTGGAACCATTTAACGTTGCCTCATGCTAAATTGAATTGTTTGAAATCGAACTCTTTGATCATTTAACTGCGTGTATCTCTAAAATGTGTCTAAGAGTCATAGGTTTAATATAAAAATAAAAACGGGATTTGGCATTAAATAACCAACAATGGTTGATATGCGAGAAAACCAAACCAAACCAAACTATGCTGGAGAAGATGCCGAAAGTGATGTTTTGTGGACCCAAGAAAAAAAAACACTATGTTGGCCGACCAGTAAAAAAAAATACATACATCAGCTCTGAGCGGACACTGGATGCCAAATAAAGGAACTGCCAGAAATGATGGACGAACGGAGAGAAAGTTAAGGGAATCTGTGTTATACCCATATTTACCAACCCCTCTGCTCGGGCAGGATATGTCACAAGGTCAATTTTAAGCGGAGTTTAACAGTTTTCTTTCTCCTGGACTAGTTGCCCCAACAAGAGATGAAGAAACCAGTCTGTCCTACTATTTAACCATAACTGGAGGGAGAATAATTGGATTCATACCTTCCAAAGGGTATTAGTGCTATATGAAATTCAACCAGTCTCGTCCAGGATTTGAACTCGTGTTGCTGTGTCCATTTTCTACGACCATAACCATTACACCACGGGCACCTGCATTATTATACGCACTAATGGTTTTAAATAATTATTCCTGTTTAATGATATCATTTGATTTTGAGTCATATGGGTTCCAGTACTCATATCAAACGCCAATAATATATGCGAGGCTCTTTCATTAAATAAGTTTACTTTAAAGCAAAAATAATAATTTTTTTTTTCAGAATTTTCTTCCATAGAATTGAACTCTGAAATATTTGTAATTTGTTTATAGTAAACATTATATTACGTTCACAAAATTATTTGTTTTAAGGATATTAAAAATGGTAGCAAATCAAACCACTTCACATTTGAGCAGATATCTGTCTTCAATTTTTAGTGGTTGTGTAGGGCAAACAATCAAACATTTACAGAATAATGGGGGATATGTATGTTGGTGAGTAAATGGGGGACCAAATGTTGCAGTATTGTTAAAAAGTGCTCAATATCAATGATAGAGCAATATATATATATATATATATATATATATATAAGACACACACAGACACACACACACACACACACACACATATATATATATAATACAAGACATATATATATATATATATATATATATATTTGATATAATATATATTACATATTTCATACATATATATATAATGAATATATCTATAATATATGTATATATATATGTATATGTATGTATAAATTATATTTATATATATGTATAAATTATATATATATATATATATATATATATATATATACGTGTGTATATGAATATATTTGTATGTATGTATATATTTAGTTGACAATGACTCCGCTACAAGCTACATGTGACTCAAGGTCACTTTTTAAGTGGAGTTTAATAGGTTTGTGTTTTTTTTTCATAGACTGTCAAGGAGGTCTAGGAGCCAGTCTGCAATACTATTTATTCAGAGCTAGAGAGAGAATAGTTTGATACATACCTTTCCCAACAGTATGAGAAATGCAAACAACCTCGTCTATTATTTAAAATCGGTTCTTCAGGTTCAAAAATTGTTTACAAATCAACTAAATATGGGTTTTCCCTTATGAGCCTGAGTAGAAACGAAAAGACAGTGCATAAACAGATTATGCTATCAAGAGAAAAGTTCCGATCAGTAAAAAAGGCCATACTGAGAATCTTCTGCGACATGAAAGGACACATTACTGCTGATTTCCTTGAATAGGCGCAACTGTAAATATTACCTCTTATTCCCGTCTCTTTAGGCAAAATACACTTTGCTTATTGAATAACTCTCGTATATATATATATGTGCGTGTGTGTGTGCGTGTGTGTGTGCATTTATATAAACGACTTGTTTTCCGAATCAACGCGTCAAACTCAGAGTTAAAGTTTGAAGAATTGAAAATTTAAAAGTTAATATCTTAGTTCACACACACACACACAGACACACACACACACACTCACACACACACCCACACACACACACACACACACACATATATATATATATATATATATATATATATATATGAGAAAAGTAAGATATTTTAATGTAATCTCACAGTTCTTGTCGATTTAATTTCGAGTTTGACTCAGTGGCTCGAAAATTATACTGTTTATTTTTGTTATGATTTGCCCTGACAGTTTTCGACAAACATTTTTTTTATAAAAATGATGTCGTCATAACCTCTGCGTGAAATATGGAGTCACAGACGTATGAATAGGGAGTTTACGTTATAATATCTTGGATATAACCTGAAAATAAGCCGATTTTGATTTTTGATTTTTAAATTTTTTATTGCAATTTCTCTAGAACCCCTGAAGCGTGTTAATATTTCCAATCAGTCTGTCGAGAAGGATTGATTGATATTTCATTCTTCTTCTCATTATCGACACTAACAAAGGCGGTGGTCTCTTTGTGTCGACGTAAAGGGGAAAAAAACTAATTAGACAGTTTGTGAAGATGTTGTGATCGTCAGCTTTGAAATAATGCGTTCCTATATTTTAGCCGTGACTGGTCAATTATGAGCCTCGTACCTTGTCTGGGTTGAGGGAGAAAAGCCATGGTAATTTAAGGACGCGAACCGACGGTTAGAAATAAACAAGTTTGGCCAGTTTTATTTCATGTTTGAAGGGGAACATTGAAAGTGTTTGAAATGTATTCTGCGTGCTATTTTTTCAAATCGGTCTTGGCAGATGGCGGTTCCTTGGTCTCTCCTGTCGTATGGAAACATTCTTATTCCGAACTTATTAACATTTCGTAGCAGCTTCCACATTTAAATTTTTTTTCTCATTATCGTGCCGACCTTCATTTAAGGTCTGAACGAACAAGCGAAAAAGATTCGATATCTCCTTTAAAAGATTTCTGCTTAGGGAAACGGTGATTGCCCTTGAGAATGGAATCAGGGACACAAATTCTAATGCTAGACGAAGATGCTTGTGTTTAACTTCCCGCTAATGCCTTTGAAGAAGGCAGGAAACCAATTGTTGTCATTTGCTAACTTTTGCTGAAAAACATGGGCAGTGTGGGCTGTCTAACCTTGGTAGGGAAACCAAACGATGGTTACAAACAAAGGAAAAACTATGGTTACAAACAAAAGGGGTGATAATTGAATCCCTTCGCGCCCGCGTGCCAGTGTGCACGAATTGACTTCAATAATAAGCATACTTAGACTAAAAGATTTTTAACTAGTCCACAACGTCACTAAACTAAAAAATAAAATCATTAGTATTATCAAATACCAATATAATAATTAATATAATTAATTATCTTCCTAATTGTCTTACTTACATATGGCCCTCCGAAGCATTTTGCGTTTAATATAGAGCTAATACTTTGGGGAAAGTTATGAATCCATTTATTCTCCCTTCAAGTAAGGATAAATAGTAGGGTATGTTGGACTCTTTAAACTTGGTTTGGTAACCAGTCTAGGAGAAGGAAAACACTGAATGAAAACCGGTTAAACTTCTCTTAAAACTGACTTTGTATTTTATCCTGCTCAGATTAAGTTAATACATACCCAGTTTACTTGAAATATTGGCTGATGGTGTGTGCTGAAATATCGAGAGGACGTATTGAAGGTGTAATTGTATCAGTCTTCTTTTATTAATCATTGCTCCACATTGAGCCGACGAAAGCGCTGGTTTCTTAAATTGAATAGAAATGCTAGGATGACATATCTTTCTTTCTTTCTTTCTTTCTTTCTTTCTTCAAATCTTCTCACTGTCTCTCTTTTACTCTCAGGTTTAGCTTTGGCATATGTTCAAAATCTCTTTGTCGACAACCATTTCCCCTGCTTTTTCTTCACATGTACGTAAACTGCAGCACGCGATAGTTTTCTAACTCTAAAGAAAGCCATATATAATTGGCCAGATTTAAATATGGGTTAGTAAAGGCAGTTCTCAAACTGACTGAATGTTGGCCCTTGTGTTTCATTAAAGGTCATAGTACATGGCAGTCGCACATGAAACCGGAATCTTTATACGCTAAACGGCAAATTTGAGACACTTGGCGCCAGTTTCGCAATTGGTATTAAAACATGTTTTCTCACAAGAGCTTTTATTAAGGAGACTTTAATACATTACTTATGTAGCTAGATAATTTCAAATCTTCGTTCTGTTCCAAGTTCCTTGCTGCATTGATTTATCATAGAAAAGCATGGAATTGATGGAATAAGAGTAAAAGTTGGCAACCATAGTCGAGGGTAACCCGAAGGCTCCCTTTTTGATAGCTACTACACCAAGGTGTAGGGGAGGGCGCTACTCCTTCCCTGGATTGCTCTATTTTACCCTTGATCCGTACCTTATAATGCTGAGTGTTAAGCAAGGAGGCATCAAGTACCATTTTTTGAGTCTTTGGTATGACTCGACCTGGGACTGAACCCAGGTCTCCCGGGCCACTGGCGAACACTCCAACCACTAGGCCAATAACGTCCCTAAATTTAACTCATAATCTGGAAGCACATTTTTTTTGTTTTTCCTTATTTTTGTTTTGTTTATATAGTTAGAATCTATTTGATTTTATTAAAATTTAATTGATTTTTTTCTTTCATTTAAATTCACTTGTTGACTTCTATTTTCGAACAATTTCGCTTCTTCTTCTTCTTCTTCTTCTTCTTCTTCTTCTTCTTCTTCTTTTTCTTCTTCTTCATTTTTCCATTCGTAACTTCTTTGACGTATTTTCTTGATAGCTTCTTTTTTTACCTCCTCTGTGGAATTCTTTTTATTAGCTTTTTTTCTATTTTTCTCTTCTCTTGACAATGTCTTCTTCTTCTTCTTCTTCTTCTTCTTCTTCTTCTTCTTCTTCTTCTTCTTCTTCTTCTTCTTCTTTTTTTTTTCCTTTTTTTTTCTCCTTTTCGATACGATTTTATTTTTAAATTTGATTTCTTCCACTTTTTGATCTTTTATTTTGTTTTCTTTTCTTCCATTTTCTTCTTTTAATTTAATTCTAGCTTCTTTTTTTATTGCTTTTTAAAGATGTTCTTCTCTTTATTTCCCATCTCTTCCTTTTATTTTCTTGGCATTTTTTATTTGTATAGATTTTAGTTCTTTCTTCTTCTTCTTCTTCTACAAAATCCATTAGACTGCAAGTGCCCCCATCATTTTTTTCTTTTTTGTCAATTGACATTTGGTCTGGTCTTTCCTCCGGAATTTGGTTATCCATTCAGGAAAATTTTATTAATCTCACTTTCTAGGACTGATTCTTGTTTGTGCATATAACACTTGTTTGTATGGCCTAATTTTAATCTCTTGCACAATTCCCAGTAGATTACCGTTCTCTGTCAGTTGTGCCTTGTCGTGTACTCCTGATGAATGAGTTTTCTGCATTCGCTTACAATGTGAGTTATTGTTTTATTCCCTCCACATAATCAACACTAGCAATTCTGGTTCATCTCACCTATTCTCGCTTTAAATATATACTTGATCTCTATGGCCTTATGTAGGCCTGCTGTTTGTGAAGATACAAATTATCGCTTGAGGTTTTCCTTTCTTAGTAATGTCTATGTCGTCTCATGTCCAATATGGCTAATTTGTCGCTTGAAAACCCCGCACATTTGTTTTTTTTTTTCCATTTCAGTTTCTTTACTTTTATTTTTTCTTTGTCTGTTGGTTGCTAATACTGTTATTTACTTATGTGATTATTCTTTGTTCTTTAAACATTGTCTTCGAGTCTTCGTGTTGATACATCCACGGGGGTGTTGTCGTGGTATAATGGTTAAAGCGATGGACTGCGGAATCGTAGTACGCGAGTTCGAACTCCAGTCGCTCTATTACGTTCCCTCTCGGACGGTCAGCTTTCTTCTCCTTTGGTCAATTTGTCTGAGTTCTAAAACTCGGACACATACCCTTGGGAAATGTCTGAACCCCCTTATCCTCCCAGCTATGGGTTAAATAGTACCACAACCGTTCTTCTAGGAGAACGGCTTTGGCATTAAATAACCTACAAAGGTTGATATGCCGTTAAACAAAGTAACCAAGCCTTGATGCATCAACGCATTCCTTAACGCTGGCTAGTCCTCTTCCGTATTCTTTTCTTGACACATACAGTCCGTTTATGTCACCTCTCGAATTAAACGCCATATGAAACGTCATCAGTTTTCTTGGAGGTGCCCGTGGTGTAATGGTTATCGTCGTAGGAAATGGACACAGCGACACGAGTTCAAATCCTGGACGAGGCTGATTGCATTTCACATAGCACTAATACCCTTGGGAAAGGTATGAATCCAATTATTCCCCCTCTAGCTATAGGTAGATAGTAGAGTAGACTGAGTTCTTCAGCCTTGGTGAGGCAACTAGTTTAGGAGAAGGAAAACTCTGATTTCAAGCCTGTTAAACTCCGCTTAAAAATTGACCTTGTTTCATATACTGCCCGAGCGGAGGGGTTGGGTAAATATGGTCATCAGCTTTCTTCTCCTTTGGTCAATTTGTCTGAGTTCTTCCCTTTTCCATTTAAGGAATGGTCCCGAGTATCTCATGTGCTTATTCCATGGATGAGTTTTCTACTACACGGCTTGGTTTTGAGAAGGTTTATCGTTCTTTTGAGGTAATCATTTTTCATTGTTTCCTTCATCTACGTTTGTTGGAATGTTTCTGCTTCCCATATACACAAGTATTTAATGTTTTCCTTTTCTCCAACCGTTCTTGTACTTTCGACCTTTTGTAGTTCTGTTCTTTCCACTGTTTCTCTTGTTTTTACTTTTCATCATGTGCATATATGCACTGCACATTTTCCAATGTCTAATTCCATTTCTATATCCTGGCTGTATATCTTTTATCGATTGTCTCATTGGTTTCTATACTTTTATACTTTTTTTTGGCAAATACCTTTAAATCATCGATGTATATAAAGAGTTTATTTTTTCTTGTAAATTTGTAACCACCTGCCACACTGTGCATTTCCTAAGTCCCAAGATGGGTGGCAAGATCGATGAACTTATCCTTTTTGGTTTCTTTCGATGCTACGCTGTGGTTTGCCGGAATAGCAAAGTCTACAACTCGGCAAGTTCTCTTTTTTGTTTATTTGTTTCTTATGACTAGGTCTGGTCGTCTGGTCGAGATTAGGTTATCCGTTTGTATCTCGAAATTCCAAAGGAGTTGGTGTGTTTCATTTTCCAGGACATATGCAGTGCTGTGCATATAACATTTGTTCATATGGTCAAATTCTATTTTTTTGCACAATTCCCAGTGAATTACTTTCCTCATTAAGTCGTGTCTAGTCTTACACAATCTCTGAGTTAATTTGTTTCATTCGCTTATTATGTGATTTAGCATTTCGTTTCTATCACCACATAACTACATTTATTATTATTTACTCCTCTAGAGTTTTTCACATCAGTGTTAGCTGATGGTTTTTCGCTGGAGTTTGAGTGACAGCAAGTCTCCTCAAGTCTCCTGGACCTATCTCAGTATTCAGGCCGTTCTCAGCAATGCTGTCGTTTGGATAGTCTCTACCCGTCCGCCAACTTCCAAGTTCTCCAGGCCCTTTAATAATCATTTAGTTACTGTGCCTAACGCACCAATCACAATTGGCACAATCGTTACTTTCATGTTCCACAGTTTTTTAAATTCTCAAGCAAGGTCGAGGTACTTATCCTTCTTTTCACTTTCCTACAGATTTATTCTGTGAAACGCCGGGACAGCAAAGTCAACAATTTTGCAGATTATCTTTCTTTTGTTCATTATTATGAGGTCTGGTTTTCTGGCCGGGATTAGGTGGTCCGTTTGTATGTTAAAGTCCCATAGGAGTTTATACGAGTCATTTTCTAGGACAGGCGCCGGGTTTTGCATATACCATTTGTTTGTATGGTCGAATTGAAATTTCCTGCACATATTATTATTATTATTATTATTTGCCTTTTCTATCATTCCATTTCTCTCTGTGCTTTTTATTTCCCAAGTCCACTATTACATCTTCTTCTTCCCTTTTGACTCTCAGAGAGCACTCATACACAGCCGACCATCTTCTGAGCCTCCGTACCATATTTAACCACAGAAAATACCATTAAGGTTACAGGTAAAAGAAAACACGTGATTGTTGGTCTTCGGGTGGAAGGGAATTAATCTACGCATTGCTGATTATCATTTTGATCAAAGATTGATCGAAACCAAAACTGCTGGAGAAAACGTCGACTGTATCCTATGGAGGAGAAAGCTCCTCTCAATGAATGTCCTGTATATGATGCAAAACTATATTTGGGGAAATATAAAGTACCCTTTCGTTGCCATTATTCTCTGGTTCACTCTTCTCCCGAATGGTAGTATCCGTTAGGTTCCTCCCTATGGTTCAAACAGAACTTTTGATTATTTACTATATTTGGAAAATATTCAAATTTGTACAAGCAATTGACTAATGTCAATTTGAATTATAGGTATTTGGTAGTAATGCTTGAAACCATTTAACTGTGTGCAAACAATAAATAGGAATGCTTGAAATAAAAGCATTGCCCAGTCGGCTGGGGCTGTAGAATACACTGACTCAACGTAGAATACACTGACTCCCCTAACGAGTGTCCTGGATATGACACTAAACAATCTGATGGTGAGGTTCCATCTTTGGGGAATGCGGAGTACCCCTTCATTGCCATCGCTCCCAGGTCCACTCTGGCCCGGAGTGGTAGCACCTGATAGGGCACTATCTATGGGTTAAATAGAACTTACTATGCTAAAACCAATTGTTTGAGTAAACTGAATAGCTTGAAATAGAAACGTTTTTGACAATTAAACCGTACTTACATTTAAACTACGTGCTTATGCTTAACTGAATTATTTCAAATAGAACTGTTTTTCGACATTAAAACTGTATTTACACTTAACTGAATTGTTACATGTAACTGCTTGAATAGTTTGAAATAGAAATGTTTTTGACAATTAAACTGTGTACTTATGCTAAACTTAACTGTTTTCAATAGAACAGATTATTTACATAAAGATGTATTTGGCGTTAAATAACCTACAAAGGTTGATATACCATAAAACCAAACAAACCAAACGAAATAAAAGCAGTACATAAAACCATTTAACTCTTTAATAAATAAGCTCGTGATTTGTTTTTTGATTGTTCGTTTGCTTGGGTTTTATGGCACATCACACCATGTAGGTTATTTATTGAGAAATCCATTTTTATACAAATAAACTCTTCTATTTCAAACGATTCAATTAGGCATAAGTAAACAGTTATCAGTCAAAAACAGTTCTATTTCAAACGATTCAGTTTAGTCTCACAGCTCTAATTCAAGCAATTTATTATTACAGTTTAGTATAAATACTGTTTTTTTTTTACTCACAGTTAAATGTCAAAACAGATCTAATTCAACCAATTCAATTTAGCGTAAGTACAGTTTCAATGTCAATAACAGTTTTATTTCAAACGATCCAGTTTAGCATGAGTACGCAGTTTAAATGTCAAAATCATTCGTTTTTAAGCAATTCAGTTTAACGTAAGTTTGCAGTTTAAATCTCAAAACAGTTCAACTTCAAGCAATTCAGTTAAGCATGAGTACTCATTTTAGTTATATTTGAAACATAGATAAGAGCCTATCAGCTAGTACCACTCCGGGCCATAGTTGACCTGGGAGTGATGGCATTGAAGGGGTATTCCCATACCCCAAATCTCCAGCATTATTAGAACATCATCTCAACGGCATGACAAATAATGTTGGGTCATTTTGTTCCAAGAGCAGAGGGAATCACGTTCATTCTACAGTCATCGTTGGTTGGTTGGTTATTTGGGTTTTATGGCATATCAACATTTGTAGGTCATTTAATTCTAGATCCATCTTTATACAAATAATCATTTCTATTTCAAACAATTCAGTTTAGCATGAGTAGACAGTTTAATTATCAAAAACCTTTCCATTTCAAGTTATTCAGTTTAGTCAAACAGTTCTATTTCAGACAATTCAGTGTAGCGTAAGTACAGTTTCAATGTCAAAACAATTCTATTTCGAACCATTCAGTTTTGCATAAGTACGCAGCTTTGTTCTATTTCACCCATAGATAGTAGCCTATCAGGTGCTACCACTCCGGGCCAGAGTAGACCTGGGCGCGATGGTAATAAAGAGGTACTCTGCATTTCCCAAAGCTCCAGCATCACTGGAATCTCAACATCAGATTGCTTTGTATCATATCAGGACTTTTGTTGAGGGGCTATCCCTCCGCAGAGATGCAGTCGGTGTATTCTACAGCCACAGCCGACTGGGCAAAGCTCATAATCGCTTAAAATGGTACCTACTATCAATTCACTTAAAAATTTACATATATAAATACGCTCCCCCATTGGGGGTTGAGCACTCTGGTGAAAGAATTTTCGGCTGCCCCTCGCATAATGCAAAGCTCTTCGAAAGAATTGAGCACTCTGGTAGCCGATAGGGTATGAAAATGTAAACAAACGGTTCCCGCTGTTGCTACATAAATACCTTAACAATTCCCTTGGCCAAAGGAGGTACGCTTATTGGCCGAGTAGACTGAGACTTAGTCTAACGTAAATTTGGATGGGTTTCGATCCCGGCTTCGAGCGTCCAACGTGTCTAGACACACGGAAGAGTTCTGATAGAACGAAACAGTCTATCTTTGGATGACAATATATATATATATATATATATATATATATATATATATATATATATATATATATATATATATTAAAATGATTTGGCATTTAATAACCATCAAAGTTTCATATACCATTATGTGAAATAACCTAACCAAAAGATTGACTAGTGATTGATTGAGTATCGATCAGTTCTTCTGCTTATCTGTTAATTTCAGAATTCGATCAAGCACAACCACCGCCTTTGAACCGGCCATCAAAGTCAATCGGTAAAAATCGTGCCAAACACAACCCATCCCCAACAACAAGAATGACTACAACTACAACAACTGCAAACGACAGGCTTATTCATCCAGCCACAAAAAAAAAACTGAAATTAGAAGCCATCAATGACGCTTTTCGACGCTAACAATTAAGACTGATAACAATAAATCTAACATCTGCCTGATGCTTACCGGAAGAGCGCTGATTACAAGAGACAAGCTCGAATGCGTGGTCGATCTACAAAGTAACGAGATTGATTATCTCTTTTCTGTTTTCTATCTCTCTTATTTATTGCTAAAATTACAACTCAGATAGGCAAATACTAGTTTGTAAAATCGTTACGTGTTTACATTCTCACACATCACTATATGAATTGCGTTGGATTTCTTCGGATCAGTTTAGTATATATATATATATATATATATATATATCGTCTTCAGACAACGGCGCAACATGCATCAAGTTGGATTTGTTCGAAAGCGAGAAGTTTTCAACATGAATGAAATGCATGCGGAACCACCATTCTCGTGTGATTGCGTAACACCAGGAAACGGTTACTGTAAACGCGTAATGACATCAACGGCTGAAATTAAACGCGTTTTTTCTTTTAAATCACAAACTGCACACTTAGAATGAAGATGAACGTCTAATGTAGTCTCTGCTATTGATTGATCTGGCGTATAAATATACATATATGTATATATAATTCTTTAATACCCTGTCCGGCGGCAAAAGCTGCTTGGTAACGCCAGGATTGGCAGTACCGCCTTGAGCTACCGAAACTGTGTTATCACCCTGCTTGGCGGCTGATGAGGTCAGGGTATCGCACGTACTTTCCCACGTTGTATGCTGAAAAAAATACACACACTCCGGGACAAAAATATAAGACCACAACAAAATTTAAGAAAAAGATATTGTTTACAATTTTCAAATTATCAAAAAATATATCAAAGATAAGGCATGAAGACAATTAAATTTAAAAAATGAAAATAATTCAATCTAGTTTTTATATGTATATTAGCATTTATGCTTCATTTAAAAAAAATTATTTTGACATGAATATAAGACCAATAAACAGAAACATAGAATATAAGGACAACTTTTTTATTTGATATTTTGTAGATCGGCCGTTAACTTTGATAACCTCAAAAATTCGGCTCGGGATACTTTCAACTAGTTTCTGAAGTTGCACCGAAGGTATTTATTCCTATGCGTCTATGATTGCGTTTTTGAGTTCAGAAATTGCTGAGTACTTTCAACCTCCTTCATAAACTTTCGCAACTGTCGATCCCCACAATTTGTATAAGAATGAGATCTGGACAGCACGCTCGGTGGTCAAGAAGTCTTTTTTTGTTCAAGCAAGTGCTTGCTTGTTATTAATAGATCATGGATAACGGCATTATCTTCCTAAAAACCCTTCTTCTCCACATAGACGACGTCCTTCTTGTGTGAGAGATAAATTCATTTAGCCTCTTCACATAACCTGCTGCTTTTTGTTGACCACTGACAAATTGCAGTTAAAATTTTCCTGAAGATGAGAAGGTCCACCAGATCATAAGAGATCATCCTCTACTATGCCTTGTTTTTGCTTGCCAGTACTTCTGAAAGCCATCTGGACCGTCTAAATTGAATTTCTTTTCGTCCGAGAAAACAACTTTTCAACAATTTTTAGCACTTATAGTTTGATATTGACGTGAATATCCTAGGCGATCCTCTTGGTGCTTCATAGTTAATCTTGGACGATGAATTTTTTCATATATGCTCATCTACAGTATCATAACGACACAATAAATAAACAGACGCAGGAAGACTTCTTTACAAAAATATACACCTCTCACTTTATTTGTAAGGGTACAAAAGGGTTACTCAAGGTTTGCGTGTGAGAGGGAGCTGGTGATCGAACATAACTGCAATATTTTGACCCCATTGTTATGACCGTCAATGTTGTGTCTTTCTTGTTCTCCTGATGCTGGAGTCCACCCTGCTGGGTGCTGGCTTTCTTTACTGCATCTTATCAGCATCTGATCTGGACCCCAATTCATCAGGGCCCCAAGCCCCTTCGGCCTGGTGTGGCTTTCCCTACCACATCTCCTCTCCAACTGGCTGCAACTCAACTGGCACTTGACTTCCGTCTTGACTGCGTTATATAATAGTTCCACGCCCACTCGATCGCTGAAATCGAATGTTTAATCGTCATCAAGCGGAAATAACTGTCAGTGGAATGTGTCACCTCCTTCCGGTGCATCACCTTGGAATGGCATTTTTGGCCGGGTCAAAAGGTCAAAATACAACAAGGCTACCTTTTCGATAGCTACTACACCAAGGTGTAGGGGAAGGCGCTACTCGTTTCCCTGGATTTCTCCACTTTACCCTTGATCCGTACCTTATTATGCTAAGTGTTAAGCAAGGACGCATCAAGTACCATTTTTAAAATCTTTAGTATGACTCGATCTGGGATTGAACCCAGGTCTCCCGGGCCATTGGCGAACACTCTAACCATTATGCCAATGTCTGGTTACGTAGAAAAAATAAATTGAAATTCCTTCTTATTTTAAATTTAAATGTCTCTTAACCTTATCTTTCATATATCGGATTTTCAAAAACTGTAAACAATATATGTTTCTTAATTTTTGAGGGTGGTCTTATATTTTTGTCCTGGGGTATATATATATATATATATATATATATGCGAAGAGTTTTCAAAAAGTTCTAAGCCTCGATCAGATTTTAAATTTGTCGCACACACCTCAGTTGTTTAGGAGCCTCATCTAATGAGAAAATTAGACAGAAACCTAACAGTATGTTTAGTTAGGTGTCTTAGTTTAATAGTATATTAGTTTTAGCGTGATATTCAATGCCAAAATTATCCTTGTTGAAGAACATTAGTCGTATATCTAATCTATAGCAAGGGGATAAGAAAGTACTTGCCATTCCGAAGGATATCAGCCCGAAAATGAACATTATACTGTGACTGGGGTACAAACTTACATACTACGTTGTTATAGTCCACTACGCAAACAACTAAGACCCTCATTTATTGTATTATATATATATATATATATATATATATACAACTTTCGTTGAACATAATACTTAGCAGAATTAATTTTAGAACCCGAGCTAATTTACTTAAATGTCTTTAGCTACTGACACTATTTATAGAAACACATTTAAAAGCAAACGCTACACACTCCAACGGTAAAGACGCTCTTACATAGCAGTAATGCAAAAACAAAAGTTACATCCCTTTTGTAATAGATCCTCCCCTGATTATGGCCCAAAATCGGACAGAAAGTTCTTGGGATACATACAATTATGGAAAATACATCAATCATTTCCTGCCGAATACGATAAAAGCAATACGGTAATATGAAGACAGAAAATGTCTATAATGTTCAACGAAATTTGTATTAATGAAGAAATGCTGCCAATATATATATATATATATATATATATTATCATAAAAGAAGTCCACTCTGGCCTGGAGTGATAGCACCTGATAGGGTCCTATTTAGGGGTCAAATAGAAAAAAACTCTGTACAAACAAATGACTAATGTTAAAGTGTAACTCTTATATAGCAATACTTAAAACCATTTACTTGTGTGAAAAAAAAAAGCCTCAGGCTTGTTTAAGAATGTTATCGACAAAATGTGTTAACAATTCATATATATATTTAATATATATGTGTAAAAAGGATTTGGCATTAAATAACCTACAATGGTTGATATGCCATAAACCAAAACCAAATCAGGGTGGTGTGCATTTAAAGTGATCATCAAGGAAGTATTAAAGGTGGAAAAGGTTTCAGTACAATAAATCAAATTTTGAACAAAAATAGAAACCAAATGGAAGTGGTACAAGGTATGTCGTTAAATAAAGAAAACAAAACCATTTTGGCAGAGACTGTTCATCATTTTGATATTATGATTATATTAGTCCTTGTGGGGTCTTTCACTGTAGTCTAAGGGACAGCAAGTCTCCTCCTAATATATATATATATAGAGAGAGAGAGGGAGACAGATTGATTTGCAGTGATTCTGACTGTAGGAAAGAAATATGTGGGGTATTGGATAAATCAAACTCTTAATTCAAATTTAAATGTGTGATATTTCGTTCAGCTTTATTTCATCTCTAACTCTTTCAGACCGAGACTGTTTTCTGAGGGGTTTTTTTATGTTTAAAAGCATGGGAAGAGAGATGATGAGATGATGGACCGAGTAGAGCTGTAGCAGGAGAACTGAGAGGGTTTTAAAATCAAATGCATCAGATTTAATTAAAAGATTTTTTGTTTTGAAAGTGGAGATAGATTTTAGGTAGCTGATAAGAAAAGTCGGGAAGAGTTTGAGTGAAAGGGTTTTGGCATAATTTGTTTCATGGAAAGATATTCACTATAATGTGCCTGGGATGAGATGTATAAACTGGCACATAGCAATGGTGATTAGAGTGTTCACCAATGATCCGAGGGACGGGGGTTCAATCCCAGGTCATGTGATGCCAAATACTCAAAAAATAGTACGGATCGAGAGTAAGTGGACCAATCCAGGGAAGGGGGCAGTGCCTCCCTGTTCAGTTCTGTGTAGTAGATATTGAAAAAGGAGCCTTCGGTTAGCCCTCGACTCTGGCAGGCCAACTAATTTATATATATATATGCAAGCAAGCAAGCTAAATAATGCACAAACACATACACACACACATACACGTATATATATATTTTTTCGTGTTTTTTGATTTTATCAAAAACACATAACAGGATGGAAATAAATTTGTAATCTTAATGTGACCGGTTTGTGTTTTTTCTTAATGAAATATATATATATATATATATATATATAAGAAGCGGTTGTGGTGTTATAGTTATCATCAAAAGCAATGGACACGGAGACTTGAGTTTAAATTATGGATGCGGCTTTGTAAATTTCACATAGCGCTAATACCTTTGGGAAAGTTACGAGATTAGACTGTGTTCAAAAACTTTGTTATGTCCTCCGGTCCATGTGACAGAAAACTCTGAATTAAAAGCTGTTAAACTCCGCTGAAGAATTTAACGTTTACCGTACTGTGGTAGTGTTTGGTATATAACCGGTTTATTGGCCTTGTTGGTAGAGTGTTCGCGAATGGTCCGGGAGACCTAGCTTCAATCCTAGGTTGCGTCATACCAAACACTTTAAAAATGGTACTTGATATTTCCTTGCTTAACACTCAGCAATATAAGGTACGTATCAAGGGTAAAGTGGAGCAATCTAGGGAAATGAGTAGCGCCCTCCCCTACACCTCGGTGTAGTAGCTATTGAAAAGGGAGCCTTCTGATCGCCCTCGACTAGAGTCGCCAACTTTACTTTTTACTTATATATATATATATTAGATATATATAATTTGTAAAATAATTTTGAAGATATATTTTAAAATGGGCCTGAGATTATTCCTTTTTACTCAGCAAAATATTTTCAAGTATTTCTATCTAACACAAATATTTCCATTTACCATTAATCATTTGTTTGCCCACAGTTAAATGGTTTCAAGTATTCCTATATAACAGTAGTAAAGCAACATTTACCAGTTGTTTGCACACAGTTAAATTTATAGATGATTTATTCGTTTTTCTTTTGGACACATTTAGATGGTTCCAAGTATTGTTTCTTATCAAAAACAATTCAATTAAACATCCGTCATTTGGGTGCACAGTTAAAAGATCAAACAGTTCTATTTCAAACAACTCATTTAAGCATATATCATTTGTTTGCACTCAGTTTAAATGTCAAGCAATTCTATTTGATAGGACCCTATGAGGTGCTACCATTCCGTGTCAGAGTGGACCTGGGAGTGATGGCAATGAAGGTGTACTCTACATTCGCCCAAATTGCAGAATTGGAATCTCATTTGCAGATTTTTTAGTGTCATACCGAGAACACTCACTGGGTGGGGTTCTTACCCCACTCTAGAGATGTAGTCAGTGTATTCTATAGCCCAAGCCTACTCGGCTTCCAAAAAATAAAAACATATATTCCGTTCTTCGTCTTTTTTATCGACACATTTTTGATTTGGAATAAAAGAAAATAAAACAAACGAATGCAATTGTTATCACGGTGACTTAGCATGCAATCAAGTTATTAATGATATTGTGACGATACCTCCTCGACCCCCCGTTAAATCAACTTCTTCGAAACATTTCGCTTCTTGGCCGGTGATCAACTAGTGGTTCCGATAGGGGCATCGCACATTTCTTCATAGCTACAAGAAATACAATCAAGGGAGTGGGAAGAAAGAGAACAAACGAACAATAAGGCTCGAGTTAACTCAAAGTGCAAGAAAAGGAGTTATGTAACATTGCATTCCCTATGTGCATATGTAGACTAACGCTAGCGTGGATTTCTAGCGAAAATTCTACAACCCACGAGAAGTGCTGCCTCATCTTGACCGGTCTCCCTCACTGCTACTGGACTCTCTCTCATGCCGACTGGTCACTTCTGCTGTCCGGTGTCGACTGGCCACTCGCGTCACCTTTCGCCAACTGCCTTCCCCTGAGTTCCTTTGTCTCACTCCTACTGGCGTTCCCTTGCCTACTTCCGGTCACGTCGAGATCGCGGGCTCAGGCCTTTGTTTGGTTTCGCAACAAAACAGACAAAGGGATCGTCTGCTTGGCGGACCACCTACATAGTGTTACATTATTTTTTCTTACATTTAAAAAGCGGATTTAGAAATTAAAATTATAATCATCTTTCACATCAATCATAAGTATAGGGTAACATTTTTATTTATATTAAATGCAAAGAAAAAATCATAAAAAGAGATTACATTACGTGAATTCTTAGGATCTTTTATTGATAATTTTTTAGAGGGTAGAATTTAAATGATTTAATTTGTACTACTTACAGTTGAAGACCTTCCCACTGCTTGAGTTGCCTTATTGAGCTCATCAATAGTAATCAGTGGACTGTATTGAGATTCATAATCATGAAAAATGTTAGTTTTAGAACTTAGTATCGGAAATTTACTTTATTTTGTTGATTCTTTATCTATTTTATGGGATGGACACAAAGTCAACCTGATATATCCAGCTAATGAGTTGAAGTAATTAAGTCCTATATAGTCTTTACCGAATAATTTAGCCTTAGGGATATACTACTAATTAAATGTGTTTTTATGCTGCGTTTTAGAAAATTATTGACTAAAAAAATGTTCCTGAGCATAAAAAGTAAAAAATAAAACTTTTAGGGAAACAAAAATTAAAAAAAAAAAATGAATAAAATTCAGGTTAATGTTTAAAATCTTTCCCCAATATAGGATTATATTTTTTCTATATATTATTTTGAATATAAGCTAAAAAACTAAAAAGTCAAAAAATGTATTTTCATTTGAATTAATTGGCGAAATCTTTCAACAATAAATAAGGATACATTTAATAATTAGCTTACTCCTCTCTTCCTCATTTCTATCATACACACTTGTATTCCAAAAACCCTTCAAGTCTGCTCATAGTCCGAGTACTTCTGCCTACATATATCCTTTACTATTGATCTATATCTCTCTTTATATATATATATATATATACATATGTGTGTGTGTGTGTGAGTCAACTCATCGACTTTACAATCATCAACTCATCAAAGTAATACGCTCATTCTCTTCGTTCTCCAAATTATTGTTTAAACTTAACAAAGTACTATTTTATTCGAATTATTTTACGGCGTCAGTTAAATTATCCGTAAATCCTAACATAAAGAACTTCACCTGAATCACTTTTTACTTTCGCTTGATCTTATGATTAAGCAAGTGAATACGTCCTGTTTTCTTATTGCTAGAGTGACTAAACAGGACAAAAGTATATGTCAATATTCTTTATTAAAATACTGAAGAAAATGGGATTTGAATTTAGCGATATGTCCGCAAGAAAAGTAGGAAATGAACAAAGCAGGATACCTGGCGAAATACCCCAAAATACTTTCGCAAATTAAAACAAATTTGTCCTAAGAATTAATCTTTCATTTATTGCGTACTTTTTGTCCTCATCTTGGTAGTTTTCTGTGTTGTTTCTTCTTTCACTACATTTCGGCCAAATTTCACCTTTGGCCTTCTTCAGTTGATTAACCGCGACCTCGGATAGGAATGCTGAGTCTTGTAACCGTATCCCCAGTAATTACTGCCTTCCATAGTTGTTGTCTATCGCACCACGTTTTTGACCAAGTAAACCTCTGGCCGGCTTGGGTAGGATTTGAAACCGCTATCTTCTGACAATGCTCACCTGGAAACGTGCTGCGATAGACAACAACTAGGCTATATATATTTATACAAATTGCATATACATATATATATATATATGTAAAATGTAAAATAACTTTTATAAAGACTCTCACTCTCTATCTCTGTCTCTCTCTCTCTCTATATATATATATATATAGAGAGAGAGAGAGAGAGACAGACAGACAGAGAGAAAGTGAAAATCTTTATAAAAGTTATTTTACATTTTAGGCTATATATATTTATACAAATTGCATATATATATATATATATATATATATATAGTGGCTAAAATAGAAATTAAGTTATATATATATATATATATATATATATATATATATATATGCAGAGAGAGAGAGAGACTATAAAAAAGTTATTCCACATTTTAGGCAATATATGTTTATACATACACATATATACATGTATGCGTATATATATATATATATATATATATATCAGCAAAAAAGTAAAAGAACATTTTTCTTAGTTCTGTAAATAAAAATCTTTTTACTAGTTTTTACACAATTGCCAGACAGATTTATTTTTCAAATTTTTTACAGTCTATAGATTGACTTACGCGGCACATGAAAGTTTTAGCAACAGAAATAAATAGTGAGCAATCTTTTCAGCTTTTATACTGCTCTCTTAGCTGGCATCTGAACACTTAAAATTTCATTCTCTTCGTTTCTTTTCTTTATAAACTTTTCTTTCTTTTTTCTATATATCTTCATCATGATGCTCAAGCCATGCTGACATCTAGGACTTCCTTGAATCTTTCTCTTCATTTTTACCTATCTTCTATCACACCCAGTAGAAGGTCTATAAAAATGTGTCCAGTGTCCTTACAGAGGTAATATAAGAAAATCTTTTCTTGTGATTCTATG
>OY757941.1:35942656-35955156 GCA_963585895.1 Sepioteuthis lessoniana
TTAACTGTGTGTAAACAAAAAAACTGTACTTATGCTAAACGGAATTGTTTAAAATTAAGTGAAATCATTTAACTATGTTGTAAAAGAAACCAGCTCAGCAGCCTAGTGGGTAGAGTGTTCGCCAATGAACCGGGAGACCTCGGTTCAATCCCAGGTCACGTCATACCAAAAACTTTTAAAATGGTAATTGATACCTCCTTGCTCAACACTCAGCAATATAAAGTACGAATCAAGGGTAAAGCGGAGCAATCCAGAAAAAAGAGTAGCACCCTTCCCTACACCTCGGTGTAGTAGCTATTGAAAAGGGAGCCTTCTAGTAACTCTCGACTACGGTCGCCAACTTTACTTTTATATAACTGAGAGCCCAAAAATGAGCACAGGTTTATTTTAAAATGTTATCTACAAAATGTGTTAAGAAATCATATATTAAGTAGTGGTTGTCCATCGGATCCGATGATGACGTTTGCATTCTATAACTAATCTATGAACACGAATGCATTTAGTATATTTATTAAAAGGGTTTGGTGACATAGCCATAATACGAATATGTGAAATATACAGAAGGAATCCCGAAACACTCGAAACACTGACGACTCTCGGTAGTTCAGGTACGAAACTTTTTATGACCTCCTTGACTTTTAGGTTTTCGACACGAGGAGAGAGAGAGAGAGAGAGACACAATTTTTACTATGCTGACTGTTCGTCCAGCGTCGGCTCTCAACTCACTGGCCCAACAGCAAACAACTGGACTGGCCTCGCCCAGATTCGAATCCCAACTCGCTTCGTCCAGTCTCAAACCTCAACTAACTGCTTTTTTTTTAGAATACACAAGAATCCCAGCCCATGGCTTCCGGGCATGACGTCATCTACATCCCCAGTCCCATTTTCCAGACTAGTTGCCTAACTAGTTCCTAGACTAGTCGCCTAACCAAGGCTGAAGAACGCAGTCTGCCCTACTATTTACCCATAGCTGGAAGGAGAATAATTAGATTCATACCTTTCCTAAGGGTATTAGTGCTATGTGAAGTGCAATCAGTTTCGTCCAGGATTTGAACTCGTGTCGCCGTGTCCATTTCCTACGATGATAACCATTACCCCATGGGACAAGTAATCTCTTATGACAGCTGAAGGATTTATAACCTCATCCAGTCCGACAAGTTAGACTCTTTTACCATAGGTTTTTAACACACCAATCAAATCTAGCATCATTTTTCTTTTGTTGACTGGACTTAATAATACGAATTGCAATTTTCAACAAGGATTGTCATCGTTAAATAAACCAATTCTTCCAAGTTTCTGCCTTCTATAACATTTTATCCGACTCTATTTGTACGGCAATTATCCGATTAGCTGCTAATCCACTTCTATACGCAAGATCGCTAATATTCATTTGTCCAGTCGGCTGGGGCTGTAGAATACACCGACTGCCCCACTGCATAGCGGTAAGATTCCCCAACCAGTTTCCAGGATATGACACCAAACAATCTGAGTGTGAGTTTCCAGTAATGCTGGAGCTTTGTGAAATGGGGAGCACCACTTCATGTTCATCGCTCCCAGGTCTACTCTGGTCCCAGAGTGGTAACACCTGATAGAGCACTATCTATGGGTCAAATAAAGCTAAACTGCATACTTATGCTACACTGAATTGCTTGAAATAGAACTGTTTTGACATTTAAATTGCGAACTTTTTCTAAACTTAATTGCTCGAAATAGAACTGCGTTTACATGCAAACGGTGCACTTGAGCTATACTTAATTGTTTGAAATGAAACTGTTTTTCACACTGAAACTCTACTTATTCTAAACTGAATTGATTGAAACAGAATCGTTTTGGCAATAATTGTGTGTAAACAAATCCTATATTTATTCTAAACTGAATTATTTGAACTTAAACTGTTTGACTAAACTGAATAGCTTGAAATAGAAATGTTTTTGACAATTATCAGTGCAATCAAGCTAAACTGAATTGTTTTAAATAGAACTGATTATTGGTATAAAAATAGATTTGGCATTAATTAACCAACACAGGTTAATATGCCATGAACCCAATCAACCAAGCAAGCCAGTATTTACAGGAAAAAGGAATAGCGTGCATTAGGCAGATTTCTGTGAAATATTTCTTTTTAATATAAATAAATAAAGCTAAACTGCAAACTAATGTTAAATTGAATAGCTTGAAATAGAACTGTTTTGACATTTAAATTGCGAACTTTTGCTAAACTTAATTGCTCGAAATAGAACTGCATTTACATGCAAACGGTGCACTTGAGCTAAATTTACTTGTTTGAAATGAAACTATTTTTGACAGTGAAACTCCACTTTCATAGAATTTCACACTTGGTAACACACAGAGACAAAAAGATTAATACGACTTGTATATATATATATATATATATAAGTTGGGTTATTCTTTTTATGCTTTTTTTACTATAAATAAAATCATACAATGTCTAACTTATTCCTTCATATATATAGTTGAATTATTTGACAAATTTAAACACTTCGGTTTTTACCTTAAAACATCATTGGATCATTTGAATATGTGATCCTGTATCTTCTGAAGTGTATTCAATTTAAATTTAGTATTTTTAAATGAAAAGAAGGAACGAGAAATTTTTTTTATTCCATTTTCATTAGTAAAGTTCTGCTTCAAAACTATGTGATGTAATGATTAGAGATCAAAATTTATCTGAAAAAGATACATATATATATATATATATATACGCTTGCTTAACACTCAGCATTATAAGGTAAGGATCAAGGGTAAAGTGGAGCAAACAAGGGGAAAGGAGTTAACCTCAACGACGGTCAGCAACTTAACTTTCTTACGTTATATATAAAGTCATCTACAGACAGAATGTTTCTTTGTATTACATCTATTCAGTGTTGTTAGAGACGCATGACGCTTCAAGCTGGGATTGAAATGCTCCTCACATTACGCAAAGACTTGGTATCTTGCAGCTCAGCCATTTCAGTGACCTACGTCAGTTCGACAATTTTAACGCATTTTGTATTAGCTTACGATTTTGCGCTGTCGGATATCAGAGTGCTCAATTCGTTAGAAGAGCTTTGCCTTGGTGGCAGACGTTAATTCCCTCGGTAGAGTGCTCAATCCCCGGGAGGGGAAAGTACAAGAGTTTTAAACAAGAAGGGACCATCTAAGTTACAAACCTTTAAAACTAGCTGACCAGTTCACATACCTCGGCAGCAACATCTCATTGACTGAAATCGTTATCATAAGCTTAACAAAGGTTGATATTGCTATTAACAAGTTATCGATTCAATGGATATATGATCTATTCGATAGAATAAAATGGTATTTCTTAAACCTGTAGCTGTGTGCATACAACTATATGGGAGCACAAGAAGGAGACGACCAAAACGCTTTCAGAAAAATCTAGATGGAACCTACACAAGAATACTACGTACTGTTTCGAACAATTCCTGGAAGCAACGTCCTACAAAACAGCAGTTGTGCTGCCACTTACCTCCCATCTCATAAACCAAGACATAAACTAGACATGTAGGAGGAATTGATAAGCTATGTTCTCTTAAGGACTCCTAGGCAAGGAATCATCAGTGTTAGCTAATCAGAAAAGACATTCTTGCATCACTTCCGTGCACTTTGGTCTAATCTGACCAGGAGCGGTTGAATTAGATAATGTCCTGATAATTATATATGATGATGATATATATAAACACAATAAATAAAAATGTTATGAAGAAAAAACGTAGAAAATAAAATTCCAAATGCTCAACTACCAGCTGAAAGAACGGTATAAAAGCTGAAAAGATTGCTCACTATTTATTTCTGTTGCTAAAACTTTCATGTGCCGCATAAGTCAATCTAGAGACTGTAAAAATATTTAAAATATATGTCTGTTTGGCAATTGTGTTAAACGTAGCAGGAAGCTTTTTATATACAGAACTAAGAAAAAAAGTTCTTTTACTTTTTAACTTACACACACACACATATATATAGTAGTCGAGGGTGACCCGAAGGCTCCCTTTTCGATAGCTACTACACCAAGGTGTAGGGGAGGGCGCTACTCCATTCCCAGGATTGCTCCACTTTACCCTTGAACCGTACCTTATAATGCTGAGTGTTAAGCAAGGTGGTATCAAGTACCATTTTTAAAGTCTTTGGTATGACTCGACCAGGGATTGAACCCAGGTCTCCCGGGCCATTGGCGAACACTCTAACCGCTGGGCCAATGTATAGAGAGAGAGAGAGAGGGGCGTTATATGTAAACTGTTTTACTCTTTAGCCTATATATGCACATCCATGCACACACACACATACACGCACACGCACACAAACACACACACACACACACATATATATAGATATATATATATATATATATAGACAGAGAGAGAGAGAGGCGTTATATACATACTGTTTTACTTTTTAGCCTATATATACATATCCATGCATGTACGTATATATACACTCACACACATACATATATATATATGTGTGTGTGTGTGTGTGTGTGTGTGTGCGCGCGTTTGTGTGTGTGTGTGTGTGTACAGGCTAAAAGGCAAAATAACTTATATATACATGTATATATAAATGTGTGTATGTATATTTGAGTGTCTGTGTGTGTTACACTTTGTTTGAAAACTGTGTAATTCAAACCCGTTTGCTTGTATCTTGGAATTTATATATATATAAACTTAGGCACATGTGCCTATACAACTTGAAATTTTAATTTTACAGTTTTTTTTTTGTTTGGTTCGGTTTTATGGCATATCAACTACTGTAGGTTATTTAATACCAAATCCATTTTTATACTCATAAAGAGTTTTATTTCAAACTATTTAGTTTAGTATAAGTATAGTTTTTTTACACACTGTTAAATCTCAAAAAGCATATTTATTTCAAAAAATTTACTTCAGCATAAATACAAAGTTTCGATGCCAAAACAGTTCTACTTCAAACAATTCAGTTTAGCATAGGTACATAGTTCATTTCTATTTGACCAATAGATAGGATCCTATCAGGTGCTACTACTCCGGGCCAAAGTGGACCTGGGAGCGATGGCATTGAAGTGGTACTCTAAAGCTGGAGCTTTGGGGAATGCAGAGTACCACTTCATTGCCATTGCTCCCAGGTCCACTCTGACCCGGAGGATAGGGTACTATCTATAAGTCAATATGTACTTATGCTAAACTGAATTGTTTAAAATAGAACTCTTTTTGACATTGAAACTGTACTTATGCTAAACCGAATTGTTTGAAATAGAACTGCTTTGACAATTAACCGTGTGTAAACGAAAACTATACTCGTACTAAACGGAATTGTTTTAATAGGAACTATTTGACTAAACTACATAGCTTCAAATAGAATTTTTTACGATTGAACTGTGTATTGAAGCTCAATTGAATTTTTTGAAATAAAACTGTTTATTTGTATAAAGACTGATTTTGCATTAAATGTCTTACACAAGTTGATATGCCATAAAACCATCATATCCTTTAGAAACCCAACAAATTCCAAATAGTCTACCTGACGAGAACGTAATCTATTTTCAAAAATAAGAACGCTGAATATGCTCTTACGAAGCTTTCATTTTATACCCGCTGGCTCTTCTCCATCTATTTCTATTTTAACATAGTTCATGAATTTGAAGCCCTTAAAAAGTTATTACAACGGATACGTCTACGTCGACTTTAATGAATTCAACAGGTTTTTGATTATTTTGTTTTCTCAACTTTTCTTTATACTTCAGATTTATTTCCTTATTTACTTCCTTCCGTTTCATGTATCCAATGCAAGTATCTATTAAACAGATTTATTTGACCCACAGATAGGATGTTATCTAGCATTACCATTCTGGGTCAAATTAGACCAAACTGCATCATGTAGAACTCTAGAACTAGGAGTAGTTTTGTATCGCACCAAGATGCATTTTAGTGCCATAAATAGGACACTTCTTTGGGTCTTACACGGTAGATTTCTCGTTAACAGTAACCATAATCTAACCTTTAATTTTATCGTTATCCGTCCAATGATAGAGATTCTTTACTTTTTGTTCGTCCTTAGTTACTTTTTTCAAGAATGTACAATATGGTAGTTATATAACCTAGAGTTATTATTTGTGGCCGTTAAGAACAAGCATTCTACGTGTTAGATGTGCTTTCAAGTACAGCCGGGTTCAAATTTCATGAGAGCTCTTGGACGTCAGTGTTCCACGAGTCTTCTGACGAAAGCAATCGCTGAGAGATGTTTAGCGGGTGGGATTTGAATGCTGGTAAACAAAAGCAATTACAAGTTTGAAAACACGTACTTAAGTTTCCCTGTCTCTAGACATTAGAAAGCACGGCCATTTAAAAGCATTGGAGGTCAGTGTTGTCTGATTTTGATGGGGGTTACTGTCATTATCTAACCTAGCACTTGGGTTAAGGATGTGATTTAGCTGGACTTGATCGACTGCCATGTCTCCGATTTAGATGATCGGGTCACGCAAAGTCTTTCTATTCGGTAACTTGTCTATCAAGGGTAAATAGGCAGCGATTTCGTTGATTTATTTCCACAATGACTGCTAAAAAAATTCTACACGACTGCTTTGCATATATTTGTATCTTTACATTTGTAAAACAGGAAGCAGGAATGTTTTTCATTTAACTGGTGAATGAAATCTATCAAAGGAAGAATGAAAGCGAGAGATTGATCCATAGGAACTGGAAAATATGGAAAAGACCAAAGTATTCAAGAAATTTTTTTGAATCATCGAAAATCCAATATTAAATTATGATTACTTGAATGATATAATTAAATCAGAAAGCTAAGCGTTAATTAATGAGTTATCTAATGGTAAAATTTGATTCATTTTGTTGATTTCTTTTGGTTTAGTTGTTTAACGGCATATCAACTCATAATGGATTACTTAATGTCAATATTTAATTCATTTGGTTGATTTGATTTGGTTAATTTGTTTAACGGCATATAAAATCTTAATGGGTTACTTAATGCCACAATTTGATTCATTTTGTTGGTTTCTTTTGGTTTAGTTGTTTAACGGCATATCAACTCTTAAAGTCAATATTTGATTCATATAGTTGATTTGATTTGGTTAATTTGTTTAACAGCTTATAAAATCTTAATGGGTTACTTAATGCCAAAATTTAATTCATTTTGTTGGTTTGAATCGGTTTATTTGTATAACAGCATACCAACTCTTAGTAGGTAACTTAATGCCAAAATTTAATTTTTTGTTTGATTTCATTCCGGTGAGAGAACAATGTTTCATTTCCCCACAATAATTAAACAATATATGAGTTAAATCGTCATTATATATATGTACCAACCCCTCTGCTCGGGCAGGATATGACACAAGGTCAATTTTTAAGCGGAGTTCAACAGGTTTGAATTCAGAGTTTTCCTTCTCCTAGATTAGTTGCCTTACCAAGGCTAAAGAACCTAGTCTGTCCTATTATTTACCTATAGCTGGAGGGAGAATGTAATTTATTGCCTGAGGATAGAATGACAGATATTTCTGTTCGCATATCAGCAAATTACCGGAAAATAAAAACGGAAGTATGTAAGTTCCGATAACCAGCCATGAACAAAAAATACGCAGGTGAAGTGGCGGGTTCATATTTCCGCACGAGACTTGAAAGACAATATAAGGTCTGTAATTTTGGATTGAAAGAGATACCCGCTAGTCACTCTAGCAAACATGTCAGCTCCCCCGTGTGTTCTCCGGCTGTCGCTCTAATAAACAAAAAAGGGTTCCAGCCACTGAAGAAAGATATGTGCGAAATCTCTCTGAATGTATTCCTACTTCCTCCAAACGACGCCATCGAAGAATAAAAATATAAATAATATTTTTATATATCTACGTAGTCTTCGTTGTTTGTCCGGCGGTGCAATACGTGACATAGGCACAAAAACGAATCAGTCATAGAAAATCAGATTCTCTAAAATTTCGAAGTACAGTATGATCAGTGGAAGAATCGAGACCATCAAAACTGCTGCATTGCCTAGATCGGCTAGAATACTGAAATGATTCTTGCAGATCTCAGGAGACTTGCTTCGTCCTAGACTTCAGTGAAAGCCTCATGTCAAAATGAGTCAAGGAATATAATAATAATTGTAATTATTATTACCATAATTAACTTGACCTTGCAAGAGAACGGAAAAAATAATGGAACATGAAAATGACGGTGATATCAGTTATAATTTACGCACTAGGTACAATCAGCAAAAGACTGGTACAAAGACTGGAGGACTTGGAAAAAAGAGGACGGATGGAGACCAACCTACAGAATTGGTGAGATCGGCAGATATTCTAAGAAGAGTCCTGGAAACTTGAGGAGACTTGCTGTCACTCAAACTTCAGTGGAAAACCATCAGCTAACCATATTTACCAACCCCTCCACACGGGCAGGATATGACACAAGGTCAATTTTTTAAGCGGAGTTTAACAGGTTTGAATTCAGAGTTTTCCTTCTCCTAGACTAGTTGCCTCACCAAAGCTGAAGAACTTAGTCTGCCCTACTATTTACCCATAGCTGGAGGGAGAATTATTGGATTCATACCTTTCCCAAGGGTATTAGCGCTATGTCTAATGCAATCAGTCTCGTCCAGGATTTGAACAATCAGCTAACGGTGGTGAGAAAAACTCTCAAGTGAGTAAAATTGGTATTATTATTATTCATTAGAGCTTTTCACATCAGCGTTAGCCGATGGTTTTTCACTGGAGTCTGAGTGACAGCAAGTCTCCTCAAGTCTCCAGGACTCTTCTCAGAATTCTGGTCGTTCGCAATAATGCTGTCGTTTGGATGGTCTCCACCCGTCCGCCAACTTCCAAGTCCTCCAGTCCCTTTAGTAATCCTTTAGTTACTGTTCTAAATTCACCACTTACAATTGGTATAACTGTCACCGGCAGGTCCCACAGTTTTTTTCAATTCCCTAGCACGGTCGAGGTACTTATTCCTCTTTTCACATTCTTTCAGTTTTATTCTGTGGACAGCCGGGACAGCAAAGTCGACTATTTTGAAAGTTTTCTTTTTTTTGTTGATTATTATTAGGTCTGGTCTTCTGGCCCGGATGAGGTTATTATTATTATTATTATTATTATTATTATTATTATTATTATTATTATTATTATTATTATTTCTCTGTACAAAGTTACATGATTTCAAATATTCCTCTTTCAAAAAAAAAATTCCCCTCATTTGTATGGTTTAAAATATTCCTATCTAGTAATAACAATTTGAAAAAAAGATCTATTTGACCCAAACTGGAGTTTCCATTGCCGGTCAGATTGAACTTTCGAGTAATGATAATAAATCTGTACTTCATATTGCTTGATCATCGTACTCAAGATACCCGCTTAGTTTAGTTTTATAAACCGGACACCCTTTTTGTTTAGAATCATTCACTGGACAGCCGTTTAGTTTAGTGTCATAACCGGACACCTGTTTTGTTTAGAATCATACTCAGGATACCCATTTAGTTTAGAGTCACAATCAGGACACCCGTTTTGCTTAGAATCGTACTAAGAACAACCGTTTAGTTTAGATTCATAATCAGGACACCCGTTTTGTTTAAAATCTTCCTCGGCACTCCCGTTTAATTTAGATTCATAATCAGGACACCCTTTTTGTTTAGAACCATACTCAGAAAATCTGTTTAATTTTGAGTCATAATCAGGGCACGCTTTTTGTTTAGAATCATACTCAGGACACCCGTTTAATCTAGAGTCATAATCAGGGCACCCTTTTTGTTTAGAATCATACTCAGGATACCCATTTAATTTATTTTCACCCACAGGACACCCGTTTAGCTTAGTATCATCATCAGGACAACCTTTTTTTTATTTTGGGTCATAATCAGAACCCCCATTTAGTTAGTGTCATAATCAGGACAACCTTTTTGTTTAATGTCTGCCAAAAGACACCCGTTTAGTTTCATGCCATAATCGAGATATTCGCTTCATTCAGGGTTTTCCTGCGGACACCGGTCTAGTTTAGTCATAATAAGGTCACCATTTTAGCTGAGTATCAAACACAGGACACCCGTTTATTTTTTGTGCTACACCCTGGACACCAGTTTAGTTTAGCCTCATTCAAAGGAGACGCGTTCAGTTTTGTATCCTAGGATTAGTTTGGTCGTGTTTTAAAGCATATCAACTCATGTTGGGTTTTTAATGCGAACTCATGTTTAAAAAAATATTTCTTTTTTAATTCAGTTAAATACGTTCATAAAATGCTATAGAATGCTTATAATCTAAATTAATATTAATATCATTTGTTTGCATATAGTTTATTGCTTCCATGTATAATAAATGATTAAAAAGATGAGACCCAAATAGGTACTACCACTCCAGATTTAAGTGGACTTTGTAAAAAAAGGCAGTGAAGGTGTTCTCCTCATTTGCCAAAGGTCTGCGACTGGAGCCTAACCATTAGATTGTTTAGTGACATATCCAGGACAGTTGTGGTGGAGGAGTCTTACACCTCTTCTGAGATTAATTCGGTGTTTTCCACTACCCCAAGCAACTGCGTTTTAGTGTAATATCCAGGATATTCATTTGGTTTAGTACTTAGCACCCCCACTTTGAGGGCCGGTCATATATTTTACAGGATATGCAGCTAACATATTCGAAGCCTCATTATCGTTCTTGTCTCTCAGTTACTTTATCCGGTACCAATGTTCCGGATCAATCGTAAAGGCTAGGGCTATTCATTCATTTAGTACGTTTTACAATAATTAATCAACTTTTTCTTTATTTAATCTAAGAGCATTTTCATTGTGTGGCCCAAAATATTTTTAAAAACATCTTAACTGATTTCATAAAACCTGAATCTTAACCATGATTTTCTTCATGAATATTCTTTCTGGAGTAAAAATATATTCGTCGTTTCTTCAATTTTTCCGTTAACAACGGATATTAAAACCGGCTCATTGGTCTATTAGTTAGAGAGTTCGCCAATGGTCAGGGAGACCTGGGTTGCATCATATCAAAGACTTTCAAAATGGTACTTGATACCTCCTTGCTTAACACTCAGCAATATAGGGTACGTATCAAGGGTAAAGTGGAGCAATCCAGGGAAAAGAGTAGTGCCCTCCCTTACACCTCAGTGTAGTAGCTATTGCAAAGGGAGCCTACTGGTTGCCTTTGACTACAGTCACCAGCGTTAATTTTACTTTACGGATATTAAAATCAAAATTGTAATAACAAATCAGTTTTATATCTAAAAAAAATTACTGTTAAGAAACGTTAAAAACCAATTATGAATATTTTACACACCAATAGAAATATTTCCGTGTCATTTCTTTTGTGGGGGGTGGAGACTTGATTATCAATGGTTAATAAATAAAGATGCATCGCGACTGGTTTTATTTGAAAACTATCCCATAAGACATAAAACCTATTTAGTACACTTAAGTGATAAAAAATAATTCATTTGAAGACGGCAACAGATTTATTACTAGACGGCATTCAATTTTTGTCCTAGAAGTAACCATCTTGTCTATTTTATTTTATTTCATTTTTAGTTTTATAACTTGACTTAAACAATGAATGTAAAAACTTGTGCTATTCTGTTTAAGGAAAAAAAACACGAAAGGCATACCATCTGCATTCATGCCAATACCACCACCGACAATATTAGTCAAAGCTGCGTTTATTGGTGTTGGACAGATTCCAGCCAAAAGTAGAGAGAGAAAAGTGATGCAAGATAGTAAATAGTACGATGAGGTTTCATCAGCAGACGTACCAACGTTTACAGAGGGCTCCTGAACCCCGTCCCCCTCGGGAAAAGGACGATATGGTAGAACTTCACACAATAACAGAAGGTAATATCCACGGGAAAAAATAAACATATATACATTTAGCTACCTAGCTACCTATATGAGTCAGTTCTTACCAATCACTTTCTATTTAAATCCATACTTATCTATCTATCTATCTATCTATCTATCTATCTATCTATCTGTACTTCCCACTCTTCTTTTTTCTCTTTTTTTCTTTATATATATATATTTTCATCATACAAAGTGTGAAAGCACGTGCGATACCCTAGCCTCATCAGCCGCCAACCAGGGTGATAACACAGTTTCGGTAGCTCAAGGCGGTACTATCTATCTATCTATATATCTGTACTTCCCACTCTTCTTTTTTCTCTTTCTTTATATATATATATATATATATATATATATATATATATATATATATATATATATATTTCAGTATGCTCTTATCCATCTATCCATCTATCTATCTATCTATCTATCTATCTATCTTTTTGAATCTGTTTTTAACCTCATGCAGAAGAAAGCCGTTATTTTCCGCTAGAAATATTGATTTTTAAAACATTTTCTTTTCAAGGTCTACCCACTTAATTTAGTGATTAATACTAATCTTAAAAATAGAACGCTGCACACTAAAATTTTACAAACCTCAATTCCCAGGCTTGTATTACTACTAACACAGTATCGTACTTGTAAAATCCACAATCGTGACGAGAAAAGGGCTACTTTTTTAC
>OY757941.1:35962656-36160156 GCA_963585895.1 Sepioteuthis lessoniana
CGTGTCCCCTTGTAGTACTCCTGCTACAATGTCGAAGTATTCTGTGTCTCCATCTGGTGATCGTACTTTTACTTTAGTGTTTCTATAGAGAATCGTTATTGCCGCTACGGTTTCTTTAGGTATGCCGTACGCTAGTAGGATTTGTTCCATCTTTCCTCTGTGAATGGAGTCGAAAGCCTTGGTAAAGTCGACAAATATTAATGTCGCTTGTAGGTTCTTTGCCCGTACACCTTCAAGGATTCTGCGGATGGTTAGTATTTGTGAGGTCGTAGATCTATTTCTTCGGAAGCCATTTTGGTTTTTTCTAAGTATGTTGTCGATTTTGGGTTCTATTCGGTTTCGCAGTAGGGCATTGTAGATTTTGGCAGCTATGGATGTAAGTGTTATGCCTCGGTAGTTTTTGGCTAATCCGAGGTCCCCCTTTTTTAGGGAAGGGGAGTATGCATCCCTTCGTCCATCTATCTATCGGATTTTGATTGTATACTGCGTTGCAGTGTCGGAGCAGTATGTCGTCGAATTGTCTGGTCTTCCATTCTTCCGGGGGAATTTCGTCCAGTCCTGCAGCTTTCCTATTTTTAATTTTTCTGAGAACCGAGTCGAGTTCTCCTTGTGTGAACGGTCCAAGTTTAATGTCTAATTGTTTGCTAATTATTCTGGTGATTGGTTCATGCGTTATTTTTGGTGGGTTTCCTAGTAAGTTTTCGAAGTGCTGTTTCCACAGTTTTATTCTTTCTTGTTGGTTTGCTGCTTTAAGTTTTGCTTTGGCTGTGTTCTTTCTTCTGCTCACTTCGTTTATTGTTTGCCAGGCAATTCTAGATTGTCTATCTTCTACCGAGTCTCTAATCTTATCTATCTGACTTTGAATGTATTCTGTCTGTTCCTTTATATATATGCCTGCTAATTGATATTGTGCCGTTTTTAGTTTTAAGGCATTTGTGTTTGTTGGGTTTTTTCGATAGTTTTTGGAGGCTGTTTTCACTAGTGCACGTTTTTCTCTCACCGCTAAGGTTTCCCATGGGACTCTATATTTAGTTTTAATTTTTGTTGGAATGTATTTTGCTGCTGCCTCAAGGTGTGCATTGACGAAATTTTCGTATTCGTCGTTTGGTGTACTTTTTTCCGTCTTTTCTTGTAGTGTTTCGAATCTGTTTCTTAATTCTAATACGTATTTATCTCTGACATCTTTGTTGTTTAATAGGGCCCAGTCATAGTGTTTGGTGGTCGCTGTTCGTTTGTCGTTTTTTCGTAGGCTTAACCGTATTTTCGCTGTGACTTTTCGGTGATCGGTGGACACACCCTCAAAAGAGGAGTATGCCTCGCAATTCAATGCACTATTCTTCCATTTCTTGTTTATAAGGACGTAGTCTATCTGAGCTTTAGTATTGTTTGCGTACGTGTATGTCCATAGTTTGCCCTCTCTTTTTTGGTAGTTTGTATTGAGGCATGCTAATCTATTTTCTATCATGAAATCTGTTAGATGTTGCCCATTTCTATTTGGCGTGTTGTGGAGGCTGTATTTGTTGTTTCCGTTTTTCCCGATTTGTGCATTCATGTCTCCGCCAATGACTAACATGTTGTGTTTCGGGATGCTACGCACTAATGAGGATAACTCATCGTAGAAGGTGACTATTTCATTTTCTTCACTAACATTGGTGGGGCTGTAGCATGAGACGATTGTTGCTCTGGGGTTTCCGTTAAATGTAGCTGCCATCATTCGAGGTTGTATTTTCTCTATGCTATTAAGCGTTTCTAGAGCTCTAGGTCCTATAAGCAATCCTACCCCTCCCACTGCGGCGTTGACAGAGTTTTTCCATGCGGATACAGTGGCGAGCGACCATCCATTGCTAGTTTCGTGATATTTGATATCTTCTGTGTGCGTGTATCTGTGTTCTTGTATGCATATTATGTCTATTTTATGTTCTTCGGCCGATGCGATTAGCTCTGGGAGTTGTCCTTCTATTTTTTGAATATTTTATTCGTCCTGCTTGGTGTTGTTCTCAACTCAAGATTTACTGGATTGAACAATATCTTATATATATATATATATATATATATATACTAAGATCATTTCAAGTATTACTGTCTAACATAAATTGTTTTTTGTACACAAAGTTAAAAACTTTCCAATGTTGTTGTCTCATAATAATTGTTCTATCAGCTCACAGTTAAATGGTTTCAAGTATTGCCGCCAAACTTTAATGGTTCAATTAACCTACGATCAAATATTCTCATGTAATAGACTTGTTTCAGAGAACTATCGTTTAGTGTGGAGATGTCACTTCTTTTATTAAAGCACATGTATTTCGTCTTGTGTGTGTTGATTTGGAGGCCTATGCCTGCAGCTGCTCGTTCCAGACAAGTTCACCTACCTAAGAAGCAGTGTCTCATCAACCGAAACAGACAAGAACACGTGTCTAACAAAGGTATGGACAGCAATCGATAGGCTAAAGGTTATATGGAAGTCAGACCTGACCCATGAAATGAAACGCAGTTATTTCAAAGTAGCGGTCGTATCCATACTGCTGCATGGATGTACTACAAGGTCACCATTAAACGTATGGATAAAAAGCTTGACGGCAACTACCGAAGAATGCTATGAGCAATATTGAACAAGTCCAAGAAGCAGCAACCGCAAAGTAGCAGTTGTACGGCCACTTACCACCCATAATGGCTCGACATGGTGTTAATGAGGAAATAGTCTCAACTATTGCTATCTAACACAACACATTTTATTTCCAACAGTTAAATAGTGTTGCTATCAAAAACTAACAGTTTTATTTGTACACAGTAAAACGTTTTTTTTATATTGCTGGAAAACACAACGAGTTTTATTTGCACATAATTAGATTGTTTTCTATATTATAAGTGTTTGTTTGTGTTTATTGAATATCAAACATTGTTGGTTATTTGATGCTAAATCCACTTTTATACAAATGAACAGTTCTATTTCAAACAAGTCAGTTTAGCATAATTATATAGTTTAATAGTAAAACATTTCTATTTCAAGATATTCAGTTTAGTCAAACAGTTCTATTTCAAACAATTCAGTATAGTTTTTCTTTGGTTTGTTTTACGACGTATCAAGCTTTTTCGTGTTATTTAACATCAAAATAAGTCGCCGAGATAAAAGTTTCAAACAATTCAGTTTAGTATAAGAATAGTTTTTGTTTGCACACGGTTAAATGTCAAAACTGTTCTATTTTGAACAATACAGTTTAGCGTAAGTACAGATTCAATGCCAAAAACAGTTCTATTTCAAGTAATCCAATTTAGCATAAGTATGCAGCTTAAAGGAAGGACGCAGTTTAAATGTTAAAATAGTTCTATTTCAAGCAATTCAGTTTAGAATAAGTATATCTATTTGACCCAAAGATAGAACCCTATCAGGGTGGACTTGGGAGCGATGTAATTAAGGGGTACTTCGCATTCCCCAAAGCTCCAGCAATATTGGAACCTCACAATCAGATTATGGAGTGCTACATCCAGGACACTTATTGGTGGTGAGGGATCTGCAGAGGTGCAATCGGTGTATTATACAGCCCCAGCTGATTGGGCAACAAGTATTGTTAACTATCACGAATAGTTTTACATAAAATTATCCCGGCTCTGCTTTCGGGAGGTGCTGGTTTGATCTCCAGTGGTAAAGATCACAGTATGCACTGGTGATGACACCTAATAATGTCGAAATAGCTGTTCAGGATTCCGTATGTTGCATGGAAGTGCTTGTCGGATTTTCTAGACATGGTAATTCAATAAATATAATCCCTCTATTCTAAAGTAAAATCTATTTCTTGCCCATGAAGTTAAGCCTACGTGGATGCGTAACGCCGACTTGGGAAGACATGGACCTGGAGGTGATCGTGTCCTCTATAGGGATCAAAACGTATCTTCAAGACACATCAGGTTAAGTGGTCGCGCATTTACCATCACTAGTTAATATGGCGTCGCTTGTGTGCGATATGGACCAGTGTCCCAGTGGTAGAGTTTCAGCTGTGGTCGCTGGTTCGATCTCCAGTGGTGGAGATCATGGTACTATTTACCAACCCCTCCGCTCGGGCAGGATATGACACAAGGTCAATTTTTTAAGCGGAGTTTAACAGGTTTGAATTCAGAGTTTTCCTTCTCCTAGACCAGTTGCCTCACCAAGGCTGAAGAACCTAGTCCGTCCTACTATTTATCCATAGCTGGAGGGAGAATAAGGGGGTTCATACCTTTCCCAAGGGTATTTGCCCGAAAGTGAACGTAATAGCGCGACTGGAGTACGAACTCGCGTACTACGATTCCGCAGTTCATCGCTTTAACCATTACACCACGAGGAGATCATGGTATGCACTGCCCATGAGACATAATAAGGTCGAAATAGCTGTCCAGTGTTCCATATGTCGCATGGAAGTGCTTGCCGGATTTTCTAGTCTTGGTAATTCAATTAATACATATATATATATATATATATATTAATTGAATTACCATCACACATACACACACACACACACACATATATATATATATGTACTAGTTCCTACCCCCGAGTAGAACGTGACTTAAGGTCAGTTTTTTAAGCGGAGTTTAACAGATTTAAATAAGTATTACCACTCTCCTAGACCGTTTACCATATCAAAGTAAGAGACCTGATTGCTCTACTACTCAGGCATATCTGGAGGGAGATCCAGATTATGACGTAGATATAACACATTCCTGTCTAAGTCGAAAATTGATTAAATCTTTAATTTGAAGAATATGATTTTCTAACGTCAGATATTACTCCTGATTCTCCTTATATATGAATTTCAACCTTATTAGATTATCACTCATGAATAGCTTTTGTCTGATTATGTCTTAGAAATTCGAATAATTCACAAGTAAATACGTTGTCTAAAGATGGATCTCATTTAATGTTGCAAACTAAAGTATAAAACATCCATTGAATTACAGCGTGAAGCTCCATTTAATACAATTAAAATATTTCTTTCCAAAAAATTCCCCAGGTTGCGTCAATCTTATTTAGCTATGGTATGGTGGAATCTTTCTGTGGATCTATCAATCTCTCTGTCTATGAAAAGAGAGTATCAATTTCCAGAGTCAGAAGAATTACTGGACGTCTGCGATCTGAAAAACAGAATCAAGAACTGCAACTTGAAACCCGAAATCCCATGGCATCATTTATTTTCTCTGAATAAACTTTTTTTTTCTCTGAACAAAAAACAAAACAAAAACCAATCCGCTCTAAAAGGGAAAAAAAATCCATCCGTCTCTCCATCAGATTACAAGTTGAAATTCGACCTGTTACTTTTAACCAGGGTCAGACTTCTATCCAAGGAGATAAACAGCAGAATCTTGGACTGAGATTATAGGCTGTTCAATTTCTCGCTTAAAGATTTAATTCCAATCACCATCAGGCTGAGGCAATAATTTCACGTGAAAATAACCCCATAACAGTAACCAATATGTTATGTTTTCAGGAATTTATCACCATCATCTCGCACCGTTAGCATGTATCTCCCTGAAGCTCTCTCACCACACCTCTCTATCGTCCATCGCTCCCGGTAGGTCTTCAAGTCTACATCCTGTATCGGCACAGAGCTGTTGTATATAGGTTCTAGCTTGTCGTACTGCCATTGCTTGTCCATGTGAAGGGGTCCACAGAAGTACATCGCTTATGAGTCGGTCCTTACTTCTCCAACAGTGTCCAGCAAGTCTGGTTCGTCTAACTTGGATAGTTTTCATGATGGGTGGGTGGTAGGTGGCCATACAGCTGCTGCATTGTTGGGTGCAGCCTCCAGGACTTGTTCAGTATTCCTTGCTGCATTCTTGTGTAATTACCGTCGGGGCTTTTTCCACATACCTATAGCTGGCGTCCATGTAATGCATCCATATAGAAGTATGGACATGACCGCTGCTCAGAAAAAACTGCGTTTCTATCTTATAGCTCAGGTCTGACTTCCGTATGATTAATAGCCAATCGATAGTTGTCCATGCCTTTGATAGTCACGTGCTGATGTCTGTCTCGGTTGCGGAGATGATGCTTCCTAGGAAGGTGAACTTGTTCACTAGGTTCAGAGAACTACCATTTAGTGTGGAGATGTGGCTTTTTGATTAAAACACATGTATTCAGTCTTGTGTGCGTTGACATGGAGGCTTCTGCCGCCAGCTGCTCGTTCCAGACTATGTAGCAGGGTTTCGGCTATAATCGATAGTAATCAAAAAGTAAGGTTAATTATTTCATATGAATAATAAATTTTTTTCTAATTCATCATTGATTCATCACCCAATGAATAATTAAATTCTATACTTATTCCTTCTGATAGATTATTCGCTCGTGCCATTCATATCAGAATGGACCTTGGAGCAATAGCAGTGAAGGGGTACTCTGCATTCCCCAAAGCCCCAACATCACTGGAACCTCACCATCAGATTGTTTTGCGTCATATCCAGGACACTGATTTGAGGTGGGGTCTTACTCCTCTGCAGAGGTGCAGTCGGTGTATTCTACCGCCCCAGCTGACTGGGCAATCTACACCTCGGTGTTGTAGCTATTGAAAATGGAGCCTTCGGGTCACAATCGATTACGGTTGCCAACTTTACTTATATATATATATATAGAAAGATTGAGAGAGAGAGAGAGAGAGAAAGAGAGAGAGAGATGAACAGACTGAGATTTATAGACTTGGTTTCATTGTTAAATAACATCTCAACCTTCATGTGACATTGATAGATTAATAAATATGAGTAAACTGAGAAAGAAATAGATTAGTGTGTGTATATATATATATATGTGTGTGTGTGTGTGTGTGAGTTTGCTTTTTGATTAGAAATTGACCACGTGTCACATCTTGCTCGAGCACTATGGGTTTTGTTAATATAAAACCCCTAAAATATTTTTTCCTTTTTTTAGGCTTGGGCTTGGTCTGATTTGATGGCATATCAACCATTACTGGTTATTTTATACCAAATCCTTTTTTTTTCATATATATATATATTAAGTATATATGATTTGTAAATACGTTTTGAAGGTACACATGCTTAAATTATCAAAGAGTTCTAATTCTAAAATTCAATTTAGCATAATTCAACCAAGTGAAAAAGTATCACTAAAAATTAAATTAAATATTAGTCATTTGCTTATGCACAGTTGAATTATTAAACTGTTCTATGTCAAGCAATTCAATCTATCATTAGTCATTTGTTTGTACCTAGTTTAAATGTCAAGCAGTTCTTTTTGAGTCATTGATAGGACACAATCAGGTTCTACCGCTCCGGGTCGGAGTGGACCTGAGAGCGGTAACCATGGGAGAGTACTCCAAAGCTTCAGCATTACTAGAGCTTCATCATCAGATTGTTTTGTGTCTTCTCCAGAACATGCCATGGTAACGATGGTGGTGGATCCTTACCCCTCTGCCTAAATACAGTCGGTATATCTTAAAGCCCCAGGCGACTGGGTTGCCTTTTTGTTAGGCCACTAAGAGATGATTCCATCGACACGTTAACGCTATGCTCACGACATAAGTTGTCTATGTAAGATATTACATGAGGTTTCGGCTAACTACTCTCCAGCCATATTCTGGTAATACTGGATTTATTCTTGAAACAGCAGCTGTTTTTCAATGGACATTAGAATAAAAAACAAAAAAGGAATTTTATTTTCATCGTTTCAATATTGTTAAACGGAAGACTTAGTTGTCTTCGTGAGAAAAACGAAGGCAGATCACGTTCATTTGGAATCGTTTTCACGAAAAGATTTTCTTTTTTCAAACAACTGTTTCCAAATGCTGTTTGTATCTATACTGTATTTGTTGATGGAATCAACTGATCTCACAATATGTGTGCGGCTTCCTTCAGGCGTCTAACAACATGTCTAACAAAATATAGACAAGAATATGTATTATGTTGATTTGTGTACGTTAATGTGTCTGTGTGATTTTTAGTGTGTCTCTGTTCATCTAAATTTTACACAGACGGAACCAATAAACTTGTTTCTCAGCAAATATTTATCGACCACCTATGATTATTAGTTTATACTTTCCCCCTCCCTTTGAACACACAAACACACACACACACATACACACACACATATATATATATATATATATATATATATATATATATATATATGTATTAATTGATTTGTGCGTGCATAAAGTTAATTAGACTGGTTACTTTAGGAGAAATTATCTTTTTGTTTTCGTTTTCGTTTTCTTTTAGACAAATCGATAATTTAGATTGAGCTGAGTTCAATGGAATTAAATAAAATTACATTTGCGTAAGTAGCTTTTCTAAGTTTTATTTCGGTTTACAGACGTCTTTTTTGAGCTGGGCGCGAACAGTGGCAGGGTGGTTTAAAAGCGATGTGTCATGGGTAGAAGATTGTGCCGTGAGTTCAATACTGTTCAAGTCCAACCATTGACGACATTAGATCGAAAAAGGGCCAAACTAGGATCAACATGCTTAGAAACTGATATTTTTTCCACAAGAATTCCCTTATGTGATGTCGAATAACATATAAAAAATCTCCAAGTTCCCACATCGTCCTTTTGCTGTTTTAATCCTAATTACTTCTATACTAATAAACCTGAGCTTGCTCAGCATTTTTTAGATAGTATTAAATGTGATTGATAGCATATCAAAAGTTGATCATAATCTGACAATTGAAAAAAAAACAACTTCCAAGATGGCGTCTGAGATGACCAACAGTAAATACTCAAAATTCTAATAATTCGTTTAATTAAACAACTTAAAATGTTTAAGAATTACAATTTGCAATATTAAGATTGCTTAAGAATATACACAGGGTCTACCATAGTCTGAGAACAGCAAATTTTTTTTTTTAAATTTTCAAGATGGAATATGGACAGTGATGGGATTGTTTGAAAGACAAATGTTGATGAAAGATTGTGCAGTATGTTTAAAACTGTTGAGGGTTCGACAAGTGACGTCATGTGCCGACCTGGTTAACACATCAACAAGATTCATAAGACTATATAAAAGTTTAAAAATATCCATCTTATCAATTGTTAATAATATATACGTTAGGAATATATCTTAGCTGCAATATGCCAGGACACTCGATCATTATATGGAATCGTCCTATCTATCATTGTTGGTCTATTGTTTTCTATCTCGATTTATTTGTATGTATCTATGTATCCATCGCAGTCTATTTAGTTCTGTTTATCTATCAGTCTATCTCTCGCACCCCCCTCTCCCTCTCTTTTTCTCTCTCTGTATATCATCATCTGTTAAATATCTATCTATCTATCTATCATAGTCTATTGTTATCTTTCTCGATTCATTTGTATGTATGTATGTATGTATGTAGCTATCTATCATAGTCTATTCATATCGACGAGGATGATTAAATAAGTTTCCAGACTTTTTTCATATGGGCACTTTTATTGATAGTACACACATGAAACTCTAGTCGCCTTCGAAGTAATCACATCCAGCTGCAATGCACTTGTTGTACCGCCCCAACATCTTCTGGAAAGCCCCATGGAAGTCTTCTTGTGTGAGCGTGTCAATGACCTTTGTCACAGCCTCTTTCATCTCCTCAATTGTCTCAAAACGACAGCCTCGGAGCTTAGGGAATAACCAAAAGTCGATGGGAGCAAGATCTGGGCTATAGGGAGGCTGAGGAACTGTCTTGATGCCCATCTTGGTCAAATAGTTTGTGACAAGGATGGAGTTGTGGACTGGTGCATTGTCCTGGTGGAAATGCCACTGGCCCGATTTGAAGAGTGCTGGCCTCTTACGAGGGAAACTCTTCCGGAACTCCCTTAAAACCTCAACATAGTAACACTAACCCTAGGCCTAACCGTTTGGCATATCAACTCTGCTGTATTGACTTCCTTACTCCTCCCACAACTCTCATCATCCCTCATAGACTCCCTGCCTTCTTTGAATCTCTTATGCCACTCAAAAACTGATGCTCGATTCATGCAAGATTGTCCAAAAGCAGTCTGAAGCATTCCATACGTTTCTGTGGCCTTGTTTCCAAGTTTAAAACAGAATTTTATTGCATATGGTTCTTCCAAAGTGTCCTCACGTCCAGATTGCATTTTTGAAATTCACCAGCTGTGAAAATTAGGCTTTAGTAAGGTGTATTCTAATTCCTGCTGTAGCTGTTCATTTGAACCTGAAATCCTAAAAATTGGTCAGTCATCTCATAAGATGTATAGAAATAACATACTGAATTTTCAAGAGTCTACACCAATTTTAAATGCCTGTACAAAAAAGTCTGGAAACTTACCGAAGGCTCCACGTATCTATCTATCTATCTATCACGATCTGTTTAATATCAATCTATCTATCGATCTGTCTGTCTCTTATTTTCTGTCAAATTTCTGTCTTCCGGATCACATTGCGCCTAGTAAACCTATGACCAACATAGTCCAACAGGGAACTCCTTCTTCCCTAAAATTCCCACCATAAAAAAGCTTGTGTCAAATCCTGCCTGGTAGGAGGCAGCGATAAATATTCTTATATGATAATGATGATGATATCTATATATTTATTTCAATCCAACTTTCTATATATCGACCTGTCTGTCTGACTCTCTGTCTGTCCTTTGTTAAATGTCTTATTATAAAGTTGGCGACCGTAGTCAAGGGCGACCCGAAGGTTCCATTTTCAATAGAAACAACACCAGAGTGGAGGGAAGGGCGCTACTCCTTTCCCTGGATTACTCCACTCTACCCTTGATCCGTATTTTATAAGGCGGCATCAAGTACCAATTTTTGATTCGTTCATATGACTCGACCTGGGATTGGCCCCCTGCCATTGGTGAATACACAACCCACCATGAAAATGTATGCCATTCTATCTATCTATCTTGATTGATGAGTATTTGTAAAGACACATTCTATAATTTAATGGTATCTGATTAAATTCCATGGCATCGACGATTGAATAGATTGATCGTTGATTTTAATCAATTTCTCACAAACCTTTCAATGATATTTAATCACTTAAAACTCCTAAAACTAGATTCATGTATTTTCCTTAATTTAGATAATTGTCTCTAGTCATTTCCTTGGTCTCTGATGTCACACATCCATCTCTGTCCTCGAATATCCATTTACCTATTGCATAATATCACAACCGCCAAATCTAAAGTTTCTGGTCGAAATATGGTTCTTTAAGTCTTGCAAATCACATCTGCATTCTCTTAATAGTTCGTGATGCAGACAATTTAATCCCCAATGATATTTAAAATCGTGTGAATGTTTCCTTCACCTGTAAAATACAGCTTGGCTGACAATATGAGACAAGGTGAAAAATCTCACTGTGCCGTCACAAAGTGATGCACCGGAAGAGAGTGACCTGTGAACTGCATGACAGTTATTTCCGCTAGACAACGATCACACATGCCATTCCAAAGATGGCGGAAGTGACACATCCTGATCACCAGATATCGGAAGAGATCGTGTAGGTGAGCTTGGCTGAGAATATGGGACAAGGTGAAGGTCCCACCGTGCCGCTACAAAGTGATGCACCAGAGGAGAGTGACCTGTGAACTGCATGACAGTTATTTCCGCGTGATGACGATCACAGATGCCATTCCAAAGACGGCGGAAGTGACACATCCTGATCACCAGATATCGGGGGCGTGGAGGCGTGTCCATATCTCTGCGTGGGAGTTTGAAGGTAATATAACGCTGACAAATTGAACGGAAGATAGTGAAGAAATTCCGCTGTTCACGTAAGCTGGTCCCGTCGTTGCCCTGTATGCGCTGTCTCAGCCATCGTCTACTTACATCGAAGAGTCCAAGCCTCATAGACGAACGATTCTAATTCTTCTCCTGACTGCTCCTACTTTACACAAGCGTCCATCGAGAAAATAAATATATATTGTTATATATATTCCGTGTTGTCGTTTGTTTGGCCAGAGAGCGGATCGTAACATTACCTTATTGCTGAACCCATGATATTTAATTTTAAATGCTAGTTATTCAATGCCTACTGTTTATTTGTCCGAAGTGTGTGAATTTCATTAAAAAAATTCTAGCTAAAATCAATCATATTTAGGTGGGCGGACTGCACATTTTAACCTTGATACAACCACTAATTGGATTTTGAGATACAAACAGATCTCCTAATCTCGACTTGAAACCAGATAGTCAACAACAAAAAGAGACTCTGTCAAATAGTGAACGTTGTCCTTCTAGTAAGCCTCAGATTAAAACTGAAAGAAAGCGAAAAGAGATATAAGTACTTAGACCTTGCTAGAAAACTAAAACACCTATGGAACATGAAAGTAACATTTATACCAATTATTATTGGCACGCATGGTACAGTCCATAAAAAAAACTGACAGAAAGACTGGAGGATTTGGAAATATGATGACGAGTGAAGAACATCCATACTATACCATTGTTGAGACCGGCCAGAATACTTAGAAGAGTCATGGAGACGAGGAGACGTACTATCATTCAGATCCCAGTAGAAAACCATCAGCTAACGCTGGTTTGAAAAACTCTCAAAAGAGTGAAATAATATATATATATATATATATATATATATATATATATATCTTGGTCCTAATTAGAGTAAGAGGAATATCTAGGAAGACAACAGTTGAGATTATTAACAAATATATTAGGAGTCAATGTATAAAGTATATATGAGATAGTCATTAGTACTATAATCTTAGTCTGTTAGGAAAATCACACCTGCTGCTAAACGTCCCTACAATTGCGCAAATTAAGATGGGCTGACCTATAGATGAACTCCACTCCTGTTTCTTAATGCTTCTAGCACCTAACATTTTGACCTCCTCGGCCCAACACCTGTGAATTTAAATAATTTGTATTTTTATTTCTATTTTTATTCTTATTTCTATTTTTTTTATTTTTTATTTTTTAATCTTTTTATTTTTACTTTTTGAATACAAACTGTAATTCCACATCTGCAGTTCTGCAACTTTGGGAAAAGCAAGAGAGTATAGTAATATTCTCCGCCGAAATAAATTTATACTGACGACTTAACTACGTTTGAGTTTCCATCAAATTGCAGTATATATATATATATATATATATGTGTGTGTGTGTGTGTGGGGGTGGGTGGGTGTGAGTGTACGCACGTGAGCGTTGATAAAAATTTAAAAAATAAATAATGTGAGAATGTAATTATTTATAAGTGATAATTTGTCACTTTCCGGGTTTTTTTTTATTTAACCATCGCCGGAGCAATGTTAGAAGACGATCTTAAAATGCTTTATCCGAAAATCAGTTTTCAGATAGCAGAAATGTTGACATATTCACATATATAATTGTTTTGATGTTTTGGGGTCAAAATAAAACACGCAAAAATAAGAAGTAGGTTAAAAAAATTTATTGCAATAACAGAAAAAATATACAGAATACAGGTGATATACAACAGTTAGGATTGTCCTTCCGGTACTGGTTTCTTCTTCCAACCAGACAGGACTTGACACAAGGTCAATGACCCGAAAGTCTATTATAGTGGGAATTAGGGAAGGGAAAGGTCGACCACGAACCGAGGTCCGAGCCTTGTTGGTCTATGCGGGTTATCGGTCCACTTAATACAATGTGGGCCGGATGTGCCCAGCTTGATATGGACCCAAATCAAGATCCAGGCATGGATGCCTGATAATAGCTTAAACTGGACAGCAATGTCCAGTGCTATACAATGGTTACAAAGGTGTCAATGGTGCAGCTGGCTCACCCGAAGGTGGCCCAGTCGAGGCCGGGAGCTTTTCAGCGTCAAGTCTGCCTTTGCTAGACAATACCCGCTAGGGTCAAAGCCAACAGCAAATTAATGCCGATATTTATCTCTGCCTCCCACAAGACAGAACTTGACACTAGGTCAATGACTCGAAAGTTGATTATAGTGGGGACTAGGGGAAGGCCGGCCACGAGCCGATGCTTGACCCCTGCTTCACTATGTTGGTCATCGACTCACTTAGTGCAATGGAGATCTGATGAGCCGAGCATGACATGGACCAAATCTGGGTCCAGGCACGGATGCGTGATTATAGCTTATACTGGATAGCGTGGTCTAGGGCTATACAAAAGTGACATAGGTGTCCATAATGCAACTCGCACACCAGAAGGTGGCCCACCGGAAGCCAGAAGCCATACAGCTCTGACGAAGGATCCAGCGCTGGCGGGTATGTCAAGCTTAGCCTGGGAATTTTACTGAAATCAAATCTCTCAGCTTTCTTTGTTAAATTGAGAAAACTGTGACCATTCGCCATGTTGTGAATTTTTGATCCGAATAGAGGTGTTTTAGCTACCTCAGATCTTTGCAACGGTGGAAGTCTATCTAATTTTGGCTGGAATATACGCTGAAGAAAAATCGCTGTTTATGGAGAAAATAGTTCCTGTCGCGATTCACAAGAACACAAAGAAAAGAAAAGCAACACTTTCGATTTTTGTATAATACAACTTTCTCAAAGCTATTGTCTTTATCTCGCCATAGAAGAATTTACATAAATTCGTAGGGTACAAAAAAAGGTCACATGAAACTTATCCGCTCGTTTAGAAAGTGGCAGAGAGATCCTGAGAAGGTGTAAGGGAGGCAATTATTGGTTCTTGGTTACTTTTAAAAGTTTGTTTATCTCGGCTTTTATTGACATAACGATCGGGATTCGCAAGGTTCCTATGTCAACTGTTAATTCTAATCGGGCCAGCACAATTCACAAAGTCGTTCTGTCTTATCGATCTCTCGCTTCGAACTCTTAACTCTAAACTTAACAGCGAACTCAACTCATGTCCGAACTCTGACTCAACTTCCGACTACGCCCTTAACTACTTACTGGCCTTTGGGCACTACTTATATAAATTGGGGTAGGGGTCTCGACAATTTTTGGTTACGCCCACGAATAATGATATGCATATTGCCTGGACCACCGATATTCCGTATATTTTTTTAAGAAATTCCACATGGCTATATTGACAGGTACTAAAAACGAATTCGAGACGCCCGCTGTTTTCTATCCAAAAAATTATTATCAAATCGAAAATAAATCCACTTATCCTGTCTCCTTGTGTGCCTTGATTCCATCCTTTAGGCCACACAAGATTTCATTAACCCTTTTATCACAGAATTCAACCAAAGAATCCATCTCTCCACTCCCCGAACCATCACCTTGCTTTCTAAAGACTCAACTCTAGGAATATCAGTCAAAAAAAAAAAAATAAATAGATAAAATAAGATAGAAAATAAAATGATAAATAAAAAAATAATAGGAATTTTCTTTTCTCATTCTCCTTATTATAGAAAAACAAGCTTATTTCTAACTCTATCCTTTTATCCATTTGATTAATAAATTCATTTTAATCCCTCAGAATTGTTAATCCATCAGGTATGGGGGTCTCTGTCACACGACCTAAAGTCTGCCTTTTTTAGACAGTGCTCCCTAGCGTCAACGCCTACAGCAAATTAATGCCGTCGGTTTCATCCCCTAGGTAAGCGATAGGCAGTTTTGGGGGTTTCGGTATTTGTCGTATGTCCAACCAACCGGAAAAGTGTGGCACAAGGTTTTCTAAGGTGGGTCCGGGCGCAGGGCCGTAGCCTAGATACGCCTGGCGGCTACAAAAATGCCTCAGCTCTCGTCGGCATTCCCCTCAAAACAGGCGCATCAGATGCCCATCGGTAAACCTAGCCCCCACCAAAGAAAGTTAGAACCTGGGAGGACGGTCCCCGGAGGCTCAAAGATGCCGGTCGAGGCGCACCTCGACCGGCTACCAGTCAAGCCAGAACACTCCCGACCAGATCTGCGCACCGACAAAATTCGACCCACCGAAGTACGCCGCAGCCCAGCGCCTCCCTGAGAGTAGTGCATACGCTCCACTCTGCTTGGAACTGTCTCTGCAAGTGTCAAGTACAGTCGGTATATATTGGGGCGAAATAGTCCATTAACATGTGCCATAATAATAAATACACTCACTTATTATGTTGTAATTTCATGTTTTTATATTTATAAACCATCGGATTCATTACCATTTTTTCTTAAATATTCTCACACAGATGTATATATATGTTTATATATATATATAGAATGAGAGAGAGAGAGAAAGTTAGTAGAATCTTTAGACATTTAGCGTGGATAAGAACACATTTGAAATTTACTTTGGTTTTGTTTTATTTTCATTTTTTACTGCATGTATATCTGGAAATTACAAGTGAAAACTTTCTTCATTTGTCTCCAATCAATCCTCACGCAAGTAGGAACATGACATAATATTTTTTCTTTGACATATTTTTTACTGGAGGGATGAAAATCGATGACGTTTTGCACGCACTTGCTCACTATAGATACAAACAGAGACACCCACTCGTACACACACACACACACACACACACACTCATATATATATACATATTGAAAGAGAGAGAGAGATAGAGAGAGATAGTATGGTTGAGTGTGTGTGTGTGTGTGTAAGTGCGTGCCTGTGTGCGTCTCTGTCTCTCTCTGTCTCTTGGATTTTTCTGACGCTCCGTGTTAATTGGCAGCTTCCTTATACAGGTAGGCAAAACGCCACTGGATAATAAGTATGCCACTTCCAGAGAATCGAAATTTTGGATTTCAGAGATAAAATAGAGATCGATCCATAATTACACCAGTGTGTCTCCAATGTAAATCTATTTTGGATTCGCTAGTCATGTATTTTTATTTTCTTCCAGTTTTAGTTGCTGAGCTCCTCGTTGCAAATTCGTTTTTACAATCCTTCATTATCTTAAATATCATTCCGTTACTCTAAAGACTGTGCTACCTTCCAAATAGAGTGATGACTAACGAGTATTCCCGTAAGCCATAGTTAGTAATATTCGGTACTCGTTATCATCAACATCGACCATGCTTTCTTTGCTGACAGAGGTTTTACAATGAAAAATAAACATAGTGTCATTTTATTGTGATCATGATTCAAAAAATTCAAAATAAGAAATAAAAATACAAAGGAAACAGGAATCTTCAAAACCCTTTTAAAGAGTAGGTTCTTTAAGGTTTCGTTTCTTTGTTTAATGGCATATAAACTTTTGTCGGTTATTTAATGCCAAAGCCAGAAGAACAGTAGTGGTACTATTCAACCCATAGCTGGGAGGGTAAGGGGGTTCATACCTTTCCCAAGGGTATTTGCCCGAAAGTGAACGAAATAACGCGACTAGAATACGAACTTATTACGATTCCCCAGTCCATCGCTTTAACCATTCCACCACGAGGACATCACCCAGTGCTTTAAGAAAATATCGGCAAATACCATTACTTTTACATTTTATATTAAAAGAAAGTACATGATCAAACCGTAATAGTTCAAAGAATTGGACACAACAACCCGAGAATTTATTGGTAAGTTGTAAAGAAAATTAAATTAATTAGCATTGTTGCAGCAACCTGTCTAGGAGAAGAAAAGCCCTAAATTTAAGCCGTTTGTATTCCGCTTAAAAAGTACCATGTGTCACATCCTGCTAGCAGCAGAAGGGTTGGGTAAATATATAAGAGAAAGTGGGAAGCTATCATGCTGTAATGGAAATCGTCGTATGAAATGGACTAGGATACACGATTTCAAATCCTGGACAAGGCTTTTAGAATTTCACATAACGTAATACCATTGGTAAATATTTGAATCCAGCTATCTTCCTTCCAGTTATGGGTAAAATAGTAGGTCAGGCTGTGCTCTTTAACCTTAGTATGGTTAACGGTCTAGGCGAAAGAAAATACTGAATTCAAACCAGTTAAAATCCGTATAAAGATGACATTGTATCGCACCCTGTTCGTGTGAAAGTGTAGGTAAATACTATTTTTGTTTGAAGGCAATGAAACATTTTATGCAGAAATTTGATTTAATTTTAAATCGATTTTATTTACTTAAACATTCTTCTCTTGAAATGCAGAAATTTACTTTAAATGTTCAGACTTAGAGAATAACACACTTTTCCGTCCACTTAGCTATGCGATTATGTTCTGAGGCAAGCATTAGCAAGAAAATATCTGGAATATGTGACTTCCAATCAGACAGCATTGGTAAATAAAACCTTCAAGGAAGCTAACTTATTCAGTTCATGACCATCCAAGAAAATAGAAATTTATTTCGATGCAACACATTTGTTTGCAGGTTTTAAGAGTCTGTGTTGAATAGTGACAGGAAGATTCATTTGACAGGCCGCGCATGTTACACGAGTGGTAAAATAGGATATCCACCTGTTTCCTAAGATAAACAAAACTCGGTAGAAATGCCACGTGAATTTCATGAGTAGCATACTGGAAGGATGTTTGACTACGTGGATTGCGTAGGCATCCGACAAGTTATATAACTATAAACGACCTGGAGAGAAGAAAGGAGCCGGTAGAAGAGTTAATAGACGTCATGTCGCTCTGGGTGATGGCCTTGTGTCAGATTGCCCAGGATTGAGATATATGGAAAAGCTTCAGCTGTATGAGACTCGCTGGAATGAAGAGAATCTACGATGATAAAGTGCTTTCAGAGAATGCTAGACACACGGAAGCAGAGAAACGCGAAGGAACACTCGTAGAAGTAGAAAGTGGGCATGATCCCATAAGAAAGAAGATGGATGCCTTGCGAAGGTCATAAAGTCAAAAATGGTTTAAAAGCAGAGATGATTAAATCTAAGTTGGTCCACTATCAGTCTCGTGAAAATAGAAAGAAGATGAAACGGTTCATTGAAGAATCGCATCTCATCTCTTTGTCTATGCAAACTCAGTCATCTTCGACCCTATCCCTCATTCTACAATTTCGTACATTTTGGATAATAAAAAGAAAAGAAAAGAAGCAAATTATATTTTTATGCATAAAAGTTGTCGTTACTCTTCCTGGTGTATGACATCCGTATTTATGTTAAACATAACTTTTTAATCAAATGAATGAACAATATAAAATAGAAATAGTAAAATTTTAGCTTGTAAAATCCACTTCAATTTTAGAAAAAAAAAACAGGGGTTGTCCCCGTGGTGTAATGGTTAAAGTGATGGACTGCAGAATCGTAGTAAGCGAGTTCGAACTCCAGTCGCGCCATTACGTTCACTTTCGCGCAAATACTTTTGGGAAAGATATGAATCTCCTGCTATGGGTTAAATAGTACCACAAGTATGATGGTTTTAGCATTAAATAACCTACAAAGGTTGATAAACCATTAAAAAACAAACCTTAGAAAAAACTGTCTAAATTCTAATCTAATATATCATTTTAATTGAAGTTATATAAAAAAATCCATTTTCTTAATGACCTAGGTATCCACATTGTTTATTCGTAATTACTTCTTTCAGAACATGATTTTGAAAGCTATATACTCCTAATCATGAATAGGTAAAATAAATAACGTGGTTTCTTTTTATTTTTTACGTATGTACAAGCTTAATCCTAACCCTTCTTAAATAGCTTCAAAGATCCTCAGAGCGTCAGGTAAAAGATTGACTTGTGATCGGAAAGTACGGCGTTACTTTCAGAGGTTCCGTTGTGGGGGTGCGAATATTGAAGATTAAGAGAGCTGAGCACATTCATTCACACTTGAATATATACATCTGAAAACTCTCGTCGGATAAAAGCTACGTCAAAGTTTCAGAGATATATATCGGGCAAGAAGTATGAGCATTTCAACAGTATCGGGCCACTTTAAGAAAATTGGCAAGGTGAAAAACTCGATAATTGGGTTACACATAAACTCGAAGTTTTGAGATGTAACCGATGCTATTTCCTTAGAACTTGAATGATCCATTTCTTGATCGAATTGCGACTTGTGGCAAAATATAGGTTATTCATGACAATCTTAACGATCGACTCAATGGTTTGATTATGACGATGTACTTTAACACTTTCCAAAATTAAAATTGTAAGAACTGAACATTATGGTGACTGTTTGGTGATCTGCCATTGGCATTGTGAATTACAGCTTTCTGAAATCTAATAAAAGCAACACTGCAGAAGTATATGACTGAATGGAATGCATGCTCATTTTAGCAAAATGGTGAGGTCCATTTATCTTTCATGAAAATGCTTGGCAGCATATTGCTAGGATGAAAATGCAAAAACTCACTGACTTGAGATTTGAGTATATCCTCCATCTACAATATTTTCCAGACATCTGAACAACCTAAAACCATTTTTTAAAGACTCTGGACACTTAATTCATTCCAAAAGTCCTGCAGTTCCAAAGGAAATCTAGAAACTGCATTTAAAAATTTGTTGGGATCAAAATTTTTAGAGTTTTAAGCGATGTCAGGCATGCAAAGATGCCCAGAGATGATATTTTTCCTGATTAAGTCACTGTTTAAATTCCTTAAAAAAGTAAGTCAAGGGTGACCAAAATGCCCCCTTTTCAATAGCAACTACACCGGGGTGTAGAAGATGGCTCTACTCCTTTCCCTGGATTGCTCCACTTTACCCTCGATTCTTACCTTATAATGCTAAGTATTAAGCAAGGAGGCATCAACTACCATTTGTGAGTCTTTGATGTGAATCGACATGGGATTTAACCCCGATGTCCCGGACCAATAGTGAACGTTGTATTCATCAGGCCAATGGGCCAGTTATAAAGGAATAAAATTCAATCCTAAAACTTATCAAAATCCTTCATTCCGTCTTGAATTAACGTGTCAATAGGTGCATGGGTTGTCGGGTGGATAGTAAATTTCATTTTCATCTAAGATATGGCACAATGGTGGCCGTTCGTTCTGTGGGTGTGTGTGAGCGCCAGTCAGAGGATTCCTTGGTCTGTTTTGGCGCGAAACCTACACAAAGGGCTTGCCAACAAGATTTCCTACGAAATCGGAAGGAGGGGAAGAGGAAAGGCAAGGTACCCGAGCAGAACAGATAGGAGTTAGCAACAACCAGGGACACGCGACGGTCAAAGAGAGGCAGCTGCTGAAGGTAGAATTGGGACCTGTGGATCCAGAGGTTGGGTCGGCCAGCGCGAAGCGATGAGTCAGCGTTCCTAGTAGCTGTTGGAAATTTTCTTCGAGCACACGTTCGTGACAGTCACAGATGTACAGAAGTGCCAGAAAAGTGTCAAAACTCCTCTTCAAGTCCGTGCTTGTTTGTCCTTCTTTCTTCCACTCTCGGTTATATCTTTTGTATATTTGTAAAAATGTGAAATGCTCACGGCCGGAATTGAGAGGAACCACTAGACGATCAGATGGTCATGGGCAGGAATAAGAAGTTGAGATAGTGGGGACCGTCCGTGCGAGTATATTGTCACAAAAATATGGAGGTAGCATTAAGCTTTTATTAATCTATACATTATCCAGATGAAGTGATGGTCGGAAATATGAGGCCCTGACTTCCAGAAAAGAAAACTGACCCTTCCGTTTGGGCCAATCTAGTCTGAAGTAACGAAAAATACTACGATATACTTGTCAATTGAACTCTGACACCACAAATGCCAAAGACTTTAGTTTATGCCCAATAAAAAATCCTAACCCTTTCATCCACACTGAGAAATCCTTTCCTTTCCATATTGTTTATAAAATCTGTCAACCCACCAGCTATACTAGTGATACTAAAATACTCGAGATCAAGAAACTAATTCATTCAAAAACTAAACACATAGTGTTGCATCCACATGCATATGTTGTATATTGACCTCCGACCCGGCCGGGCTGTCAAAATAGGATATGCACATGTGTAAATAACAGGTGCATCAAGTCGAGGAATATCAGGATATTATAACCTTGACAGTGGACAGGTTGAATGAGTGCGATTGTGACGCTCACAGGAAGAAGAGTAGGCGTCAAATCATTATATAACCCGGGTGAAGACAGGATGTCAGTTCGTTGGGGATCAGACAATTTGGAGATCAAATGAGTTGGGGAAAAATGTGGTAGAGAAAACCAGGACCCCGGTTGAGCGGCCCAGGAGAACGGGAAAGAAACGCTGATGGCCATAAGAGTAGGGGTCAATATGTTGCAGTTCTGTTCGGTCTCCAACTCCCTCTCACACACAACCCTTTCAAATAAAGTAAGAGGTATATTTTTCTAAAGAACTGTGTCGCTCGTCTTTATTGTGTCGTCGTTATGATTTCGCGTGCATATGTGTTTGTATAGTTGGTCATGGCTATACAACACATAAATTTACATAAACTCAATGAGCATATACATTATTTCGTGTGAATATGTGTAGCGAGGAGCAAAATAACTTATGGTGTCACAGATGCATGGGAATTGACAAATACCCCGTGTCAAATAAGAAACATGGGACTAGAGATGAAAAATGGCAATCAGCCTTAGTTAACTTGTTAAAAGTTACAGTGACGTTGTTTGGACACAAAATATAAACTTGTCTTCAATTTTCAACACATGTAACCGAACACATAATTCTAGCATTATTAGCAGAACGGGAAATTTGAGGGGCAAGCATGAACTGTGATAATTGCTCGAACCGGTGAAATCTTTTAAGAGGAGGTTGCTGTAGTAAAGGCTTACTTTTAAGGTAGGCTTGTCTGTGGAGCCGTGAAGCTAAAGTTGGCTGGCTCAGATTTCACTTACCTCATTCCAAGCAGATTTCACTTTTTCTCAGAATGTATAGCTAAGTAGTCAGGAAAACGAACGATTTTGTTTGGGTTTTTTTTTTCCTCGAGAATCTGTTCGATTGGGTTGTTCCTTCCGTAATCGACATACCTGCGTGATGAAGTCGCGTATCTCTCATATTCTCATTTACCGCTCTTAGAGATTTTACATTCGACCGTTGTTTCTTATCTATCTATCTATTAATTTACGTTTTTATGTCAATAGTATTAATATTATTAATATGATTTAATTTACATTTTTTATATCTATAAACATATTAACATTTTTGAAATTAATAAGACATGTTAGAATAATCGATTCCAACCCTTCAGAAATAAAACAATATTTAATTGCATATATATCTTCGAAGTGCATGCGATAAGTTTCTAGACTTTTTTGTACAGGTATTTAAAATTGTCGTAGACCCTTGAAGCCTCAGTATGTTATTGCTATACATCTTATAAGATGACTGACCAATTTTTAGGATTTCAGGTTCAAATGAACAGCTACAGTAGGAATTCGAATATCCTTCTAAAGCCTGATTGTCACAGCTGGTAAATTTCAAAAATGCATTCTGACACTTTAGAAGAACGATATGCAATAAAATTATGTTTTAAACTTGGAAAAAAGGCCACAGAAACGTATGGAAGGCTTAAAACTGCTTTCGGACAATCTTGCATGAATCGAGCATCAGTTTCTGAGTGGCTTAAGAGATTCAAGGAAGGTATGGAGTCTGTGAGGGATGATGAGGGGTGTGGGAGGAGTAAGGAAGTCAATACATCAGAGTTGATATGCCAAATGGTTAGGGTTAGGGTTACGATGTTGAGGTTTTAAGGGAGTTTAGGAAGAGATTCCTTGGGATAAGGCCACCACTCTTCAAATCGGGTCAGTGGCATTTCCACCTGGACAATATCCTAGTCCACAACTCCATCCTTTTCATAGACTATTTGACCAAGATGGGTATCAAGACCGTTCCTCAGCCTCCCTATAGTCCAGACCTTGCTCCCTGTGGCTTTTGGTTATTCCCTATGCCCAGAGGCTGTGGTTATGAGACCATTGAAGAGATGAAAGAGGCTGTAACGAAGGTAATTGACACGGTCATACAAGAGGAACTCTATGGGGCCTTCCAGAATTTGTTGGAACGGCACAAAAAGTGCATTGCAGCCGGAGGAGATTACTTCAAAGGGGACTAGAGCCTCATGTGTGTATAATCAATAAAAGTGCCCATACAAAAAAAGTCTAGAAATTTTATCGTATGTACCTCATATATATATATATATATATATATATATATATAATTGGATTGGTGTTTGAGTCCACCGGGTTTCGATCCCAGCTTCGGGAATCTAACCTGTCTAGCTACACTGAATAGTTCTGATAGAACGAAACAGATCTGTCTGTGAATTACAATATATATATATATATATATATATATATATATATATAATGATACCGAATAACTCACATCCTCCGATATCTCTCTCTCTCTATATATATATATATATATATCGAGTGTATCGTTCACTCCCATGTTGTGTTCTGAATCCCGATATAAGTGTGTAGGTAGTGACTGCAACGTTTTAACTATATAACTTGTTAAGGAACTTTTTTTTTTATTTAAAGTGAATACGTTCGAATAGATAAAATAATTAAAACGATTAAATCTATTTTTGTTTTCTAACGTCAAAAAGAAACAATGAACTCATAGGTACTTTAGAAAGATAAAAATTACTCGATCGAAGTGAAATAGTCGAAGATCTTTGGCTTCAAATGTTAATGTCTGTTTTTATTTTATATTATTCTTACATCGATTAGTTGAAAATAATTTTAATTATAGGAATTAAAGCACTAATGATACGCTTTGCAATCGATAAAAAGTTAATTTACGTTTTTATATTTATAAAGACATTAATATTTTCGAAATGAATTAGACATGTTAGAATAATCAATTTCAACCCTGCAGAAATAAAGCAATATTTACTTGTATATATATATATAACAATGATTCCGAAAAACTCACATCCTCCGATATCAAAAATATTCTCATTGACGATACAAAACCCTCTATAAACGATACAATAAAAATCACCAAGAAATCCTTGAGGCATTTTGCATTGAAAATTTAAAAAAAACATAATATAAAAATAGTATTTACCACCGGCACCAATATACGAAACATATTTAATAACACACGCAGTCCACCTAACTGAATGGCCCAACTATAAAAAGAACCCTTCTAAATAAAATAGAAATTAAACAAGAAAAACAGTTACCACAACCAATAATTCCCCTCAGGACAATTAGTGACAAAGTTGGAAGCACTTGGATAAACATTTGGGACACTTTCTCTATCCCCTTGATCCCGATGTACGAAAAACAAATAGAAGACATGAACTTCTACAATTAAAAATCAAAAAGAAGACATAACGCAGTCACTGATTAGGCCGGTGTAAATAATAACTTGCTGCCAAAATACACAATATAAACACACACATACGCACTCAAACACACACACATACACATACACACATATATAAATATATGTAACATATTGACCTTCGACCCAGCCGTCAATCAAGGAACAGGTGCATCTGGTATATCATAGTATAACCTTGATTGTGGATGAGTTGAATTGGGTGCAGATGCGACGCTCACAGGAAGTAGGTGGATGTCAAATAATGATATAACCCGGTGTGACAGGAAGTTCAGTTAGTTTGGAGTCAGTTAGTTGGAGATAAGATGCTGTAGAGAGAACCAGCACCAAGCAGAGGGCTAAGGGTGTCCTCGTGGTGTAATGGTTAAAGCGATGAACTGCGGAATCGTAGTACGCGAGTTCGTACTCCAGTCGCGCTATTATGTTCACTTTCGGGCAAATACCCTTGGGAAAGGTATGAACCCCCTTATTCTCCCTCCAGCTATGGGTAAATAGTAGGACGGACTAGGTTCTTCAGCCTTGTTGAGGCAACTAGTCTAGGAGAAGGAAAGCTCTGAATTCAAACCTGTTAAACTCCGCTTAAAAATTGACCTTGTGTCATATCCTGCCCGAGCGGAGGGGTTGGTAAATAGTACCAAGCAGAGGGCTATGGGCCCTCAGGACCCCCGATTGAGCTGTCAAGCAGAACGAGAAAGAAGTGCTGGAATTGGGGGTCAGTATGTTGCATTTTGTTCAGTCTCCAACTCACCTCTCACACATCACCCTTTCGCAATCCTTTCGCAAACATTTCGAATAAAGTGTGACAGGTATATTCTTCCAAAGAAATGTGTTCGTTCGTCATTATTGTGTTGACTATGTTTTTGCATGTGTATTTGTATAGTTGTATATGTATCAAAGTTGTGACTATGCAACATGTATATATATATATAGTCAACGATGAAATTATTCGTACACCCGTGTGTATTGAATATTCAGCCATTTCTTAGAATTTAATACAAGTACGATATCAGACATTTTTGACGTTCTTTAGGAAGGAAGATAATATAAATGTAAATATGAGAAGAAACTAAAGAAAAGAGGAAAAAAACAAAAATTGTTCGTACAGTATGAAAAACTGAATAAGATTGAATTATTTTCCTGATACTGATAGCAAGACCTCGCATCCTTATAATTAGCTACAATCGTTTTCATGTTTTTGATGAGATTTGAATAAGTCTTTTCTGGGATTTCTTTTATTCTTCAATTTCTACACTGACTGACGATTTATTCGAACTTTCAATTCTTGTCATAGATTTTCAAAAGAACTGATTGAAATCCATGGCAGAATTGTTATCTTCTTTTTCTGAAGTCACGCAGTCACTGATTTAGATTGTTCGGTTCGGTTTCTTTGTTTAGTGGCATATCAACCTTTGTAGGTTATTTAATGCCAAAGCCATTCTCCTTGAAGAACAGTAGTGGTACTATTTAACCCATAGCTGGGAGGATAAGGGAGGTTCATACCTTTCCCAAGGGTATTTGCCCGAAACTGAACGTAATAGCGCGACTGGAGTACGAACTCGCTTACTACGATTCCGCTGTATATTGCTTTAACCATTCCACCACAAGGACACCCCCTGTATGTTTGGGATTATTATCTTGCTGAAAGGTTAATTGATGTGCTAGTTTAAGATTTTTCGCTGATAGTTGTAGATTTTGATCCAAAATTTTGATTTTTCAGATTTGTTTATTCCTCTTCTTACAATTAATTATCCAGTCCCTATTGAGCTGAAACAACCCCAAAATATCATAGAGCCGCCTCCATGTTTTAGTTTTTGCTCTGTGATCTTTTAGAGGAAAGCGTCACATCTTTTTAGTAAAATTAAAACGAGCAACAATGTAATATGGTTTGTGAGGAGGGGTTCGTCGTAGTCAATTTCCATGCAAGCCATTTCTATTTAAAAAACACTCTACTGTGCGAGTACTTACGCTGATCGTTTCAAAACTTTTTGCGATGTCTTTTAAAAGACTCTTGGCTATATATTAACCTAGCGATGCAGTTTTTGTGCAGTTCCAGGCGACAATTTGGGTTTTCTTCTATACCCAGAATAATTCTCTCAAGTGCTAAAATATATATACTTCTTTATAGCAGACTATCTTGGGATAGCTACCGGGTTCGAAATAGTGCTGTAACTATTTCCCGACTTGAAAGTTAATAATTCTCTGTCTCAAATGTGACGAAGGAATTTGATACCCGAATACATTTACCGGGTTGTGGTGGAAGGCAGCTGCAACTCACTGGCCGTCAGCCGACGATATTAGTAAGCAAGAATTACTGAATAGTGGAAGTGGGAGAGACCGTCTCTCCTTCACCCCTCTCTATCATTAGGCATGGGAGGACCTCACTCTCTATTAGCCATATGTGTATAAGCAGAAAAGCAAATCTGCGACTATGATTGTTACCGAGGAAGAAACAGCCAAAAAAAGAAGGACAACACGCGGTGAATTTTCTAACTACGGTAGCTAGTTAGTTGCCATGTAGTCGCTAAAGGGTGAGGACACATAATGTGTTTCCGTTTATTCGTCAAAGGATGAAGACGCATAAGCAGTTGCCTTTTGTTCGTTGAAAAACCAAGAACATAATTTGGGATATGAAAGAAACCCAAATTCCAAAATGATGCCGCGCAGAGAACCCAGAGAGATAAGAAAAAGCTTATCCTTTGAATGAACTAGCACTCGTTAAACGAATACCCAAAGAAAAAACTTGTCCGAGAGAAAAAGGAACAATAATTAATCCTGGTCTTACCTGAAATAAGACGTGTATCATTCTAGTCAGGTGTTATGGAAACCCAATAACGAAAAAAAAAAAAAAAAAGAGATGAGAATAAACTCCACAAAACTCCAAGTAAGTGAACGTGCAACTTAATTATGTTCAACTTTATCCTGCTGCATTCATACTGAAATGATAAACTTGAGATAGGGTGCATGGGCTCTGCCATTAAATCCCATAATCAGAAGGAAAGCAGACTGTGTCAACTGTTGTCGAACTACATTCTCACCTTTTATGGTGGACTCGTCCGGGGATAAAGATATTTTATGGGGGCTTAGCCCGGGATACGGATATTTTGGGGAGGCTCCTTCCGAGATACAGAAAACTTTCTCGCTCCTGACTTTCACCTGAATTGTTTTTTTTTTCTTTGCTTCTTTCTTTCATTCAATAAAAGAATATTGTTATTAATATTGTTAACTCAAACACAGCAGTTCAGAGTCGTTCTTAATTGTGGAAGAATTGTGTTGGTCGAAAACCTTGTATTTGAGGGGGAAAGCTTGCCAGTTAGCTGTGTTGACTTTTAATAATTTCGCCTATAACTAGTCTGATGATTTTAAAATGTCGTTCCGCTCGGGAGTTGTTGATATCTATAACACTAACTATCGTTCGGCTGACCGCAGCCAACCTCTTTGTCCTGCGTTAACGGGTGGACTTGGCACCCTGCAAGTCCGCTTGGAACATGGCGGCGTAACATAAGTCAACATCAAGCTCCTTTCTCTTCTTCATTATGTAAGCATTGAATTACAATGGTGGTTATCTAAGCAACACGTGATTTTCTTTGTTGGAATTATCACACTTATTCGACTGAATCAATAGTGAAGAAGACTCAATTGATCATATAAATTACTTATAATCACACGAATAAACCAAGTGAAAATTTTATTCTTTACTGTGCGAATAATTTTGTTTCCTATTTCACATATTTCGCTGTCAAAATTAACCTTTTGTTCTAAAAATTGATTTTTATATTCCTTTCTTGTGCTTATTAACATGTAACAACCTGGTCATACGAGAATTAGATTGAGAGAGATGGATAGAAATATTCAAAATTTATATATATATATATATATATAAATTCAAACTATAAATAATTTATTGTATGAAGACATTATATATATATATATATATATGTAATGTCTTCAGAGAATAGATTATTTATAGTTTGAATTAATTGCGAACGTCAATTTTTTCTTTCACAGTTTCTTTAAAGCATCTGAATTTTTAAATGAACATTTCGCATTTCTTTTTGTATATTTAGCAACATTTCATTCTGGCTGATTTATTTCCGGTTTATATATATATATATATATATATATGAATTTAACAATAAAAATTGAGCTCAAATAAATCATCTGCGCTTTGTCTCTGATAATAAATATTTATTCGAGATATAATAAAATATATCAATTTTCCATTTCTAAATATAAATTCATGTGACGAGATCTTCACATCTGACTAAACCCACTTGTAAAATAATCTAATGACATGATAGTTGTTTGGTTGCTTTTAATGCCATATTAACCCTTGTTGGTTTTTCAATGCCACCCCCCACGCACACACACTCATATCATCATCATCGTCATCATCATCAAGACGTGCCGCCAGCACGGATATCCTTGACTATCTCTTGCCACTTTTCCCTATCGTTCATCACCTCCGGCAGGTCTTCTGGGTTACATCCCGTGTCCTCACATAGCTGCTGTATGTAAGTTCGGGTTGGTCGTCCTGCTTTTGCTTGGCCATATGTGGGGGTCCATAGTAGTACGTCACTTACGAGCTCGTCTTTGCTTCTCCAGCAGTGTCCGGCGTGTCTGGCTCGTCTCACCTGTATAGTTTCGTGATGGGAGGTAGGTGGCCGTACAGTTGACGTGTCGTGGGGTGTTGTCGCCAGGACTTGTTCAGTATTGCTCTCAACATTCTTGTGTAGTTGCCGTCAAGTTTCTTCTCCAGCCGTTTGGTTAGCGTCCATGTAGTGCATCCATATAGCAGTATCGATACAACTGCTGCCTGGAAGAAACTGCGCTTCATTTCATCGGTCAGGTCTGATTTCCATATTATTGAGAGCCTACCTATAGCCGTCCATGCTTTCGTCAGTCGTGTGTCGATGTCGTTTTCTGTTGATGAGACGCTACTTCCTAGGTAGGTGAATTTGTCCACTAGCCTCAGAGAGGCTCCGTCTAGAGTGGTATTGTTGCCCGTTTGGTTGTAACACATATATTCAGTTTTGTGCGCATTGACATGGAGGCCAATGCCTGCTGCAGCTCGATATATATATATATATATATATATATATAGATAGATGACTTATTGGTGAACAGTTTGTAGGTAACATTATTTTTTAAACGAGCCAAAGCTCATTTGTTGCACATAATTAAATGCTTTGAAGTATTGCTGTCTAACACTAATAGTTTTATTGACACACAGCAAAATGGTTTCATGTTTTCCGACTTAACACAAGTAATTCTATTTTTCATAAATAGTTTCTAGTCTTGTATATGTTTGAAGCGTTCTTTTGGCACAATGATGTGACCAGAGTAGGTACTATCACTCCGGGTAAGAGTGAACCTGGGAGTAATGGCAATAGAATGACACTCCACATTCCCAAACATCTCTGGACTCCTTTCTCAATAGCAGCATCAAAGCAAAAATAGATCACCGAACGAAATAGAAGATGTCAGTGATAGAGACGAAACGAACAAGCATATATTAAGTGATTACAACATATTAGCACAAAAAGATTATAAGACTAGACCCGACTAAGATTTGTGTAAATGTAGATTTGGTTGGTTGATTGGTTGGTTGGGCTTTATGGCATATCAAACTTTGTTGGTTATTTAACGCCAAATCTATTTTCATGAAAATTGTTCTATTTCAAACAATTCAGTCTTGCATAAGTACGCAGTTTAAATGTAAGTACAGTTTAATCATGAAAAAACATTTCTGTTTCAAGCTATTCAGATAACCAAACAGTTCTACTTCAGCTAATTCAGTTTAGCTTTTATTTACACACAGTTAAATATCAAAACAGTTCTATATTAAACAATTCATTTTAATGTAAGTACAGTTTCTGAGTCAAAAATATCTCACACTAAAAAACATGGACGCGGCTAAGAAAGGGCATCCTTACGAAAGAAGCTAAATATCTCCTGACAGCAGCACAAAACAACGCTATAAGACCCAGCCATATCAAATCAAGAATAGATAAAACGTAACACAACAGAAAATGTAGGTTATGTGGTGATAGAGGCGAAACGACCAATAAAATAATAAAAGAATGCAGCAAATTAACACAGAAAGAGTATAAGACTTGACACGACTGGGGGGGCAAAGTGATCCACTGGAAATTGTTCAAGAAATTTAAATTAGACCATACAAAAAATGGTCTGTACACAACCCAACATATGTCCTGGAGAATGAGACACACAAACTCCAAAGGGATTTTGACATACAAAAGGGTCACCTAATCTCGGCCAGAAAACCAGACCTTATTATAATCAACAAAAAAAAAGAGAAGTTGCAAAATTGATGACTTTGCTGTCCCAGCTGACCACTGAATGAAATTGAAAGAAAGTGAAAAAAAAAAAGAGAAATTCCGCGACCTTGCACAATTGAAACTGTGGAAGATTATAATGCCGTTTATACCAACTGTAATTGGTACTCTTGGTTCAGTCAACAAAGAATTAATAAAGGGACTGGGTGGCTTAGAAATAAGGGTACGATCGGAGACCATCCAAACTACTGCTTTATCAAGATTTGCTAGCATACTAAGCAGAGTTCTGGACAATTGAGGAGACTTGCTGTCACTCAAAACCCAGGGAAAGACCATTAGCTAATGGTGATGTGAAAAACTCTCAAGGAGTTATAATAATAATAATAATAACGGTGATGATTACATTTCAATCGTTTTGTCTGAAATACAAAATCGGTTATACATGAACGCTTATTTAGAATCCTTGTCTCCGTGTTCATCTGGAATCTCCATCGTGGTTGAACTATTTTATAATGGAAAGTGCAGCTGGGAAAAGATCAACGTTATTTGAAAATTGACAACAAAAGCTTGCGTGACTCGAATAAGGAAACGACGGTGTTGGCCTACGTACGTCGAGACGGGCATCATGTTTTTCCCAGGAAGCCGTACAGACGAAAGAATCGTTCGAAAAAGGTAATGGTGATAGAAAAATAGAAGTACTGAACAACAAGTAAAAAGAATGAAAAAAAAACAAAAAACAAAAGAAACGATCATAAACCAACCAGAGTCTCTGAAAAAAAAAGAAAGATTCAATTAGAAAGAGTTACAGACAAAGAGAAGAACCCCCTAACAAAATAGATAAAGGCTTCACAGAAAAAAAGGGGGTGTCCTCGTGGTTAAAGCGATGGACTGCGGAAATGTTGTACGCGAGTTCGTACTCCATTCGCGCTATTACGTTCACTTTCGGGCAAATACCCTTGGGAAAGGTATGAACCCAGCTATGGGTTAAATAGTACCACTACTGTTCTTCTTGGAGAATGGCTTTGGCTTTAAATAACCTAAAAAGAGTTGATAAACAAAGAAACCAAACCAAACCTTCGCAGAAAAGAGAAAGACTGAAAGAAAGGAACGGTGAAAAGGAAAAGAAAAGCGAACCAGAATAAAATAGTTGGGTATGAGGGTGACGGTGATACCAGTGTTTATTGGTGCCCATGGAACAATCCGCAAAAGACACAATGAACTTGGGACTCGTGGAAGTGCATTGAGTCAAATATAAAAATTATTCATGACAAACGAAAAATCAAATAAAAAATCTTATCTCCAAGAATGCTATGCGAGAGAGCAAAGTTCGCGCCGACAAGTAGATTAAAAGATAGTTACAGTGGAATCTTGAAAATGAACATATGTAAATCGTAATTGCTTTCCTTTTTTAGTTTACTTAGGCTGAGAACCTTTCGGCTCAGCACAAGGGTTAGTTGGGTGCAACCTTGATGCAGGTGGTAACGCGTGGGCACTCACAGAGCGGACATGTCACTCAGATGTCACAACACTCCGAGACAAAACGAGTGACAGGATGCGGGTGACGTCACGCACCAGAAGCACGCGGAAGTTTGTGTGAGAATTCAAAGAAAATAAGAGTCGAGAATTAGAGGCCAAACGAAAAAGATCGATTTTGGAGCTCGCAGGCGCGCGGCGAGTTTGGGCCCTATGGGGGGCCGCACGAGATAGGGGGCCAAATGAATAAGACAGCATAGAAGATTGTGTCTCTCCTCCTTACGTCGGAACCCTTTACTCAAAGTTAGTAAAAAGGTTTCGTACCTGAACAAGAAGTCGTTACGTGTTTTCGAATTCCGAGATTCCTATGTTCTTTATATATTCTATAGTAATGAACATTATATGTCCATTTCGCACATAGCGTTAATTGCGAATATGGTACATAATTATGAATTGAATTATTATGACCAGAAAATCCGGTGAACCCCTGCCGGTGACATATGGAAACCCTGGACAGCTGTTTCAGCCTTATTAGGCCTCATCAGTAGTGTGTACAGTGGAGATCGAACCAGCGACCACAGAATGCATGGTAGTTGTATTCAGTTTAATTTGCCACGAAATTACCATGAACTAGTTAATTTGGTGTCAATTGTGTGCAATGTGGTTTGGTGACTCAATGGTAGACTTTCCGCTCTGCATTCTCATGGTTGCGGTTCGGTCTCCAGTTGGGGAGAGCACCGTATACACTGCCGATGAGACCTAATAATATCGAAACAGCTGTCCAGTGTTTCGGTATGAAGCGTGCAGGTGTTCACCGAATTTTCTGGTCGTGGTAATTCAATTCACAATATAATTCCTCCACCTAAAAAATAAAATGTACATCTGAATACTTTTTTATGTTAACACATTCCGCGTAAATACTATCCATGTAAATATTTTAAATATCAATACTGTTTTATGTAAATATGTTCCCTGTAAACAATTTGCATGAATATATGTTGCATGTAATATATAAGTTATATGTAATATATATGTTCTATATAATATAAATGTTCTTTGTGATATATATGTCCTATGTAATATATATGTTCCATGTAATATATATGTTCTATGCAATGTATATGTTCCATTTAATATATATGCTCTGTAATATATATACATGTACCATGTAATATATATATGGTCTATGTAATATATATGTTCCATGTAATATATATGTTCTATGAAATTTATATATGTACCATGTAATATATATGTTCTATGTAATTGTATTCACCCTTGTTCATTGAAGTGAAATATTATAAAAAGAAAAATAATTTAAAATTCCAAACTTTTACACAACTATTTAAACTTGAACTCATAAACGATATATTCCTGTGGATCCCTTCACATGGACGGACAAATGTAGGACGACCAGCTAGAACCTATGTACAACAGATTTGTGCCAATACAGCGCTGGATGATAGAGACAGGTGGTGAAAAAGCTTCAGGGAGATCCCTGCTAGAAACGCGATATGATGATGTGAATGCTTGTTGAAATACATTTTATTTTCATTATTTGTTGAAAACTGCTGTTCGCCTTTGTCTCTTGGTGTATAATATTTCCTTACTATTGCGATCTCAATTTTGTATTCATGTCTTATCGTTTATTTACAATAAAATAAAGGAAACCTTTCCGACCACAATAAGTTTAAGATCAGCTAGAACCCTTAGAAATCCTAAACATCGGTAGAAACTTGTCAATGAAGCTTCCGTAAAAAACAGACGTGTTAAAATTGTTTTTGATGTCACATGGAGGGTGATAAAGACCAGTTTTAAGTGATAGACGTAAAAGAAATGCACTGAGAAAATTCTTAATGCGAACTACATCTACAACTACTAAATTGTACAGCCACCACGTTGCATCTCACAAACTATCCAAGAATAACGAACTATGCATTCGGGGCACGCCTGGATAAACAGAGACAAATACAAAAGCGACGTTTTCTTCTGGAAGACTAAACAAAGACATACCAGTGTTGGTTGACTTATTAAGCTAAAGTCTATACGAACACAGGATGCATTCTCGAAGACCTACCGGAAGTGATGAATAATTGTGGCTGGTGGTGAGAGAAACAGAGAGAGAGAGAGAGTCAGGGTGTTCTGTGCAGTCAGTACGACAGAAGAGTCATGGATAAAGTGCAAGTAAGCGATCTCGAAGCACACGAGTTCAAACTCCATTTACACTATTACGTTCACTTTTAGGAGGTGCCCTTGGTGTAATGGTTATCGTCGTAGGAAATGAACACGGCGACACGAGTTCAAATCCTGGACGAGACTGATTGAATTTCATATAGCACTAATACCCTTGGGAAAGGTATGAATCCAATTATTCTCCCTCCAGCTATGGGTAAATAGTATGACAAACTAGGTTCTTCAGCCTTGGTTAGGCAACTAGTCTAGGAGAAGGAAAACTCTGAATTCGAACCTGTTAAACTCCGCTTAAAAATTGACCTTGTGTCATATCCTACCTGAGCGGAGGGGTTGGTAAATATGATTACGTTCACTTTTAATCTAATACCCTCGGGAAAGATACTAAACCCTCTTATTCTATCAGCTTTAGGTTAAATGGTTTGGTCTGATGGCATATCAACCGTTGTAGGTTATTATTGACCTAAAGAATCGAGTATTTGCCAATGGGCCCGGGAGGCCGGAGCTCAATCCCAGGTCGAGTCATACCAAAGTGGAGCAATCCAGGGAATGGGGTAGCGTACTCCTCTACACCTTAGTGTTGTAGCTATTGAAAAGGGAGCCTTCGGGTCACCCTCGAGTACGGTCGCCAACTTTATTAAATTGTTATGATTTGTAAACACATTTTGTTGATACTTTTCAAACGAGTTAATTCGCATGGTTTCAAGTATTGCTGTGTATCACTAACAATTCATTTATACAGTCATTTGTTTACACACTGTTAAATGATCAAACGGTTCTATTTTAAATAATTCAATCTAGCTTTAGTGATTTGTCGATTTACCCAACCACTCTGCTCGGGCAGGATATGACACAAGGTCAATTTTTAAGCGGAGTTTAACAGGTTTGAATTCAGAGTTTTTCTTCTCCTCGACTAGTTGCCTCACTAACGCTGAAGAACCTAGCCTGTCCTACTATTTACCCTTTGGATGGAGAATAATTGGATTCATACCTTTCCCAAGGGTATTAGTGCTATGTGAAATGCAATCAGTCTCGTCCAGGTTTGAACTCGTGTCGCCGTGTCCATTTCCTACGACGATAACCATTAAACCACGGGCACCTTTAGTGATTTGTTAGGACCCAGTTTAAATGTCAAACAGTTTTGTTTGACCCACAGATAGGACCCCCTCTAGGTGCTACAACTCCGGGCCAAAGTGGACCTGGAAGTGATGGCAATGAAGGGGCAGTCTGTATTTCACAAAGCTCCATCATTACTGGAGCCTCACTATCAGATTGTTTAATGTTATATCAGGACATTCATTAGGGGAGGATATAACATCTCTGAAGAGATATACTTGGTGTATTTTACAGCCCAAGCCAACTGGACTGTAAGTTGAATAGTAAAAATGCAGTTCTACAACAAGAATGGCTTTGGTTGGTTGGTTGGTTTTTTTATGGTATATCAACCTTTGTTGGTTATTTAACGACAAATCCATTTTCATGAAAATAGTTCTATTTCAAACAATTCAGTTAAGGATAAGTACGCAGTTTAAATGTAAGTACAGTTTAATTGTGAAAAACATTTCTATTTCAGACTATTCAGTTTAGTCAAGCAGTTCTAATTCAGCTAATTCAGTTTGATATAAGTACAGATTTTGTTTACGCACATTTAAATGTCAAAACAATTCTATATTAAACAAAACAGTTTTGTGTAAGCATAGTTTCAATGTCAAAAACAGTTCTATTTCAAATAATTCAGTTTAACATAAGCACTCAGTGTTGTTTAATTATCAGAAACCTTTATATTTTAAGCTATTCAGTTTTATAAAACAATTCACTTTAGTATAAGTATGCAGTTAGTTTTATTTAACGCATAGATAGGGTCCTTTCAGGTGCTACCACGACGAGCCAGTGTGGACCTGGGGGCAATGGCAATGAATGGATGCCTCGCATTCCCCAAAGCCCCAGCATCACTGGAACCTCAACATCCGATTGTTTAGCGTCATATATCGGACACTCATTAGGGGAGGGGGTCTTACCCCTCTGCAGAGCTGCCGTCAGTGTATTCTACAGCCCCAGCCGACTGAGCAAAGAATGTCTTCGATATTACGTAACTGTTATATGGTTTAAGATATAAACAAGAAAGTTATGGTAAAAAGGTACTAGGTTTCAAGTCATTAATCAGTCTTGATGGAGTTTCTCGACGGAGTTTCTAGTCGGAATCTGGCAGAAGTCGGAACCATGAGCTTCGAGTCTGTGTTTGGACTATCTTTTATATTGGTTATTGAACAAGTCCTGGTGACAACACCTCAAAAGACGCCAACTATACGGCCACTTGCCTCCATCACGAAAACTATACAAGTTCGACGAACCTAACACGCAGGACACTGCTGGAGAAGCAAGGACGAGCTCATAAGTGATGTACTCCTATGGACCCCCACATATGGCCAAGCAAAAGCGGGACGACCAGCCCGAACTTACATACAACAGCTATGTGAGGACACAGGATGTAACCCTGAAGACCTGCCAGAGGCGATGAATAATAGGGAGAAGTGGCGAGAGAGGGTCAGGGATATCCGTGCTGGCGGCACGACATGATGATGATGATGATTCTATCAACCGCAGAGGAGACAAGTAATTTCATCACAACAGTGACCCATGAAGGTTGACATGCTACGAAAGGAAGTTATTATAACCGTAGTCTTTGGTAGAATAAAAGGAGGTTTACACAAGCCTGTTAACATGTGTTATATATCCATAATTCAAATATAAGCAGAAATATAATCAAACATAATTTACGAACTTCAATGAACGAACGAATACACTTCTTTATAAAGATATATTTGTCACACTTTATTCTCGAAAGGGTGATTTTTCTTGTGTGTGAGAGGTGAGTTGGAGACGGGGACGGACTGTTATTTTGACCCAAGTTTTTCTGACCATAGCAGCACTTCTTCCTCAATTGGCTTGGGTTGCTCAACCGTGAGTCACAGGGGGCCCAAAGCCCTCTGTCTGCCGCTGGCTCTCACTTCGGCAACTTGTCCCCAACTGACTCGAACCCGCTGTGCACATGGTTATATTATTGTTTACCGTCCACCTGCTTCCGTTGTTCTTCCGCTTATTTGCACAAATGAATCTCTTGATTGACGGCTCGGTCGAGGGTCAATATATAGCGCATGAACTCCGGTAATTTCTCTTTAAAACTGATTTTTTTAGAAAGATGCATTACATGGATGTACTCATCTATTCAAGAGAGTTCTATCAACATAAGGAGAATGTAAACAATGGACTATGTTGAGTAACCATTAACATCAGGATACACAGATTTACTTTCTTTTTTCATTTGCTAATGACCCGATAAAAGGGCTCATTAAATGTCTTAGTTATACGTACATGCATAGTAGTAAGAACACCGAAAAAATAGTAAAACAATAAAGTCTTTATGATTTTGTGTTATTCAACAACTAAAAACTCTAAACGTTTTCGTACTCCAGTCGCGCTATTACGTTCACTTTCGGACATATACCCTTGGGAAAGGTATCAACCCCTTTATCCTCCCAGCTATCGGTTAAATAGTACCACTACAGTTCTTCTTGGTGAATAGGTTTGGCATTAAATGACCTAAAAAGAATTGATATGCCATTAAACAAAGAAACCAAACCAAACCTAAACGTTTAGACCAACCCCAATGTCATGATCTCGTGACGATCGGTTAAAACGCTGTCATAATAAACGCTAAAGAAAAATGTTGAAATATTCCAGATCTCTTAGCACTCAGATAATAAAAAAAGGAAAGTTTCACAGGATTTTAAAGAAGGAATATAATAATATTGTAACCTTGAAAATGAGAATGGAAAGAATTTCTTGAGAACATTATGTACAATTTTTATATGGAATTAAACAAATTTATGAAATATTATGCAGCAGAAACAAATCAATAAAAAATGTGTTAAAAAGAGTAATTTTGAACGTATGAACTTCAAAGCACTCGGACACACACTCATACACACGCACACACTCACATACATACATACATACATACATACATACATACACAGCTTAGTTTAATCTAACTCTCTATATTAACATGCTTTTTGCAATGTTATAAAAAAAAACAAAAAACTTAAAATATTTACGCTTGCAACAACCCCTTATGGTGGCCTATGAAAGGTCCTAAAGCGCTTGAGAGTATTTCGGTAAATTCATCTACCAACCCCAACCTAACACCAAAAGACTTTTCAGAAAACTTGAAATGATCCCATTTAAATTATATAGAGAAAATTTGTCTTCATTATTTAATCAAAGATAGTTAAATTTGCAAATATACATATATGTATGAAAGTAAATATGGATAAAATCCGACAGTATGAAGGTAGCAGAAAACAACATTATCTAAATAGATGAATATATTATAATGTAAAGGCGACGTTAACGTTTCAGTTTCAGTAACCATCATCAGGACTTGGATATGAAAATAGTTCGCATAGCGGTGGATGCTTGCTGAGATGACAGAAGCAAATAAGAAATATACAACGAAAAGATACATAAACGTGCACATAACGTTTATAATTCAAAAGTCGTTAAAACGTGTCTGGCACGTGGAAACATTTGAAAATTTTGGATTTCCCAAAGAAACGAGACAAAACCTCCCGTTTATTGAGGAATACGCCACGACAAGTCAGTTTTCATATATATATATCGTTTGGAATCATCCATGTTAAATGTCATGCAAGATTGTATTTGGTGTTTGTTTTTTCCGAAAAGACAGTATGAAAGTAAATATGGATAAAATCCGACTGTATGAAGGTGGCAGAAAAAACATAATCTAATGACTTTTGAATTATAAACGCTATGTGCAAGTTTGTGTATCTTTTCGTTGTATATTACTCATTTGCTCCTGTCATCTCAGCAAGGATCCATCGCTATGGGAACTATTTTGATATCCAAGTCCTGATGATGGTTACTGAAACCGAAACGTTAACGTCGACTTTACATCATAATATATTAACCTATTTGGATTATGTTTTTTTCTGCTACCTTCATACTGTCGGATTTTATCCATATTTACTTTCATACATATATGTATATTTGCAAATTTTACCATCTTTGATTAAATAATGAAGACAAATTTTCTCTGTATGATTTAATTGGGATCCTTTCAAGTTTTCTGAAAAGTCTTTTGGTGTTAGGTTGGGGTTGGTAGATGAATTTACCGAAATACTCTCGAGCGCTTTAGGACCTTTCATAGGCCACCATAAGGGGTTGCTTGCAAGCGTAAATATTTTAAGTTTTTAGGGTTTTTTTTTTATAACATTGCAAAAATCATGTTAATATAGAGTTAGATTAAGCTGAGATGCAGATGACATCGAACGAATTTAAAACATGACGCTATTAACAGAAATAGAATATTATCAAAAGAAAGAGAATATTTACAAAAATAACGTTGATAGCGTTCTGTTTTAAATTTGTGCGATGTCATATATAAATATATATATATATATATATATATGTGTGTGTGTGTGTGTGTGTGTGTGTGTGTGTGTGTTTGTGGTAAGGAAGTAGTCGTTCATTTAAGCATGTTTCATTGAATAATAAAGACAAATTGTGTCGGTATAATTTATTTAAGATCTTTTCAAGTTTTCTGATAAGTGTTTTAATTTCAAGTTGGAATTGTTGGATAATTTCCAAAATTTGTCCCGAGCGCTTTCGGACACTTCTTAGGTTGCGTGTTTGTATAAGGTGTGTTTCAAAAAATTATCGTTGAAAACACCACTATAATCGCACACGAAATTGATAAGCTACAACTACAAATCCTAGATGCCCAACATCTAAAAACAAAAGCAAAAAACTAAATTAATAGAATTGATTTTGAAAATAGCGACTATGTTTTGAAATGCTTTTAGGTTTTTTGTTTTTGTTTTTTTTTTGGTTCGTTTCCCGTGTTTCTATAGTATTCAATTTCCGTTGAGTGCGTTCCCTTATAAATAGCGTTCCCTTGTTAAATACATCAGTTACTCTGTTTTATCCGACAGTGCGTTCCCATATTTTGGTTATGGTATAAACTTTCAAAAATTTTCAAAACACCTTTTTTTTTTTTTTAAATACAAATACACCTGGCAGAAATAGCACAGTGGTGAAAAGAAACAAATAATTGGTCATAATACATGAAATATTGGTCATAATACATGAAATATTGGTCATAATAAATATGTTGTTCATTATATTTGTCATAGTAAGAGCACAGCAGGTCATATAATCAAAGTATTGTTCATTATAAACGAAGTATTGATCATATCAAAGGAATTATTGACCATGATAAACGGACCGTTGCTCAAAATAAACTGAGTATTTGTCATAATAGACGGGTTAATAATCATAGTAAACAGATAATTGGTCTTAATAAGGTGATGTGTTGTTTATAATGTACGAATTAAAATAGATACAAAACTAACAATTGCCCATAATAACTAAAGTATTGGTTATAATAAACGGGTTATTGGTCATAATAAACGTATCATTGACCAATATAAACTTAGAATCGGATCGGTATAAATAAACGGAGTATTGGCCATAATAAACAGATGATTGAGCAGAGTAAAGACCAAGATGTTCAGAATAAAGAATGATGAGCGGAGTTTTGATAATAATAAACGGAGTATTGATAAAAAACGAATTATTGATCATAACAGTCTTGACCGTTGGTCACAGTAAACAGTATTGGTCATAATAAATGGATTAATGGTCATAATAAGAAGACAGGAGGTCATAATAAACGATGTATGGTCGTGATTAACGGAGTATTTATCATGATAAATGGAGTATTGATCATGGTATACCGACTTGACTATTGGTCATAATAAAAGAAGCATTGGTCATACTAAGAGGAGTATCGGTAGCAACGAACAAATTATTGTTCATAAGAAAATATCAGTTATAATGAACGAACCCTTGGTCATAATAAACAGTGAGGTGGTCATTATAAACAAATTAGTTTACATCACAAACGAACTATTGGTTATAGTAAACGAAGTATTGGTTCATAATAAACCGATTATTGGTCATAAAAATGAATTATTGGTAAAAATAAACGGAGTATTGTCCATAATGAACGAAGTAATTTATTAATAAGGATATTGGTGCGAATCAGTTTTTCAAAATGATCTCAACAATCGATCATCCAATAAAAAGGAATCCATTCTGAACAGAAATACTGAAAATAACATTTTCCTCGTTTATAATTCTATTATCAACAATATTTTCCATAAGATATGAGAATAACTCTAACTTCTTCTGACGTTTACACCCCACTCTCTGACCGACTATTCATCCCAGTGTGAATAGTCAGTAGGGTATGAGGGTGTAAAGTTGAATAGAGAGTTGGGTAGAGGATGAGGAAGAGCAGGAATGTGCACTGTTTTGTTTTCCTTTTTTTATATTCGGATATATAATTATCTTGACTTCTTCTTCTTCTTCTTCTTCTTCTTCTTCTTCTTCTTCTTCTTCTTCTTCTTCTTCTTCTTCTTCTTCTTCTATAATATTTCCTTCAACTTCGTTTCTTATATTCTTGTTCTATTTTTTTCCATTTTCGTTTTCTCATCCTTCTACACAAACGCCTCCTTTTGTTCTTCTTTGGCCTTCATCATCTTCCTCTTAAAATTTCTTTGACCATTTTCATGTTCATTTTGAACACTGGCTTTTCTTTTCCTCCTTCTTTGTTTTCTATTTTGTTTTTTCATCTAATTTTTTTCCATTTTTTTCTATTCTTTGTTTTCTACTTTTGTTCTCTTTTGGCTTCTTCTTCTTCTTCTTCTTCTTCTTCTTCTTCTTCTTCTTCTTCTTCTTCTTCTTCTATAATCTCTAACTTTACGCCCTTTCGCTGCTTTCTTTTTTTCCCACGTCTTCTTGATTTTTTCTTTTTTGTTTTTGTTTGTTTTATTTGGACCAATAAATGCCAAAGATGATAGAAGGTGAAATGGAGGAGGCGTTGATTTTAAAGGAAAAGAAACTCAGTCGCTGTAACAAATTTCGCATAGGTTTAATGTCAGTCCGCCCATGCGCGTGGAAAGTAGTTAGTATATCAACATGGCGACCGCCGCATTAAAACAGCTCATCATTGCCAGATAAAATTTAAAAAAAGAAGAAACTCTGCGTATCTCAAAGTTAAAAATAAAACATTTAGGACACTAACGTAAAGTTAAAACCACAATTACTCAGAAAATGTACGCAAAGATAGAGGCCACACACACACACACACAAATATCATGACTGTACTCACAGTTCCACGCAGTTGTTAAAATTAGTATCAGTTCAAAAATGAAAAGTACACATTTATACGTTTAATCGGGGTTCACATATATTTCAACACAATCGGAAGACTTCAAATATGCTGACTGAATCCTTGTCAGAGAGGTGATACCGAACCCTTGCGATTGTCCGGAGTGTGACGTTAAACTACAACCTATAAAGATACTCCTGTTCTTCATCTTTGGGGAGTGTTAAGCACTCCTTCACTTCCATTACTTCCAGGTTCACTCTGACCCGAAGTGATAGTACCTGCTAAGGTTCCATCTATGGGTCAAATAATTCTGGCTATATATTATTTGTATTCAAGAAGAAAGCTTTACACCATATTATCATCATCATCATCATCTGGTCGAACTGTTTGCTCGAAATTCCCGGACTCTCTCTCTCCCTCCCCACCTCTCTCTCTCTCTCTCACTCTCTCTCTCGTGCATGCGCGACATCCGTCCTTATCATTCTTTACTTCTGGCAGGACATCCAGACTATATCCAGTGCCCTACCAGAACTGATGGAAGCAAGTTTTGTTGGTCGGCCAAATTTGGCGTGTCCGTCGGTAGGAGTCCATTAGAGAACGTCACTTATGAGTTCATCTTTTCTTTAGCAGTGCAATGTATGTTTAGTTCGTCTTCCTAGGATGCTTTGTGTGATAGGAGGCAGGTGGTCGAATAGCTGCGATTTTGTGGAATATTGCTGCCAGTATATGTTCAAGGTAGCACGTAGAATTCTTCTGTAATTTCCATCAAGCTTTTTCTCCGAGTGTTTCGTTGGCGTCTATAAGGTGCATCGATACAATAGTATTGATAGAGATATGTTATAAAATAGCCGAGGGATTTCGGTTCATGCCTTTGAGTTTAGTTAGGCTGAGAATTTTTCGGCTCAGCACATGGGTTAGTTAGGTGTAACATTGAAGAAGGTGTTAACGCGGGTGCGCGCGGGCGGATGGAGGTGTCACTCAGATGTCATAACGTGTGACGAAACGCACCAGAAGCGCGCAGAAGTTTGTGTGAGAATTTGAAGAAAATAAGGTACTAAACGCCAAACGAAGAGGTTCGACTTTTGGAGCTCGCAGACGCGAGGCGAACTTGCGCCCTAATGGAGCCGCAAGAGTCGGGTACTAGACGCCAAACGAGAAGGATCGACTTTTGGAGCTCGCAGGCGCGAGGCGAACGTGCGCCCTATCGGGGGCCGCACGAGATGGGGTCCAAATGAATAAGACAGTATAGAAGATTGTGTCTCTCCCCCTTACGTCGAAACCTTTAACTCCAAGTTAATGAACAGGTTTCGTACCTGAACAAGAAGTCGTTACGTGTTTTCGAATTCCGAGATTCCTATGTTCTTTATATATTCTATAGTAATGAACATTATATGTCCATTTCGCACATACCGTTAATTGCGAATATGGTACAGATATAGCTTCAAAGAAATCACGTTATATTTCGTTAAATACGTACGATTCCATGTATGCAAATTATCTGGATAAAGAATATTCACTTAAATATCAAGGATTCCATGTATGCAAATTATCTGGATAAAGAATATTCACTTAAATATCAAGGATTTTTTAAAATCATCTTTTGAGAGTTTTTCTTTTGATGGTTTTTCACAGGAGTTTGAGTGACAGCAAGTCTCCTCAAGTCTCCAGAACTCTTCTTAGTATTCTGGCCCACCTCAACAATGCTGTGGTTTGGATGTTTTCCTCTCGTCCGCCAAGCGCACCAATTACATTTGGTATCACGGTCACTTCCATGGTCCATATTTTTTCAGTTCTCAAGCAAGGTCTAGGTTCTTATCCATAATACACCAACCCCTCCGCTCGGTCAGGATATGACACAAGGTCAATTTTTAAGCAGCGGTTAACAAGTTTGAATTCAGAGTTTTCTTCTCCTTGACTAGTTGCCTCACCAAGGTTGAAGAACCCAGTCTCGCCTACAATTTACCTATAGCTGGAGGGAGAATAATCGGATTCATACCTTTCCCAAGAGTATTAGTGCTATGTGAAATGCAATCAGTCTCGTCCAGAATTTGAACTCCTGTCGTCGTGTTCATTTCCTACGACGTGAACAATTACAACACAGGCACCTAAGGTCTATGTTCTTATATCAATTTTCGCTTTCATTCAGTTTTACTCTGTGAAACGAGAGAGTCTCCAGTTTATTAGCATTATTTAGTTTCTAACTTGAAACCATATTTATTGTGCAAACGAATAATTACTATTGTCACGTGGTGTCCCACTAAGAAGATAGAAATAAAATTACTACTATCCTCTTGTTTTGAATTAACAGTAGCAAGCCATCAGAGAATGACCGTTAAGAACAGATGTTTGTACTCGGTGACCTCCCTCGGGTCGCCTGACACGGGAAGGAAGAGGTAGAAGCCAAATGATTGGCTGGGACCCTAAAAACGGAAGTGGCACCTTCTTCCCGTCAGCGAAAAAAGGAAAAGACAAAGTGAGTGGTTGGACAGCGTTCATGGTGGACGGAACCAAAAGCCAAGTACTCCGGGTAAAAGAAGACGAAAAGAATCTCGGACACGAAGGAACCAATTCTTCAAGCCAGTATTAAAAATAGCATAAAGTCTATTAGCCCGTAAAAGAGGAAATATTCTCCACAGGAACTCCATCAAAGAAAAAAGATAAGTAAACTTTGAGACCGTTTCTCCTTATACCCAATTTTATAAACCCTCTCTCTCTCTCTCACAATTTGAAGAAAAACGAAAGAAAAGAAAAGAAGAAAGACAGTTATGTTCATGGACTATTCATTGATGATATATTTGAAACGTTGAAGGTGTATATCTTTGTGTAGTAAAAGATTGATATATTTTAATGTTCCCACGTGTCTGAAGTTGTTATTTGCAGCGTCTGCTACGAATTTGTTATTTTCATGTTTCTTTTCCAGCTTCACGTCGCCTTATGTTATCTTGCTTAAAATTGTCCTATAAATTCCTTTAAAATATCACACGGGAAACCGGAATTGCCGACTACTTTACTAATATTATTACAACTAAACCTAGAGGTCCATATCTTCAATTGTTCTTGGGGAGGAAGTCTAGCGGCCTTGGTGGGTGTGTGTATAGTGTGAAATTGTGAACCCCTTGCCAGCGGCGGTCAGTCTGGCCATAAATTAATCCCCCACATAATATGCCAATTCTTATATGCCTGAGAAAAAAAACTCTGAACGAGGACCTATTCTACAAGGGATCAAGTGCCAACCTGCCCCGTCTTCACACGTGCAAAAATAAAGTCCCGTTTTGGGATTTTAAAAGCAAATTTGCCGTCACACTATTAAATAGAAATAGTTACTTGAAGGAATATAATTATTTATGAACTGGTCTTGTTCTTTGTTCCTTTGTTTAATACCATATAAATCATCGTCGATTATGAAAATACCAAAGCTATCATTGTAGAACAACAGCAATGTTACTATTTAACTTGTAGCTAGGTAATAAGAGGGTTCATACATTTCCTCAGGGCATTAGTCCGAAAGTAACCGCACTAGCGTGACTGGAGATCGAACTCACCTACTCTGAGGCCCCAGTTTAGCCCTTTACAAATTACATCTTGGGATTTATTAAATACGGATATTAGATATCAAAACACTCTGTGCAAACAATTAATTGTTGACGAAAGAGCATTCAATAAAGACCTAATGGAACATGATATAATATGATAATAATCAAACATTTACACATGAATCGAATTTTATCTTTAAATAACGTGTAAGGAGTTGGTATGCCGTTAAATAAATCAACCGAACCATATCAATCTGAGGAGGTTTATTTTATTTATTTTTATTCTATTGTATTCATTTTTTTGGTATGATTGCAAACTGAAATCGTATCTATATATATATATATATATATATATATATATATATATCAGATGCAACAAAAATCAAAGCTAGTTCTGCACATTTTCATTCTGCTAAAATGAACACGTAACAAGACTCTATCTTATTTAATTTCCACTGTTGTGAACATTAAATTTGAATTATAAACCAATCACGTTATGTTTTGCCGAATGATATTTGACCGAAGCGAATATCACCATTTCTCTAAACATCCTCCTTTGAGTTTTAGTGTTGTTCTCATTATTATTCACTCATTAGAGCTTTTCACATCAGCGTTAGCCGATGGTTTTACACTGGAGTCTGAGTGACAGCAAGTCTCCTCAAGTCTCCAGGACTTTTCTCAGTATTCTGTCCGTTCTCAACAATGCTATCGTTTGCATGGTCTCCACTCTTCCGCTGTCTTCCATGTCCTCTAGGCCCTTTGATAATCCTCTAGTTACTGTAGCAAAAGCAGCAATTACAATTGGTATAATTGTCACCTTCATGTTCCCTAGTTTTTTTCAATTCTCTAGCAAGGTTGAGGTACTTATCTTTCTTTTCAGTCTTTCAGTTTTATTCTGTGGTCAGCCGGACAGCAAAGTCGACAATTTTTTTAATTCTCTTTTCTTTTTTTTTTTTGGTAGATAATTATTAGGTGTGGTCTTCTGGCCGAGGTTGGGTGATCCGTCAGTATGTCAAAGTCCCATAGGATTTTATGTATGTCATTTTCTAGGACAGATGCTAGGTTGTGCATATACCATTTGTTCCTATGGTCAAATTTGAATATCTTGCACATCGCCCAGAGGATCACCTTATCCCCACGGTCATGTCTAGTCTTATACTCCTTCTGTGCTAATATGCTGCATTCGATTAATATTATTATTATTCACTTATTAGAGCTTTTCACATCAGCGTTAGCCGATGGTCTTTCACTGGAGTCTGAATGACAGCAAGTCTCCTCAAGTCTCTAGGACTCGTCTCAGTATTCTGGCCGTTCTCAATAATGCTGTCGTTTGGATAATCTCTACCCGTCCGCAAACTTCCAAGTCCTCCAGTCCCTTTAGTAATCCTTTAGTTACTGTTCCAAACGTATCAATTACAATTGGTATAATTGTCACTTGCATGTTCCACAGTTTTTTTAAATTCCCTAGCAAGATACTATCCTTCTTTTCACATTCTTTCAGTTTTATTCTGTTGTCAGCCGGGATAGCAATGTCGACAATTTTGCAAGTTCTCTTTTTTTGTTGATCATTATAAGGTCTGGTCTTCTGGCCGAGGTTAGGTGATCCGTGTGTATGCCGAAGTCCCATAGGAGTTTATGTGTGTCATTTTCTAGGACAGGTTCTGGGTTGTGCATGTACCATTTGTTTGCATGGTCAAATTTTAATTTCTTGAACATCTCCTAGTGGATCACTTGGGCGACCCAATCATGTCTAGTCTTATATTCCTTCTGCGCTAATTTGCTGCTTTCGCTTATGTAATTGATGGTTTTATCTCTGTCACCACATAGCTTGCATTTGCTATTTTGTTGAGTCTTATTTATTCTCACTTTGATATGATTAGTTCTTACGGCGTTGTCTTGTGCTGCTGTTAGGGGAGATTCTGTTTCTCTCTTAAAGTTTCCTTTTCTTAGCCGTGTCCAGGTTTTGTCGTGGGAGATGTTGTTTATTAGTGGGTTAAACCGCCCATAGACTTGTTTTCCTTCCCATTTTTGTTTCCTAGTTATTGTCATTCTGTTGTTCATCGTGTTCTTAGTATCGTTTCTCGTGGCTGTAATGAGTCCCTCCTTCATGCTTTTGTATATAGTCTTCGAGTCGTTGTATCGATGCGTCAACGCTGTCTTCAATGCTGGCAAGTCCTCCCTCTTTTCTTGAAACATATAGTCTGTCAACGTCGTCTCTGTGATGTAATCCTTGCGAGTTTTTCACTGTAGCATTAGCTGATGGTCGTTCACTGGAGGGACAGCCAGTCTCCTCTGGTCTCCAGTTCTCTTCTCAGCAATGCTTTATTTTGGATGGTCTCGCCCTGTCTTCTGATTCCCGACTCTTAGCTCCCTCTTCCCAAATCTTTATAGACTGTTCCATGAGCGCCAATTACTGTTGGGCTCACCATCGCCTTTATGTTTACCAGCTATCTTAGTTCTCTAGCAAGGTGTAAGTACTTGCTTCTCTTTTCACTTCCTATGATTTTTACTCTTTGTTGTCTACTGGGACGGAAAACTCAACTGTAGGACAGGTTCTCTTTTCTTTTTTCTTTTGGTCGAGATTCGGTGATCTGTTTATATAGTCAGAGAGAAATGCACAAGTTAATGTACATGTCAATAAATAAAAAGGTAAATAGATAGACAGATGGATATGAACAGACTGCAATAGATGGTGTTTGTTAGGCTAGTTTTATGCCTTATCAACATTAGCTGTGATAGCAATGGAAACGTGATTATACATTCTCTTGACCAGTCGACTGGAGCTGTAGAATATACCGATTGCTTCTCTGCAAGGGGGTAAGACCCACCCAACGGGTGGCATGGACATAACATTAAAGAATCTGATATTGAGGTTCCAGTAATGCTGAATCTTTGGGGAACGCGGAGTACCCTTTCATTCCCATGCCCACTCTGGCCCGGAGTTGTAGTACCTGATAGGGTACTACCAATAGGTCAACTAAAACGAAACATTGAACTTATTCTAAAATGAATTGTTTCAAATCGAAATTTTTTATAGAACTAAACTGTGTATTATGCTAAACTGAATAGTTTGAAATTGAACTGGTTTTGTCATTTAACTGAACTGTTTTGACATTTAACTGTTTGTATACAAAAACTATACTTATAAGAAACTGGATAGATTAAAACTTAATTCTGCGTTAAATGAATCGGTAAGGGTTGATATGCCGTAAAAAAAGAAAATCCCAAACGGGAGCTACACTACCTCTTTTCAGTTCTGCTATATAACCAGGATTACCGAGATGGACAGATTGTTAGATATATGTTGCCAATGACGGAATTCTAAATATACATACGTAGATACATGAGATAGATTGATATCTAAATAAATAGATATGTGGTAGATTAAGCAGATAGATTGATGGAAAGAGACTAGGGATATTTGGAGACTATATATATATATATATATATATATATATATATATATATATATATATGTATATGTATATATATGTAATCGCAGATTCAATAATTAAACGGTCAACTTTTTCTTGTTAAACAAATTTTCCCTAGGGTTTTGTATTTTGTAATTCTAAACATCCATCGTTGATTTAATATCACTAATATCATCCCTCACAGACCTGATGACGGTTCGTTAGAACCAAAACGCTTTAGTGTCGACTATAGTGATTACTTCATTATCAATTTCTCTCTCTCCCTCTCTCTCTCTCTCTCTCTCTCTTTCTCTCTCTCTGTATATATATATATATATATGGGGGGTTGACTAAGCTACTAGATAGATAGCATTTATATATATATATATATATATATATATATATATATATATATATATATAGATACAGGATAACCCGAATATAAGAGAGTTATCGGGACCAGAGAAGAAGTCTCTTATATCCTAGTTTCTCTTATATCCTGGTTTGGTGTATTTTGTTTAGGTAACACAGGCTCTTATTTAAGACCAGAGAAACTCTATCTTATATCCGGGTCGCTTATATCCCGGTTACTCTGTATATATATATATATATATATATATATATATATATATATATATATATATATATATGTGTGTGTGTGTGTGTGTGTGTGTGTGTGTGTGGACTCTCCAAGAAGTTATCAATCTACCTATCTATGTCCATGATAAATATATATGTATCTAGACATAGGGAAAGAAAGAAAGAAAGAAAGAAAGAAAGAAAGAAAGAAAGAGATAGATAGATAGATAGATAGATAGATAGATATATTGGTGTTGATAAGATAGATAGATAGATAGATAGATAGATAGATAGATATCCATGATTAATATATATATATATATATGTCAACACATAGGGAAAGAAAGAAAGAAAGAAAGAGATAGATAAATAGATATTGGTGTTGATAAAACAGATAGATAGATAGATAGATAGATAGATAGATATCCATGATTAATATATATATATATATATATATATATATATATATATATCTACACAGAAAGAAAGAAAGAAAGAGATAGATAAATAGATATTGGTGTTGATAAAATAGATAGATAGATAGATAGATAGATTGATAGATATCCATGATTAATATATATATATCTACACATAGGGAAAGAAAGAAAGAAAGAAAGAAAGAGATGAATACATATTGGTGTTGATAAAACAGATAGATAGATAGATAGATAGCCCTTAACCAGAGAATGTGTGGAATAGATTAACATCTTCATGATAGAACAGATGTTGTTAACATGAAAATGAGACTGTCGCATTGATACAGAAATGCAGACAAGCGTTTCAATAGTTGGACACTCCAGATCGTATTAATAATACGGCTGTGTCACAGCGAATAATCGACATTTCACTGACCATAGCCTCATCAAAATCCAAGCGTCCGTCCAACTCACTTTCGCTTCCTTGAATGTTCGTATTTCAAGATGTTGACTGAGATAACTGGTTTGCTCGAGTAATTCTTCCATTATATTACTCAGAATTTAAAAAAAAATAAAGAGAGAAAAAAATTTATAAATTTCAAGTTATCCCACTCGTGTTCTCTGACACCTACGAGTGAGAACCGAAAATCCCACGTTCTTTATCGTGTTTCCATGTAGCGCCTTGCGTTAGCAATATCGTCTAAACAACAACATCTCCACTAAAATTTTGATAACCGGTTGTTTCTGGTGATTTCGGCAAATTTTAGTTAATTGCAGTTTTCATTCCGGGAAGCTAGATAGAGTATATCTTGTTACATGTAGCGTACAGGACGCGATGTTGAACTTTGTTAACACGTCGATTCTGACTATTACCTATTCGCACGTTACTACCGACTGTTTACAAATTTGGATTTCGTTTTTCTTTTTCTTGACTTCTTCCGTTTTCTTAGTAATTCAAAACCTTTTGAAGAAAAATGAAAATTGACGTAAATTCCGTGGCGCAGCGGATGGAGGCGTTGAGTCTCTACGGTTCCAGGTGTGCATTGTCAGAAGATAGCGGTTTCAAATCCTACCCAAGCCGGAGAGAGGTTTACTTGGTCAAAAACGTGGTGCGATAGACAACAACTATGGAAGGCAGTAATTACTGGGGATACGGTTACAAGACTCAGCATTCCTATTCGAGGTCGCGGTAAATCACCTGAAGAAGGCCAGTGGTGAAATTTGGCCGAAACGTAGTGAAAGAAGAAACAACACAAAAAAAACCCTACCAAGATGAGGAAAAAAAGTCCGCAATAAATAAAAATTAATTCTCAGATTAAGTAGACTCATCTCAAAATGATTCCAATTAAAGATAAGATATCATAATAATCAAACATTTATCATCATCATCATCATGTCGTGCCGCCAGCATGGATATCCCTGACCCTCTCTCGCCACCTCTCCCTGTCATTCATCGCCTCCGGCAGGTCTTCAAGGTTACATCGTGTGTCCTCACATAGCTGCTGTATGTAAGTTCGGGCTGGTCGTCCTGCTTTTACACGGCCATATGTGGGGGTCCATAGGAGTTCATCACTTATGAGCTCGTCCCTGCTTCTCCAGCAGTGTCCTGCGTATCTTGCTCGTCTAATTTGTACAGTTTTCGTGATGGGAGGCAAGTGGCCGTATAGTTGGTGTCTCGTGGGGTGTTGTCGCCAGGATTTGTTCAATATTGCTCTCAACATTCTTGTGTAGTTGCCGTCAAGTTTCTTCTCCAGTCGTTTAGTTAGCGTCCATGTAGTGCATCCATATAGCAGTATCGATACAACCACTGCCTGGGAGAAACTGCGTTTCATTTTATCGGTCAGGTCTGATTTCCATATGATCGAGATTTATACATGAATCTAATTGTATCTTTGTTATGATTTACGTGCATGTACGTATTCGACGGGCAATTGACCTAATGAGAAAGAGTTCGCCAATGGTCCGTAGTTTATATTGAGAACACAGTTTAGTTCTATTTAGCCCATAGATAGGACCCAGTCAGGTGCTACCACTCCGGGCCAGAGTGGACCAGGAAGCGGTGGCGATAAAGAGGTACGCCGAATTCCCCAAACCTCCAGCATTACTGGAACCTCACCATCAGATTGTTTAGCATCATGTCCAGAACACTCATTGGTGGAGGTGGTAGTGGGGGTGCTTACCCCTCTGCAGAGAAGCAGTCGGTGTATTCTACTGTATGACTGATAAATATACAAGTTGCTTTTTTGTTTGTTTGTTGTTGTTTTTTTCTTTTTTTTTAGCTATTTGTTTATTTTTGAACGGCCATGTGTGGGGGTCCATAAGAGTAGATCACTTATAAGTTCGTCTCTGCTTCTCCAGCAGTGTCCTGCATGTCTGGTTTGTCTAACTTGAATAGTTTTCGTGATAGGAGGCAGGTGGCCGTACAGTTGGTGTCTTGTGGGTGTTGCCGCCAGGACTTGTTCAAGATTGCTCGCACTAGTATGATGAATTTTTCATTAGAATTGTCAAATAAATAGATTTTTTTAAAACAAATTTAACCAACTAAGTTGATTTTTTTAAAAGTTTGCTTAGCTTTATTTGTTTGGATTTATTCTTTGTTTGTTTGTTTATTTGTTTTTTTTTGTTTTTTTTTCTTGTTTTGTTTCGTTTTACTTTATAAAAGAAATTCTGTAAACTAAGCTGTTGATTCGAGTAAAAGTTATCGTGTTTAAAACACCCCCACCCCACCCCACCCAAATACGAATGCATCAATATAAAAAGATCAAGAAATCAGTTTTCCATGTAGACGGGGAAATATCTGGTTATATTGTTCGGATCGATTGAGAATTCATTTTTAGAAATATTAATTCTTAAAACTTTTAAGTGTTGTTGGAGACGAACGAAACAAATCTACTTGTTAAACAATAATGGGTTGGTTTTCAAAATCATTTGCAACTTCTTTCGGAATTCTTTTAAATTTCTTTCTAAATGTATTTCTAATTGTTTTTTTAGCGCTGGTTGTAAAGGTATGAACAATATTTGCAAGAGGTGTTATACAACAAAACGATTACAGGCATTTATCAACCAATGCTCGTACTTCATGAAGATACATTTTTAAAGTAAAAATAATCAGTTGGTTACCGAAATCATTTTCTAATTCTTTCGGAATTCTTTTCAAATTATTTCTAAATTCATTTCTACTTTTTTTTTACTGCTGGTTGTAAAGGTATGAACAATATTTACAAGTGGTGTTATGCAATATAAAGATTACAGGCATTTATCAACCAACGCTTGTACTTCATAAGGATAGATGTTTCAAGTAAGAAGTAAATGGAATTGGTGATCCGAGTTAAAATCTTGAACGAAGCTATCTATGTTCAAATTGTGTTTATAACCTTGAGAATAGTTGGATTTGGTTTCTTTGTTTATATGAATATCAACCTCGGTGGAATATCTAATATTAAAGCTATCCTTCAAGAAGATGAGTGGTATTATTTAATCCAGAGCTTGGATTGAGTTGGTTTCTTTGTTTAATGGCATATCAACCTTCACGGGTTATTCAATGCCGATTCCACCTGTTACATAGCCACCATTAACGCCATGTGCGAAATAGACATGGCATGTTGGTAACACATATACATCGAACATATACAGAACAAAGGAATCTCGAGATTCGAAAACACGTAACGACTTGTCGTTCAGGTACGAAACCTTTTTATTACCTTTGAGTTATAGGTTTCGACATAAGGAGGAGAGACACAATCTTCTATGCCGTCTTATTCATTTGGCCCCCATCTCGAGCGGCGCCATAGTGCGCAAGTTCGCCTCGCGTCTGCGAGCTCCAAAAGTCGAACCTCTTCGTTTGGCGTCTAGTACTCAACTGCCTAACTTTCTTCAATTCTCCACAAACCTCTGCGCGCTTCTGGTGCGTGACGTCACTCATACCCCGTCACCCGTTTCGTCTCGGACTATTGTGACATCTGAGTGACACCTCCATCCACCCGCGCGCGCCTGCGTTAACACCTGTCTCAATTTTTGCACCTAACTAGTCCATGTGCTGAGCCGAAAGGTTCTCAGCCTAACTAAACTCAAAGGCATGATCCGAAATCCCTTAGCCATTACGTTACACACCGTTCTAGAAGAACTGTTGTCGTTCATACCTTTCCCGTAGGTTTGTGTCCAAAAGTGAACGTTATGGTGTGACTGGAGATTGAACTTGTTAACTACGATGACGTAACCCAGATACACAACGGAGGCCTCCTTTGTGAAAGGTATGAATCGAACGGTTCTCCCTCTAGTCAGACAGACTGGGTTAATTAGAGTAGAAGTCTGAATTTAAATAAGTGGTATATGTAACTAAAGTGCTTGACTGCGAGGTCGTAGTTTGACCCTCTCCCGACCAATGACCCTAGACACTTAGAGTCGCGGTGGTTACCACCCAACTGTGCCCTCACTTATTGACGCGTCCCTGGAGTTTCTCTAGTGTTGTGAGGCTCGGTTTCGCTCGGTTTAACTGCCTCTGTGTCCTTCACGATCAATCTTCCCTGCAATTCACGTTACGTTTCGGATCAGAGAAGATGAGAAGAAGGTCGCTGGATGAGATCACTGAAGTAAAAGTTTCAATGGCGGCTTGTCATGTCGAACATAATTCTTCATTAAAAGAAAAAAAAGTTCACATAGGTCATAAATATATCATTTTTGTTATTTATATCGTTTGTTATATACATTACTTTCAACACTTTCCATTCTCGTTTTAGCCAAATGACACAAGTGTATTCTGAAATTGGTTTCATAAGGTCTTTTCAGGTAACTTTGACATCTGTGGCTTTACAGTGGACTTTCAACCAGCAAAAACACTCGGTATAAATGCAATTTAGTTTCCAGTTAGGAGTTTGGCATGGGGTTGGCAGGAAACTTAACGATTCTTGTTTAGGATAAAATAAATCTTTCCAAAACTGAGATTAACGATTTGTTCCCAGTCCTCTTTTAGGGTGGTCACTTTTTATTGCGCGATATCTTAACGCCAACGTTAAAAATATATTTTTCGGTTTGAAAAATATCATTTACCAGGCGTGTTTTTTATTATAAACATAATTATTTCCCACATTCCTTTTGGCTTGACTATTTGTTTTGTATACCCAATTGACCTCTCGACCGAGACGATACGGTTACAATCTTAACTTTTACCAAAACTCTCCCAGAACAATGGATTATAAAATTTTGACACTTTTCATACCCCTAAGTAATTACTTCCTTTTCCTTGATTCTGGCAATTACACTAGTCTCAAAAAAACATATTTTAACCCTTTTCGCTCTTCACTTTTCGTTTGATTATTTTCCTCTTAATCAGTTCTTTTAAGTAATTTTTAGTCGGTTGGGGCTGTATGATATACCGACTGCTTCTCAACAGAGGTGTGACACCCCACAACGAGTGTCCTGTATATGACACTAAACAATTTGATGGTGAGGCTTCAGTAATAATGGTGCTTTGGGGAATGAGGAGTACTCCTTTATTGCTATCGCTCACAGGTCCACTCTGGCCCGGAGTGGTAGCACCTGATAGGGTTCTCTCTATGGGTTAAATGGAACTAAACTGTAATTAAGCAAAACTGAATTGTTTGAAAGTAACTTATTTTACATTTAACTGTGTGCTTATGCTAAACTGAATTGTTTGAAATAGAACTGTTTTGATATTGAACTGTTGGAAAAAATTGTACTATACTAAACTGAATTGTTTAAAATAGAACTGTTTTTGACATTGTGCCTGTGTACTTATTCTAAACTGAATTGTTTGTAAGAGAACTGTTTTTGACATTTAACTGTGTATAAGTAAAAAAAAAACTGTCATTATATTAAATTAATTTTATCAAGAATAAATAACGCCATTAGATTTTACGTTTCGCATTCATCTGATGACGCTTCTCGAGAAACTTCTTGCGATGCTTCTTGGACTGATAGACATGAAAAACAATGACGTCATTACTTGAACAATATCTTCATTTTTCTTCAACGCCTTGCTGGACAGACAGTCAAACTTTAAAACGTATTTCCCTGGTTGAATCATTTCCATACCCAAATAAACAAGGGACACCTGAAGAAGGCCGGAGGATACAGCGGTCGAAACGTTATGTTATAACTAACAACAATAAAGATGAGGACAAAAGTCTGAAAAATAACAAATAGAATATTACATATCAAGCCTCATCTCAAAACATCAGAAAAATTAAACAGAATTATTTGAAATGGAACTGTTTGTGACATTGAAACAGTGTATCTAGGGTAAGCTGAATTGTTAAAAATAGAACTCTTTTGACATTGAACTATCTGTAAACAAAAACCTGTACTTATACAAAACTGATTTTTTATCATTAGAGTTTTCGCACTATTGTCGTCATCTTTATTGCTATTTCCACAACGTTTCGGCTGATATGTCCTCCGGCCTTCTTCAGGTGTTTGTCGAACTCGGAAACCTTCAGAAAACTTCGTCCTTTATTGAACCCACAAGGTTCGCCTGTTCTGATTCTGTTAGCCATAACCGGGTACAAGTGTTAATTATTCCTGTATTGTTACCTGCCTGGATTCGGGATTGAACCTACAACCTCCAGATGATTGTCTGCTTAGAAGCTTAGGGAACCAACGCCTATAACCGTTACGTTATACGTAGGAAATGAACACGGCTACACGAGTTCAAATCCTGGACGAGACTGATTGCATTTCACATAGCACTAATACCCTTGGGAAAGGTATGAATCCAATTATTCTCCCTCCAGCTATGGGTAAATAGTATGACAAACTAGGTTCTTCAGCCTTGGTTAGGCAACTAGTCTAGGAGAAGGAAAACTCTGAATTCAAACCTGTTAAACTCCACTTAAAAATTGACCTTGTGTCATATCCTGCCCGAGCGGAGGGGTTGGTAAATAGGATAACCGTTACGTTATATGTCCTGCTGGAAAGTTTAGAGTGAATTTTGGGGACTTGTAAACTTAATGTTGGCACTAGGATTACTACTATTATGCATAATTATTTTTACCTGTGCTTATATTCAGATTTTTTTAAAAATTTCGACAACTGAATTATTTAAAACTTTCATTAAGATGATTTAAGTCGGCGTTAAATGACGTGAAAAAATTTGATACGCCGTAAAACAAAATAATAGACCAACCAACTTTTACGTAACCATCCAAGGTCATTAGTCTTACACTAGTTCGCAAGGTTACCTGTTTAAGGTTAGTATGCAAGGTCACCACTCTTACACTAGTATGCAAGGTCCCTAGTCACACTAGTATGTAAGGTCACCAGTCTTACACTAGTATGCAAGGTCACCACTCGTACACTAGTATGCAAGCTTGAGCTCTAATCGAGGAGATTTTCATGCAACCAAAAGACTACGTTTCTATTTCATAATATTGCGGTTTCAACTTTCAATCAAATGGAATTAGTGATCCGATTTCAATTCCAGGAGTTATGCCAATTCCCTTAGAAAGAGATTTTTTGTTTGTTTGTTTAATGGCGTATCAACCTCTGAGAATTATTTAGTTTCAAAGCTATCCTTACAGAAAAACAGTAGTGGTACTTTATAACTTATTGTTGTAAGCACAAAGGGTTTCATACTTTACCCATGGATATCTATCCGAAAGTGAACGTTATAGCATCACTAGAGTTTGAACTCGTTTACTCCCGGGAGACCTGGGTTCAATCCTAGGACGAGTCATACCAAAGACTCAAAAAATGGTACTTGATGCCTCCTTACTTAACACTCAGCACTATAAGGTAAGTATCAAGTATATAGTGGAGCAATCCAGGGAAAGAGTTGCGCTCTCCCCTACACCTTGGTATAGTAGCTATCGAAATGGGAGCTCTCAGGTTACCCTCAATTAAGGTCGTCAACTTTACTAACTACGATTTTTCAACCGCGTATTTAAGTGATTATACAATGGGGGCCCCCATTTGAGAAAAACATAAATCCATCTATTCTTCATCTTGTTATCGGAAAGTAGTCAGACGAACTCTTTTAATGTTGTGGTCTTAGAGGGCCAGATATGAATAACACAAAGAGATGTATGATTTGCAGCAGTATATATTTACGGAAATACAGACAGTAACGATTACCGGCAATGAGCAGATTCGCTTGACTCATTTATCGAGTCAGTCACTGTTTATAGTATCAGAAAGTGTCCATGCAGTGATGGCAAAGGGTATATTTCCATAACAGTAAACCAGCCATTAAAAAAGTGAATCTTGAAGTTTTGTCTTTGTGTATTTATCGTATTTGTTTAACATAATTCACCGATAGGATTATTTGAGTGTTAAGAAGACAATTTAAACATTTGTAGTTGACGAAATGAATCATCATCCCGTTGTGACACTCGTACGGATTTCCCTGACTTACTCCGATCATTCCTCTTTATCATCCATCGCTCCCAATAGATCTTCTAGACTACATCCTGTGTCCCTACAGAGCTGTGGTATGTAAGTTCTAGCTAGTCGTCCAACATCAACTCGAACGTGAGGGAGGGTCCATCGCTTATGAGTTCGTCCTTACTTCTCCAGCAGTAACCCTCATGTTTTACTCGTCTAATTTGGATGGCTTTATAGATTGGAGGTCGGTAACCATACAGATGCTGTTTTGTGGGATGCTGCTTTCAGAATGTGTTTAATATAGCATCCTTGCACAATTACTGTCTTTAGAATACACCGACTGCTTCTCTGCAGAGGGGTAAGACCCCTCCCAACAAGTGTCCTGGATATGACACTACACAATCTGATGGTGAGTTTCCAGCAATGCTGGAACTTTGGTGAATGCGGAGTACCCCTTCATTGTCATCGCTCCCAGGTCCACTCTGGCCCGGAGTGGTAGCACCTGATAGGGTCCTATCTATGGGCTAAATAGAACTACGAGCTTCTTTCACTATACTGATTTTTTAAACTGAATTGTTTGAACTGAATTTTTTTTAAACTGAATTGTTTGAAATCGAATTGTTTTGACATTGGAACTGCGTACTAGTGCTGAACTGAATTGCTCGAAATAGAACTGTTTTTGACGTCTAAACTGTGTACTTATGCTGAACTGAACTATCTGAAATAAAACTGTCAGACATTTAACTCTGTGTATTGCCCAGTCAGCTGGGGCTTTAGAATACACCGACTGCTTCTCTGCAGAGGGGTAAGACCCCCCCCAAAGAGTGTCCTGTTTATGACACTAAACAATCTGATGGTGATGTTCCAGCAATTCTGGTACTTTGGGGAATGCAGAGTACCTCTTCATTGCCATTGCTCCCAGGTCCACTCTGACCCGGAGTGGTAGCACCTGATAGAGTCCTATCTATGGGTTAAAAAGAATTAACAGCATACTTATGCTAAAATGAATTGTTTGAGTAAAACTGAATAGTTTGAAATAGAAATGACTTTTACTATTAAACCGTACTTAGATTTAAACTTGGTGCTTATGCTTAACTGAATTATTTCAAATAGAACTGTTATTCGACATTAAAACTGTATTTACACTTAACCGAATTGTTACATACAACTGCTTGAATAGTAAAAAATGGAAATGTTTTTGACCATTAAACTGTGTACTTTTGCTAAACTGAATTGTTTTAAATAGAACATATTATTCACATAAAAATGGATTTGGCGTTAAATAACCTACAAAGGTTGATATGCCATAAAACCCGACAAACCAACCAACCAACAATTGCTGTCAATTTTTTTCTGATTACTCTTTGTCAGTGTCCATGTGTTGCATCCGTATAGTAGTATGGTTACGACCAGTGCTTAGAAAAAAATTGCGTTTTATTTTATTGGATTGGTCTGACTTCCATATGACCGATACCCTATCGATAGCTGTCCAAGCCTTCGCTAGTCACGTATTGTCATTCTCCGTAGATGAGACGCCGCTTTCAAGGTTGGTGAACTTGTCCACTAGTTTCAAAGAACGACCATTTAGTGTGCCGATGTCTCCTCTTTGATTAAAACACAAAAACTCCGTTTTGTCTGCATTCACATAGAGGCTTATATCACCTGCTGCCTGCTCCAGACTATGCTATATGGAATAAGCCTGGGCAGGTGTATTTGCCAGAAGCGCTATGTCATTAACGAAGTCCTCATCTGTAATAGTTTGTGCAGGTTATCGTCTGCTTCTAGCCTTTTTCAGTGTAAAATTTCTTTGATCACTTGGGAATAATAATGATACATTTGCTAAGAAATATGAACCCCTTTGTTACCCCTGCTGTAAGTTAAATAGTAATTTTCTTCAACAGGGAAGTTTTTGGCATTAAACAACCGTCGAAGTTTGATATGCCATTAAACAAAAAACCCAAACCAAGCCAACTTAAATCGGCCTTGTGTCGCGTTTTGTTTGTAGTGGAGGGGTTGGGTAAATACAAACATGTGTCCTTATTCTATCGAATTTTATTGAATTAGATACCTGCTTTATAAATCATTTCACGAGTTTTATTTGAAATGTGTGGGGTTTTTTTCTTAGTCGAAAAACATCTTTTAAAAGTTTGGTTGTTTGGTTGTGTTTTATGGCGTATCAAGTCCTTGATGGTTGAAAGATTAGGAATCTTATTTATCACTTAATCCTTTGACCTTCATTTCATTACCAGTTTCTTTAATTCGGTTTTATCGGATTGGGAAACGTGTTTATCAAGTATATAAATTAACATATTTACCAACCCCTCCGCTCGCGCAGGATATGACACAAGGTCAATTTTTAAAGCGGAGTTTAACAGGTTCGAATTCAGAGTTTTCCTTCTCCTAGACTAGCTGCCTCACCAAGGCTGAAGAAACTAGTCAGCCCTACTATTTACCCATAGCTGGAGGGAGAATAATTGGATTCATACCTTTCCCAAGGGTATTAGTGCTATGTGAAATGCAATCAGTCTCGTCTAGGATTTGAACTCGTGTCACCGTGTCCATTTGCTGCGAGGATAACCATTACACCACGGGCACCTCCAAGTATATAGATTAAGAGCTGTCCGGCGGCGGACGGGATATCAGCTCACAATAAGCAAACTGATTCCTAATGTTCGGTTGAATTTGATGTGCTAATATAGTATTAATTCCCTTCGGATATGTACGAATCTAATGTAGTCAGCGGTTTCTCTTATTATCAGATAGGCTCCAAAATGTCTAATATTCAACATACGGTAATAACGCATGAAAAATAGAGCGGGCAAATGAATTCTTGATTACACCACTCTCTCATAAATATGACAAGGGAATAATTAGCTGTTACAATTGTTTTTACACATATTGAAAACCTCAACATGCTTGTGGGAATGGAATCGAGCAGGTCACGGAGTCAACAAGAGGACAGAAAATCCCAGATTTGGTAGAGAATTGACTGCAAGATGTCTTGACAATGTGGATGGGGTGACAGATTCTGTTGGAAGGAGTTCGAAAAAGTCCCCCAGAGGACGTTCCCAAGAAGTTAGTTTTTCAAGTGCATCGTTGCAAAGATTCTTCAGGAAGGACCTTCAGCTGTAACCATATATTATCCAGGTCAAGCAAAAACGCACACTAGCAGACATTGGTCTCAGTAATAAATCTTTATCATATTAACGGGTTTCATCTATTTTGGGACACCTTGTCATAATACTCAGAAGAGTCCAGGAGACTTGAGGATATTGCTGTCACTCTGAATCGAGTGAAAGAACCCCAGGAAATGCTGGTGTGAAAACCTCGAAAACACTGAAATAAATTATCTGGGGTTTTGATATAAAAATGGATTACACATTACTTCCTATTATTAACAAAGGAAAAACAACAGCTTATGATTCCATAGACTTCATTGTTTCGACGGATGAGAGAATCAAATTAAAATAAATAGACAAACGAAATAAATACGTTGATCTTGTCAGTTATATAACCTAAAGGTATCACTAATACAAGTCATAGAACATGGAAAGGATACCAGAGGATGAATCGAGACTGTCCAGGCTAAAGTACTGTTAAACTCTATAAGAATATTCAGAAGAGCCCTGGAAATATGATGAAACAAGCAGTCATACATCAGTGAAAACTATTCGTTATAACTAGAATGAAAAAGTCATCAGAAGTGAAAAATTCCACGATTATTATACAAGTAAGTGGAGATGAAAGAAAAAATTAAAAATGAGTATCTCAGGATAATGAGAAAACTCCTCGAAACCAAACTATGTGGGAGAAGTCTTATCAAAATGATAAACACCAAGGCAGTTTCCCTCGTACGCTACTCGCGACCATTCTTCATGTGGGCAGAACATCAACAAGTGGATCACAGAACAAGAAAACAAATGGTGATGCATAAGGTCTAGTATCTCAGAAATGACGAACACAGACTATTTGTGTCAAGAAAAGAAGGAGGAGGAGGAGTGTTGTGTCGAGGTCAGGAAGAGATGCACAGTGAAATAGAGTTAACTATTTATGAACTGAAGTGGTATAGTCCAAACAAATATTATCAGTCTCGCGCTGTTGGTGTTACGTCCGAAGTCGGTCTTACTACTGACCGAGATCTTTCCATACCGACGTGCTTGAGAAAGATGACGTCTTTGATACCACCGAGATACCGGAAGTCACGTGGTACGAGCTACTATACAGCAATATTGATAATGGTACTGATGATGAAAACAGTGCTAATATTGATGATGATAATGGTGATTAGGATGATGATGATAATGATGATATGTTGATGATGACATTGATGATATTTATAATGATACTGACGATGATAATAGTGATTATGATGATGATGATCCTATTTGTTGTATCGTGGTAAGGAAGAGATACTCAGTGAAATACAGCTAATTATTCACCACTGAAGTGGTACAGAGACATGTGCAAAATAACACGACGTCTTTTATTCATCTGAGACACCGGAAGTCACGTGGTACGAACCACTATACACCAAAGAGGACGCACAAAAACTGAAGATTTCATTGAAACATCGATACGTTAACTTGAAACAACACAAAGACCAACAGTACAATAATAAAAAGAAAGAAAATTCGAAGAAAAGCAATTTTATGAATATTTCAAGCGACAAACGAGCAAAATCTCACACGCAAAGATTTTGTCATGGCTAAAAATACGTAACATTAATAGAGAAACTGAATCTCTTCCAATAGAAGGAGAAAACAACGCCATAAGGACTAACTATGCCATAACAAAAACAGATAGGAAGCAAAAGAATAGCAAATGAAGGTTATGGAGTGATAGAGATGAAACATTTAATCACATAATATAGGAGTGCAGCAAATTAGTGCAAAAAGAGAATTATACTCGAAACGACTGGGTGGTTGAGGTGATCCACTGAGAACAGTGCAAGAAATTTAAATTTGACCATACAACCAAATAGTATGTGTACAACTCCGAACCCGCCCTAAAAAATAAGATGCAAAAACGTCTCTGGGATTTTAAGATACAAACAGCTCCCCTAATCTCGACCAGACAACCAGATCTTGTGATATCCCGCAATAAAAAAGAGAATAAAGAGAATACTGGAGTTTGAAATCCCAGCGGACATCAGAGTAAAAATAAAAGAAAAAGGAAAGAGAGATAAGTACCTTGACCTTGCCAGAGAACTAAAATGATATGGAACTTGAAAGTGACGGTGATGCCACTTGGTGAACAAAACAATTCCCAGAAGCTTACTAAATGGGGTAGAATACTGAGAAGAGTCCTGGAGACTTGACCGGACTTGCTATCATTCAAACACCAGTTAAAGACAATCAAAAGATGTTGCTATGAAAAACACTCAGGAAATAGAATAATAATGATTATATACCTGCAGGACTATTTGTCATAATGAAGATTCCACTCAATCACTTACTCAAAAAATGTACCTGGGGCTACTAATTTACTAAATCACTAAAAAATAATAACCACAAATTGTACATTGATGATATCAAGTTGTTTGCGAAAAGTAAAAAAAGAATAGAAGACTCTAATACAAACAGGTCGAAAAAACTTATTCCGAAGTTGAAGAGGGATTACCCAAGTGGTCGCGTAAGGTTTAGGGATTGCAAAGAAATGCCCCTTGCGATCCCCCACTGGGGTCAATTAACAAAGTAGCGTAAGGTGACAGAGACAGAGAGCAACTAGTAACAAGGGATGAGCTATCTGCTCTGCTAAGAAATGGTAGTAACGACTCCAGTAGAAGAAGGAAACTAGACAGAGGTTTGAAATAACCTGTCACCAGTAAACTGCTCCGTTTGACTGGTCCAAGGCAGCTTTTATAACAAAAGTAACGCACCTCCCACCCCTCCTCCTAGTCTATATATTCATTTGTCATTTTTGCAGTCAGTTTGTATCCCCCCACGCAATGCCGACGCCACCACGTAAGTAATCCTCCTCTTTTTATTTCATTTTCTTTTTCACAAACAATAAGAATGTACTATCAGGATACAATGAAATTTCACTCAGAAAAATGTGACATACGCATGATATAAAGGGTACGTAGAAAAATAACGAAAGGAATAGAACTTCTAAATCAAGAAAGAATCAGAACGCTCAGAGAAAAGGAAAATTACATGTACTTGGGAATATTGGAAGTGTACAACTACAAACAAACAAGAGATAAAATAAGCTATTAATGAAGAGTACATCAGACAAACACAAAAGCTTATATTAACCAACATCTGGAGCAGAAATCTAATCAAAGGGATAAATACCTGTGCTGTCTCTTTGTAACATATTAGATACTGTTCTTTAAATGGACAAAGAAGGAGATCAGAGAGACCAACCAGAGGACAGAAAAGCTAATGACAGTGCCAAGTTTTAAATCTGGAAGTTGGCCTACATATAGAACGAGTCGAAAAAAGAAGAGGACTTGCTAGTATTGGAGATAGAGTTGATATAACAACACGAGGACTCAAAGACTACATTTAAAAGAGTAAAAGAAAGACGAGTCAAAAGAGTTAGTAATAAATAGGAAGAAATCTAACTATAGGAAGGTTTCAAGTGACAAACAAGCGAAACCTCATAAGAGAAGATTTGGATATGGCAAAGAAAGGCAAAACCTTATGAGAGAAATTGAATCTCTTCTAAAAGCAACAGTAAACATAAGACCAAGAAAAAAGTAGATAGATAGGAAGAAAAGTAACTATATGGAAGTTTGAAGCGACCAACAAGCGAAACCTCGTAAGAGAAGACTTGGATATGTTAAAGAAAGGCAAAACCTTATGAGAGAAATTGAATCTCTTCTAAAAGCAAAAGTAAACATAAGATCAAGAAAAAATTAGATAGATAGGAAGAAAAGTAACTATATGGAAGTTTGAAGCGACCAACAAGCGAAACCTCGTAAGAGAAGACTTTGATATGTTAAAGAAAGGCAAAACCTTATGAGAGAAATTGAATCTCTTCTAAAAGCAACAGAAAACAGAACATCAAGAAAAAATAAAATAGATAGGAAGAAAAGTAACTATATGGAAGTTTCAAGTGACAAACAAGCGAAACCTCGTAAGAGAAGACTTGGATATGTTAAAGAAAGGCAAAACCTTTTGAGAGAAATTGAATCTCTTCTAAAAGCAACAGTAAACAGAACACCAAGAAAAAATAAAATAGATAGGAAGAAAAGTAACTATATGGAAGTTTCAAGTGACAAACAAGCGAAACCTCATAAGAGATGACTTGGATATGGCAAAGAAAGGCAAAACCTTATGAGAGAAATTGAATCTCTTCTAAAAGCAACACTAAACAACACCATGAATACCAACTATGTCAAATCAAAAAGAGATAAGACGCAACAAAAAGCAAGTGCTTGGTGTTCTGTGGTTATAAAGGCACATCATCTGTGAAAGAATAAGTGACTTCAGCAAATTAGCGCTAAAAGAGGACAAGACTAGACACAACTGGGTGAGGAAGTTGATCCACTGGGGATTGTGCAAGAAATTGCAATTCGCCCATACAACCATGTAAGGAAAGGAATCACTAGAACTTCCAAATCGAGAAAGAATCAGAACGCACGGAGAAAAAAATAAAGGTAAAAGAGAAAATTGAATCCGTCCTAGATAATGAGAGAAACAAAAATCTCGGTTATTTTGAGATACAAAGAAATCACGTAGTTCCAGCCAGAAGACCAGGCCTCGTAATAATAAGCAAAAAAGAGATCCTGCTTAAAAGTGGACTTTGTCGTGACAGTGGACAACAGTGGAAAAATCAAAGAAAACTTAAAGACAAACAAGTTCTTGGACCTTGCTAAAGAACTAAAAAAGACTTTGAAGCATGAAGGTGACAGGGTTACCAAATGTAATTGGTTTTCTTGGATTGATCCTTAATGGCTTGATAACAGGACTGGAGGGGACGATGGGCCCGATGACCATTCAAATTACAGCATCGGTGAGGTAAGCCAGAATACTAAGAAGAGTCCTGGAGACTTGAGGAGACGTTCTGTCACTCAGATTCCAGTGAAAGACCATCAGTTAACGTTGGTGATAAAAGCTAGTAAAGAGTAAAGTAATCCGTAGTAACTCATAGCACTTCAAATAACTATTCCTAATACAAATAATTTGCACACTGTTTTATGATTTCAAGTACCCTTATCTAATAAAATAATTTTTTTAACACTTCTGATAAAAATTACCCTTGGAGTAATAGCAATGAAACTTTAATCTAACTACCCAGGTCTCCAGAACTGGAGCCTCACCGTCTGATGGAGTTTAGTGTGATTTCAAGACCATTTATTTGCAAGGAAGAAGAAATCTTAACCGTTCCGCAGAGGATTACAATCAGCCTATTCTCAGTCCCGTCGACAGGTCAGGTAATTCAAAAGAATCGTTACATATTTGTCCAGAACTGTCCAAATAAATATCTCCGATTAAAAGCGATTTATAAATATTCGATCAGTGCTGTGCAAGTTCTGGCTTTGTTCTCATTTCCCATCTTACGAAAAAAAAAACAACCCTCCCCTAAACTGTCAGCTTCCTTGTTCGTCACCTCCACACCCCGAGCCCAACAAATCTTTTCATGCTTACGTTTATCGCGTGCAGCCATCTTACGACAGCGACACTTTCCTAACCGTCTCCACCCCTCTTTTCTTCGCACCAAGCTCATGACCTCCCCTCCCTTATCAAGCCCCTTCTGCCCTTCACCGAACTTGTGACACCACTGGTGTCTTATTACGCGAACTGACGTAGAGCTTTCTAGAAAGCGGCTGATCGATATATCGATTCGCGTTGATTTTTACTCGCACCCTTCTCACAGGCCGTCCGGCACTGTTTGCTGGGTCGTACGGGCAAGTGTCTGAGCGAGTGGACGGTTGAAGGGCAGCAGATGTCAACGACAGAAAGCGAAAAGGAGGACAATTTCGGGTAAAGGATTATTTCGACTACGGCCAACGCTTAGGAATATTTGGAAACGAAAGAATACACTGCCTGATTCTCCCCCTTACCTCTCTCTCCCCTTTTCTCTCTCTCTCTCAATATATATATATATATATACTCATCTGGGAATGGTATCTTGAGCCATTGCTTGACGAGACTTTTTGCGTTTAACTTTCGTTCTAAAGTTCTTGAGAAAGGAATGAATTCATCTTTTCATTCGATTTACCATTTCTTTCTACTTCCCGTAAAAAAATTTACCTTCACGGACTACGCCGATGATATAGCGCTTCTGGCAAATGCACCCGCCCAACCCGAAACCCTACTACATTGTCTACATACGAGCTGCAGCAGGAATCGACCTCCATGTCAATCCACACAAGACGGAATATGTGTTTTTATCGAACACTCTAAACGGTAGCTCTCTGAAACTAGTTGACGAGTTCACTTATCAAGCAATCAGTGTCGCATCAACTGAAACAGACATCAACATGTGACTAGCAAAGGCATGGGCAGCTATCGATAGTTAATCGGTCATATGGAAGTTAGACCTGACCGATAAAATGAACCGCAGTTTCTTCCAATCAGCGGTCGTGTCGATACTGCTATATGGATGCACAACATGTACACTAACAAAATTTATGGAGAAAAAACTTGACGGCAACTACATAAGAATGCTGCCAGTAATATTCAACAAGTTCTGGAGACAGCACCTCACAAAGCAGCAGATGTACGACCACCAACCACCCATCACGAAAACTATCAAAATTAGACGAACCAGACGTGCGGGAAACTGCTGGAGAAGTAGGGACGAGCTCATAAGTGATGTACTCCTGTGGACCCCTTCACATGGACGAGCAGAGTCAGAATGAAAAGGTCAAACATGCATACAGCAGCTCTGTGTCGATATGGGATGTATCCCTGAGGACCTGCCGGAATCAATGGATGATAGAGAGGAGCGGCGAGAGAGGGTCAAGGATATGCGCGCTGATAGTGTGACATGATAATGAAATCACCAATGTATGTTGAGGAGGGATTCACATCGTTAACTGAACTGAATAGAAAGGGAGAATCCTTTATATATATATATATATACTCCCCTACCCCCGTAGGGTTGAGTTCTCTAGCGAATGAAATAATCGCGTTGCCATTAACGTTTATTGCAAGGCTCTCCATATATGAATTGAGCTCTCGGTAGCCGTTAAGCGGATGTATGTAAACAATAGTAATTGTGATTCATAACCGTTTAAAATCTATTTCGATGCTACTGGTTCCCTCGGGGCTGAGGTGGGTAGCGTCTTGTATTGGCGTTTGAGTCAACCGGGTCTCGGCTACGGGAAGCTAGTATGTCTAACCACACTAATGAGTTCTGAAACGGATCTGTCTGTGGATGACTATATATATATACGTGTGTGAGTTTTTGTGGAATAAAACTTTTAATAGCTTCCTCATATTTTAAATGAATAAAATATTTTAAATCGATTAAAATAGTTTAAAACATTCTTTAAAATGGACTCGTTAGTTCGATTACGTCTCTTCAGAGATTTGTTTCTTTAATGTTTGCTTTAGTATGTGAGCAATTTAAAATTTGGGTTGTGACCAATAGAAATACAAAGAGGAAGGAAAAACAAAAAAATAAAAGATCTACCTAACGCTAGCAGTGTTGGTACGGTTAAAATTAACTTCTCCTCGCTCAAGAGAATTGCGGAAGTGAATCAGTATGTAGAATTGCTTCTGTGTACAGAGTTCTGGCTCGAATTTGGTAATCAATAAGGCCTATAGAATAGACAAATGGAGCTCATTGCTGAAGGACTAAAGAATGGAAAACATGCACTGGTTATATGCGTACGTTGGATTGTCCAGTAAATGTCGAGGGATGGAGGAGGGTAGGGTTTGATTGTTCGATAATATGGAGTAGGTCAAGATATTGGTGTGAATATATATATATATATATTTGTATGTGTGTGTGTGTGTGGTTGGGGAGATGGATAGAGATGATTAAACGGGATAACACAAATATTTCTTTCAAGTTATTTATTTTATAGTTTTTTTCTCAACTAGTTTTAATTTTCGGTCGTCGTTAGAAGAAAAGTTTTCTTGAAGAACATTCTTTTTAGGTTTAAAAGAGATTATTTAATTTTCTTTAAGTTGAGAAAAGAAAACCCCTAAAAATGAACTGGTAATCTCCTATATGCATTCGTTGAATGAATATATATAAATATATATATATAACATGGCGACTGTTGTCGAAGGTAAACCGGAGGCTTTTTTTCAGTAGCTACTACACCAAGGTATGGGGAATAGTACTATTCCTGTCCCTAGATTGCTCCACTTACCCTTGATCCGTATTATATAATTCTGAGTGATAGAAAGAATAATCATCAACCATTTTTTGAGATTGAACCCCGGTCTCCTGGGCTATTGGTGAACACTCAAACCATTTTGTCAATGAGCCGGTATATATATATATATATATATATAGAGAGAGAGAGAGCAAGAGAGAGAGAGAGAGAGTTGTTCAAATGTTTCTTAGACTCTCTCAGAAAGGAGAACCATCGCTGATCTTTTTTTGACACAGGAATACGCTTCTCAAAACGTAGAAGCAGCATTCAGTTGTCGGGTCACACTTCAGTCGGCCGTGCTGGCGTCCGCACGGATCTGGCCGAGTGTGTCTCGATGGCCTGATTATTTCCTTCAGCCTCAGGGGCCTTCCCCAAGGCTTTTATCCCCTTCCGGGGGTGGGGTTAATCGCCCGGCGACTGTGGGGCCCCTAATATGGGAAATGCCAACGGGGCCGTAGGCATTTTTTGGAAATACCGGGCGCGTGTGGGCTACGGCCCTACGCCCAGTCCCACATTAAAAAGGCCTTGTGCCGAACTTGCTCGTTGGGTAGGGTGAGCAACAAATACCGACACAGGAATATTAAGGGTGAGGAAACCGTCTGCAATATTTAACAAAATGAGACCAGAAATACAGTCGCTTGAACAGATGGTGAAAAAGATTTCTATCTACAGGATATTTTTGACACACCGACTCTTCGTCGGTGAGCTTTTTGAACGGACCTCGTATATATATATATATATATATATATATATATATACATATCTCCATCATTCTGTCGTGTCTGCTAGCACGGATATCCCTGACCCTCTCTCGCCACTTCTCCCTATCGTTCATCGCCTCTGGTAGGTCTTCAGGGCCACATAGCTGCTGAATGTATATTCGAGATTGTCGTCCTGCATTTGCCCAGCCATATGTGGGGGTCCATAGGAGTACATCACTTATGAGTTCGTCCCTGCTTCTCCAGCAGTGTTCTGCATGTCTGGTTCGTCTAACTTGGATAGTTTTCGTGATAGGAGGCAGGTGGACGTATAGTTTGTGCCTTGTGGGGTGTTGCCTCCAGGATTTATTCAATATTGCTCGCAACATGCTTGTGTAATTGCCGTCTAGCTTCTTCTCCTGCCATTTTGTTAGCGTCCGAGTGGTGCATCCATACAGTAGTATCGACACGACCACTGCCTGGAAGAAACTGCGTTTCATTTTATCGGTCAGGTCTGATTTCCATATGATCGATAGCTTATCGATAGCTGTCCATGCCTTCGTTAGCCGCGTGTCGATATCTTTTTTTTCGGTTGATGAGACACTGCTTCCTAGGTAGGTGAATTTGTCTACCAGTTTCTGAGAGGTTCCCTCTAGTGTGGAAATGTCGCCTGCTTGATTAAAACACATATATTCAATTTGTGTGCATTGACATGGAGGCCAATGCCTGCGGCGACTCGTTCCAAACTATGCGGTAGTGTTTCGGCAAGGTACCGAGCAAAAACAATTAGAGTTAAATAACAATAATTGAAATCATTTAACACTGTGCCAAAAAATAAAATCAGGATCGTTTTCGAATGGTATTGACGAGGTTTGTTTACAAACCATGAACTGAATATATATGTTTAAAGTGGATTTGGCATTAAATAATCTACAGTGATTGATATGCCACAAAAGCAACCAAATCATACATATTTAATGTATATGTATATAAAGGACTTGGCATTCAATTACATACAATGGTTGATATGCCATAAACCCGGACCAAACCAAACCGTATATATATATATATATATATATATATATATATGTATATATATAATCAGGATTTGGTATTAAATAACCAACAGAAATTGATAGACCATAAACCCAAACAAAAAAAAAACTCATGTGTATTTATATAGTAAGTAAAGTTGGTGACCTTAGTTGAGGGTGACCCGAAGGTTCTCTTTTCAGTAGCTACTACACAGAGGTGTTCGGAAGGGCGCTAGTCCATTCTTTGAATTGCACCACCTTACCATTGATCCTTACCTTATAATGCTGAGTATTAAGCAAGGGTGCATGATGTAGCATTTTTGAGTCTTTGGCATATATATATATATATATATAATGCTATGGAATTTAGTCTACGACCCATGAAACCCGGGAGTCGCAGACTACGTTCTATGGCATTAAATATATAAATCTAATATCTATTTATTTATTAATATTCACTCATTAAAGCTTTTCACATCAGCGTTAGCCGATGGTTTTTCACTGGAGTCTGAGTGACAGCCAGTCTTCTCAAGTCTCCAGGACTCTTCGCAGTATTCTGGGCATTCTCACTTATGCTGTCGTTTGGATGGTCTCCACCCGTCTGCCAACTTCCAAATCCTCCAGTCCCTTTAGTAATCCTTTAGTTACTGTTCCAAACGTACCAATTACAATTGGTATAATTGTCACCTTTATGTTTCACAGTTTTTTTAATTCCCTAGCAAGGACGAGTTACTTATCCCTCTTTTCACATTCTTTCAGTTTTATTTTGTGGTCAGCCGGGACAGCAATGTCGACAATTTTGCAAGTTCTCTTTTTTTTTTTTGTTGATCATAATTAAGTCTGGTCTTCTTGCCGAGATTAGGTGATCTGTGTATGTCAAAGTCCCATAGGAGTTTATGTGTGTCATTTTCTAGGACAGGTGCTGGGTTGTGCATATACTGTTTGTTTGTGAGGTCAAAATTAAATTTCTTGGACATCTTCCAGTGGATCACTTTGCCGACCTAATCATGTCTAGTCTTATATTCCTTCTGCACTAATTTGCTGCATTCGCCGATTATGTGATTGATGGTTTCATCTCTGTCACCACATAGTCTGCATTTGCTATTTTGTTGAGTCTTATGTATTCTCGCTTTGGTATGATTGGTTCTTATGGCGTTGTCTTGTGCTTCTATTTGGAGTGATTATGTTTTTCTCTTAAAGTGTCCTTATGCATTGTCATGAGTTTTCTTGTTCTTTGGTCTATTTGTTTTAGTTCGTCTCTGGTCCACTAGAGAAAAGGGTCCGGAATATCTAACGAGTGGTACAGCCCAGGTATTTATTCTTTTGATGAGGTTTCTGCCATTGAGTTTTGACTCGTGTAGCTTTCTAGTTCTCCTAAGATATTCTTTTTGATTTTTTCCTTTCATTTCCAGTTTTTTAATGGTGTCAGCCTCCAAGATGCCCAAGTATTTGTAGGTTTCGTTTTCTGCGAGCGTTTTAATCTTATCTTCGTTTGGTAGTTAGCTGTCGTTGGCCACTTTTCATTACAAGTATTGCACACTTTTCTGAGCCAAATTACATTCCTATGTCCCGACTGTATATTCTAAGTATGCGTATTTGAGTTTCCTGTTCTTTTTCATTTTTTGCTAATAGTTTTATGTCCTCCATGTACATTAAATGATTGATATTTTTTTGCGATATTAATATTACTCATTAGAGTTTTTCACATCACCGTTAGCTGATGGTTTTTCATTGGAGTTTGAGTGACAGCAAGTCTCCTCAAGTCTCCAGGACTCGTCTCAGGATTCTGGCCGTCCTTTGCAATGCTGTCGTTTGGATAGAGTCTACCCGTCTGCCAACTTCTAGGTCCTTCGGGCCTTTTAATAATCCTTTAGTTATTGTGCCTAACGCACCAATCACAATTGGCACAGGGATTACTTTCATGTTCCACAGCTATTTATTATTATTATTATTATTCACTCATTAGAGCTTTTCACATCAGCGTTAGCCGATGGTTTTACGCTGGAGCCTGAGTGACAGCAAGTCTCCTCAAGTCTCCAGGACTCTTCTTTGTATTTTGGCCGTTCTCAATAATGCTGTCGTTTGGATGGTCTCCACTCGTCCGCCAACTTCTAAGTCCTCTAGTCCCTAATCCTTTAGTTACTGTTCCAAACGCACCAATTGCAATTGGTATAATTGTTACCTGCATGTTCCACTATTTATTGCGAGTTTTTCACACCAGCGTTAGCTGAAGGTCTTTCACTAGAATTTGAGAGACCGTATTGGTGAAAGCGCATCGCCTTGGAAGATACCTCTATGGATTTTCACCTCAGCTAAAGTTTTTCCTCCTGTGGAAAATCCACTTTTTATTTTTCTATAGCTTCCATGATGAACTTTAAGACTTTTTCGTATGTCTTGTATATTCTAAGACAGTTTATTATCCAACTTTTCGGGACCATATCGAAAGCTTTTTGAAGTCAATCCACGCATAACTACATTTATTATTATTTACTCCTTAAGAGTTTTTCCCATCAGCTAACGCTGAGGGATTTTCTCTGGAGTTTGAGGGAGAGCAAGTCTCATGAAGTCTCCAGAACTCTTCTCTGTATTCTGGCCGTTCTCAATAATGCTGTCATTTGGATAGTCTCCACTCGTCCGCCAACTTCCAAGTCAACCAGGCCCTTTAATAATCCTTTAGTTACTGTGCCAAAAGCACCAATTGCAATTTGTATAATCGTCACATTCATATTATTACTATAATAATTATCATATAATAGCTCTACCTTAGATATTGAGCACACTCCATATTATTTTGCAATTTGTTCGCAACAAACCCACATTGTGATTTAGCGACAACCAACAATGTTAAAATATATATATATATATATATATATATATATATATATATATATATATATATTGATAAATCATTATATATATATATACATATATGCACACAGAGGATTTAGCGTTAAATAATCTACAATAAATGACATGCCATTAAACCAATTTAAGCTTCCCGTTCATCGGATCGGATTTCGTGCGTTAGTATGATCATAAGTCGAAGTAAATAGCCCCAGATTAATTTGAAGTTGAAATGAGAAATTAAAGATAAAAAGAGGAATGAAAGGATAAAGCAAATAATTCATTTTATTTTTTAAAATTTCTAACATGTACATTTTTCGTATCCTATAATTAATTTGTTTTTAACCACAAATGAAAAGAAGCCACAAGAGACTCAATTTTCTGTCAGATGATATTGGTGACACGTTAAACTCTCAGTAAAAGAAAACCTACTTCGGAACTGTATATTCAAAATGTCTGTTATAGAAAAAAAGTAGGATAAGCTCATTGTGTAATCATCTGATATGATTGTAGTGTTAACTTACTGCAACCATTATATCATTTTCGCGTGATTTTGTTTACACCTTTTTTCATGGTCGTTCTGCCTTGAGCTTTGAGGAAATAATATAGCGTTACGGCACCACTTAAGAGGTTCTGGCACCACTGCCTTTGTCATTGTCGTCTGTCTTCTCATTCAAAGTTAAAAACAAAATGAAAAAAAAGAAAGAATTAACTAATAATATAATTAATTAAAATCCTTTTACACAAATGAATGTGAGATTTTTAGTCCGGTTTGTTAAAAGTCCGTCACAAGCACTTGAAATGAATCAGGAAGTCTATAGAGATAAACGCCATATCATGCACATGTGGTTTTGTGTGGCTTTTGCTTACATCTTTTTTTCTTAAGGTCGTTCTGTCGTGACCATTGAAGAACGAATGTAGCCTTGCGGCACCCCTTAAGAAGTTATAGTGATACCCCTTAACTATTAGACTAACCATGATCACCTGACCGTGGTAACCTGACCATCAAAAAGAAGTTACGCACAAAACGCTTCCGTTTGTTTTGTAGATAAAAATTTATAGGCTGTCAAAATCCGTCTAGTAGTCAGCTCAAAATAGACATCGAGAGAAACCAGTTTGAACCCACAAGAGAGAGAGAGAGAGAGAGAGAGAGAGAGAGAGAGAGAGTGTGTGTGTGTGTGTGTTGAGGCGAGAGACGAAAAAGAGAGTCAAACGACTTATGTTATTTTTCTGCTGTTTGAATCAGTGATTGTTCAGTGACCACTGCCTTTGTCGTTGTCCTCTCTTTCTTCTCTTTGAGCCTCTGACATCAAGTCTTTTCTCTGTCGTGTATTCATAATCTCTCCTTATATATATATATACATCCCTAAAAATTATTAATTACGTAATCAATATTTCTAAAGTGACACATAACTGCCACGTTTCAAATTTCAGCTGATTCGAAACGCTTGTATATCTTTGAATATTTTCCATTCAAAGTCACAAAAAAAGCTGATTCTAAACAATTCTTTATCTTTGGATATTTTATTTTCAGAGTCACAAAAAACAGCTTTCTGAGTCAGATGGGGCTGTAGAATACTCCGACTGTATTGCTGCAGGGGGGTAAGACCCCCCACTCCCAACAAATGCCCTGTTATGACATTAAACAATCTGATGGTGAGGTTCCAGTAATGCTAGAGCTTTGGGGAATGCGCAGTACCCCTTCAATACCATCGCTTCCAGGTCCACTCTGGCTCCGAGTGGTAGCACTTGATAGGGTCCTATCTACGGGTCATGTTGAAATAAACTGCGTACTTATGCTAAACTGAATTGTTTCAATTAGAACTGTTTGACTAAACACAATAGCTTGAAATAGGAATGTTCGTTGACAATTAAATTGTGTACTCATGCTAAACTAAATTTTTTGAAATAGAACATATTATTTGTATTAAAATAGATTTCTAATTAAATAACCTACAAAGGTTGATATACCATAAAACTAATCAACCAACCAACCAACCAACAAATAGCAGCTAATTCAAAACATTCCAAGTATTCGCTTTTCCAAATTCCATAATCTGAAACAAACATTTATTACTGTACGCTTTACATTCCAAGTATTAACATGTAAACGAATTCCTTGGTCCAGCTTGGGAAAACTGTTTCACAACCCTCTGAATGCATCAAGACGTTTATGGAGATAACACCATGTCATGCCCACATGGTTCTGAGTGGCAAAAGATGTTCAAAGAGAGGCGCAGTGAGGTAAAAGATGACTCCAAGGGCAGAAAGCCTACAAAAGTAGGACAGCGTGCAACATTACGTAGGTAAGGCAAGCACAAGTGGAACATTTGGAGGACATTTTTAATTTATTATGGCCATCAAGTAGTTCCTAACGATGTACCAAGTGGTAGGGGGCATCCTAGAAGAATCCTTCCTGCAGTGCACAGAAAAATAACAGAGAAGGATGGTAAAGTATATTAGACTTGATGGGGGTTACATTGAAGTGGAAACGAAGGTTGGAGTTAAAACAAATGTTTTTGATACTAGTTCAATTACTTTTCAAACTCTGTTCATCCGGCCGGAGCAGTACAATACACCGACTGCATATCAACAGAGGGGTAAAACCTTCCTCAACATCGTTTGTCCTGGATATGATATTAAGCCATCTTTGCCCAATCGTCTGGAACTGCAGAATACAGCGACTGCATCGCTGCAGAAAAGTATGACTCCCGCAACAACTGTGCAGGATATGACTCTAAACAATCTGATGGTGAGGCTCCAGTAATACTGAAGCGTTGGGGAATGCGGAGAACCCCTTCATTGACATAGCTCACAGGTCAACTCTGGCCTGGATTGGTAGCACATGAAAGAGTCCTATTTCTAGGTTAAATAGAACTTTTTGACATTTAAACTGTGTACTTATGCTAAACTGAATTGTTAGAAATTGAACTGTTTGATCATTTAACTGTGCATTCATATTACATAGAAATGAGTGAAACCATTTAACTGCGTGGAAAAATGAGATCAAACTCGTTTAAAAATATAAATCATATATTCAATACATATGTATAAAGAAGGAATATGCATGGAATAACATACGGTAGTTATACGAAATAGACGCAAACCAAACCAATATTTTCTGACTCACCTTATATATATATATATATATATATATATATATATATATAAAACAAAACCAACTAAATAAAAACTGGATGATGTCTCTCGACAGGTAGAATAATCTTACGGACGAGCGCCGTCATTAAATTGCGGCGGTCTTAATGTTAAAGAACATTCGAGCACATCAGCCGTCATCAGTCATTGGATACAAAGGTCTGACGATCAAAAATGTCACGAACCTCGCTCGTGCAGGCAGAGTGACCTATAGAGGAAAAGCGTGATTTTAATATAATCACGCGTGAACTTCCACGTATTGCACGACTGTTCCACTGGTGACTATCGAACCTTCGGGATCCTTCGAATTGATTCCATGAAATCGTTATATAAGAAAATCAAGTCGCGAGATTTTGGCAGTTGAAGACAGGTTTTTTAACAGGTTTCAGCAGAGGCGCACGCCACACGACCCAGAACATAACCCAGCCTGTCATAGAAATCCGACTGATATGATAAATATCAATAGGCCGACGATAACTACGCCGCCGTCATCGCCAAAAAGTGGAAGGTGAACCTTTTCTAGGTACGCTAGCCGAAGTGCACGGAAGGAAAGAGTGATAAAGAAAGAAGACGTATGATAGCGACACAAAAAAAGAGAAGGTGAGTAAGAACGCTATACAACGAACTTTTTAACAACAGTCTGTTGTAATCCCCAAGAATAAAGCGACGACTATTTTCTTCCTTGAGATTCAAGTTTCGAGTGAATATTTTCTGTGAATTAATTTCTTTTTGTCTGACACAACGTTTTAATTTTTCGGTCCGATGCTACATATATTTATTGAAAAAATCCTGGAAACAACACCCAATTAAACAACAGCTGTACGGCCACTAACATTCTATCTCTAAAACTATCCATGTTAGACGAACAAGACATGCGGGACACTGTTGCAGAACCAAGGACGAACTCATGAATGCCGCTCTCCTGTGGACTTTTTCACATGGACGCACCAGTGTTGGCCGACCAGCAAGAACTTACATTGAGCATCTCCTGTGTGGACACCCGATGTAATTTGGAGGACCGGTCGGGAGCCAGTGATGATAGGGATGCATGGAGAGAAAGAGAGACCTAGAAATCCATGCTTGCCGCACGATTTGATGATATATATATATATATATATATTTACCAAACACCTACGCTCGGGTAGGACATGACACAAAATCAATTTTTAAGCGGAGACCAAGGCTGAAGGACCCAGTCTGCCCTACAATTTATCCATTGCTGGAGCGGAAATAATTGGATTCATACCTTTCCCAAGAGAATCAGAGCTAAGTGAAATGCCATCAGTCTGGCCCAGAATTTGAAATCGTGTCCCTGTGTCCATTTCCTATGACGATAACCATTACACCACGGGCACCTCTTTATATATATATATATATATATATATATATATATATATATATATATATATCTTTTGGATCATAGTGGTTGTAATACGGGAGAGCATTATTAAAATTGTATATATATAAATGCTAAATGGACGATATATATATATATATATATATATATATATATATATATATATATGTATCACGTAGAGGAATCGGCAGATACGTACAGAAGAAAGGCTAGATGCATTAACTCTAAGACGAAACGAAGGAAAAGATACCTATAAAGAAAGGCCATTATAACTACCTTGAATTAGACAAAAAATTATATACATTCAAACTAACGAATAAAGTCAGATTAATAGACGCGCATATTAATGGTTGCTCGCACCTCTTCATGCGGCCTGAACTTGGCCGTTTGACAATTTCCCGCTCTCTCTCTTTCTCTCTCTCTCTCTCTCTCTTTCTCTCTATCTATCTATCTATCTTTCTTTGGCTCTTTCTCCCCGATTCAACTCTCAACACCCAGATGTACGCATGCGTACATTCGGATATGCTGCAGCACAACCAACCGTTCTCATTAGGATTGCAGAGCAAGCGAAGAGAAATAACAAGCATCATTACTGATGGTAATTTCAACCAATCGGAAAAGGAGTCTTTGTTCTCGGCTCACACCTTAAACACCATTTTTCCCGCTTTTTCCAAGACACACCTCTGCGTCACGTACATTCTCTTTTGTCCAATTGTTGGCTCATTTCCTCTCTTTACGGCTTTTCTAACATAATCTAGCCAGCGATTATTTTGACAAATTGTTCATACCCGCGTACTTGTAATTATTATTATTATTATTATTATTATTATTATTATTTACTCCTTTTCGAGTTTTTCAAACCAACGTTAGCCGATGGTTTCTTACGGGAGTTAGCGTGACAGCAAGTCTCCACAAGTATCCAGGACTCTTCTCACTATTCTGGCCGATCTTGATAATGCGGCCGTTAGGATGGTCTCCACTAGTCCTCTTATTTCCATGTCTTCAAGTCCTTGCACCAATCCTGGGGTGAATGTACCAAGAGCACGAAATTACAATTGGTATAATTGTCACTTTCATGTTCCACAGTTTTTTCAATTCTCTAGCAAGGTCCTGGTATTCATCTTTACACTTTCTTTCAGTTTCACTCTGGGGTCAGCCAGGACACAATTATACAAGTCTTCTTTTTTTTTCGTTAACTGTTATAAGGTCTGGTCGTCTGACTCGAGATTAGGTGATCCGTCTGCATCACAAAATCCCAGAGGAGTTTGTGGGTCTTATTTTCCCATAACAGATTTATTATTTAATCATTTAGAGTTTTTCACAGAAGTTTTAGCTGATGGTTTTTCACTGGAGTTTGAGTGACAGCAAATATCCAGGACTCTTCTCAGTATTCTGGCCGTTTTCTATCATGCTTTCGTTTGGATAGTCTCCTCTCGTCCGCCAACTTCCAAGTCCTCCAGTCCCTTTCATAATCCTTAAGTTACTGTGCCAAAGCACCAATCACAATTGGTACAACCGTCACCGTCATGTTCCACAGCCTTTTCAATTCTCTAGCGAGGTTAAGTTACTTATCCCTCTTTTCACATTCTTTCAGTTATATTCTATGGTCCGCCGGGACAGCAAAGTCCACCATTTTGCAAATTCCCTTCTTTTTTTGTTGATCATTATAAGGACTGGTCTTCTGGCCGAGATTAGGTGATACGTGTGTATGTCAAAATCCAATTGGAGTTTATGTGTGTCATTTTCTAGGACAGGTGCTGGGTTGTACTTATACCATTTGTTTGAATGGTCAAATTTAAATTTCTTGCACATCTTCCAGTGGATCACATTGCCGACCCAATCATGTCTTTTCTTATTTTCCTTCTGTGCTAATTTGCTGCATTCGCTTATTATGTGATTGATAGTTTCGTCTCTGTCACCACATAGCCTATATTTGCTATTTTGTTGAGTCTTATCTATCCACGCTTTTATATGATTGGTTCTTATGGCGTTGTTTTGTGCAGCCATTAGGAGAGATTCTGTTTCTCTCTTAAAGTTTCATTTTCTAAGCCATTATTATTATTATTGTTTACTCATTAGAGTTTTTCACATCAGCGTAAGCTGATGGTCTTTCACTGCAGATTGAGTGATAGCAAGTTCCTTCAAGTCTCCAGGACTCTTCTCAGTATTCTGGCCGTTTTCGATAATGTTGTTGTTTGGATGATCTTCTCTCGGCCGCCAACTTCCAAATCCATCAGGCCCTTTAATATTCCTTTATTTACCGTGCCAAAAGCACCAAGCACAATTGGTATCATTGTCACCTCCATGTTCCACTGTTTTTTTTTTCAATTCTCTAGCAATGTCGAGGTACTTATATTTCTTTTCACATTCTTTCAGCTTTATTCTGTGTTCAGCAGGGACAGCAAAGTCGACAATTTTGCAGATTTTCTTTTTTTTTTTGTTGATTATTATTATTATTATTATTATTATTATTATTATTATTATTATTATCTCACCCTTGCAAGTTTTTTCACACCAGTGTTAGTTGATGGCCTTTGATAGAAGCACAAATGACAACAAATCTCCTCAGTTCTCTAGAATTCTTCTGAATATTCTGGCCGATTTTTTTACAGTGTTTTAGTATGGATGCTTTCGGTTCATCCTCCTATTTTCGACTCTTTCAGTCTCCTTTTTAACGCTTTACGGACCATTCCAAACGCACCGCTAACAGTTGTTAAGGGTTTCACAGTTTTTCTTGTTTTCTGTCAAAGTGCAAATACCTATTATTATTATTATTGACAAGTTCACCTACCTAGGAAGCAGTGTTTCATCAACAGAGAAAGACGTCAACATGTGACTAGCAAAGGCATGGACAGCTATCGATAAGTTATCGGTCATATGGAGGTCAAACCTATTCGATAAAATAAAACGCAGTTTTTTCCAAGCGCTGGTCTTGTAGATACTGCTATATGGATGCAATACATGGACGCCAACTAAATGTATGGAGAAAAAGCTTGACGGCAACTACACAAGAATGCTGCGAGCAATATTGAACAAGTCCTGGTGGTAACACCCCACAAAACAGCTGGTGGTAGGTGGTCCTCCCACCAATCACTAAAACTATACAAGTTAGACGAACCAGACATGCAGGACACTGCTGGAGAAGTAAGGACTAACTCAGAAGTGACATACTTTGGTGGACCTCTTCACGTGGACGAGCAAAGGTTGGACGACGAGCTAGAACCTATATACATCTGCTCTGAGTCGGATGTAACCTTGAAGACCTCTTGAGAACGATGAACGATAGAGACGGGTGGCGAGAGAGAGTCAGGGAGATCTATGCTTGCAGTACGATATTATTATTATTATTATTATTATTATTATTTTACTCCGAAGTCTTTCCTACACGCGTTAGCTGAAGAATTTTTAATGGAGTCCATGTGACAGCAAGACTGTGGCCTGAATGATTTCCATTCTTCCTATGATTTCCACATTTGACTCTTTTTCTTCCAGCCCTCGGTGACCTATCCAGGCAAACCAACTAAAAATAGTATCACTGTTACCCTTGTGATATGCAGTTGTGAAAAACTCTCTCTCTCTCTCTCTGTTAATTAAAACAGGGTCTGGGTTTCTTTTCGGGAGGAAATGGTGCAATAGTTTCTAAAAATCCGGTTGTCTCTTTGGGATAAGTTGACGCATTCGTGTCTCAAAATCCAAAAGTATTTCTTGCATCTCATTTTATTGAAAATATTCTGGCTTGTGCATATTCCATTTTATTTTATGGTTATGTTTTATGTCTAGCACAATTCCCAGTGATTGTCCAGTCGACTGAGTCTGTAGAATACATCGATTACACCAAACGAGTGTCCAAGATATGACACTAAATAGTCTGAATGTGAGGTTTCACTAATGCAGGAGCTTTGGGGAATACAGACTATCCCTTCATCGCCATGACTCCCAAGTCCACTCTGGCACGGAGTGATTGCCCCTAATGTGGATAAAAAAACCTACTCTGTATACTTATTCTAAAATGAATTGTTCGAAATAGAACTGTTTTCACATTTAAACTGCTTAGTTATTCTAAACGGAACTGTTTAGAATAGAACTGCTTTTAAATATAACTAAACTGAGTATTTGTGCTAAACCGAATTGTTTGAAATAAAGCTGTTTTGACATTTAACTCTTTGTAAACAAAAACGATACTTTTATCAAACTGAATTATTTGAAATTTAATTAGGTCTTAAATGACCTGAAAATAGTTGATATGCAGTAAAACAAAACAAAACAACCAACCAATTAAACAACCATTTCCCGTTTGATCACTTTTATCTTTTTTATTTTATGGTCAAATTTTACTCTTTTGCACAATTCCCAGTTGATCATTTTCCAAGCCCATTCGTGTCACTTCTTGTGTTACTCTTGTGTCAGTTTGCTGCTTACGCAAATCAATTCAAATACCTGTTTCGTCCCTACTGCCACGGAGACAACACTTGCATTCTCCTGCATATAATCAATGTTTGATTTTATATAATCAGTCCTTTAGGCATTATTATGAGAGTTGTTATTTGACATTTAGTTTCTTTCTTGAAGTTCCCCTTAGCTAATAATATTCATGTCATCTTCTTTCTCATTTCGGCAGAGGGGTACCCTCACCACACCGATATAAAACTAAACAATCTGTTGGTGGAGCTTTGAGGAATGCTGAGTGCCTCTTCATTGCCATCGCTCCCATGTCCACTCTGGCCAGAAGTGAAAGCATCTAATAAGGTCCTCTCTATGGACCAGAAAAGGCTAAACTATGCACTTATGCTAAACTGAATTGTTAGAAATAGATCTCTGAACTTACATCTAAACTGTGTACTTATCCTAAAATTGAATTGTTTAAATTAGAACTGTTTTTGAAGCTGTACTTACGGTGAACTGATTTGTTTAAAATAGAACGGTTTCGATATTTAACTGTGTGTAAACAAAATCTGTACTTATACTAAACTGAATTGGGTAAATTAGAACTGTTTGACTAAAATGAATTGCTTGAAATAGAAATATTTTAACAATTAAACTGTGTACTTATGTTAAACTGAATAGTTTGTAACAGAACTGATTATTTGTACAAAAATGGACTTGGCCTTAAATAACCTACAAAGGTAGATATGCCAATAAACCCAAACAACCAACCAACCAACAATCAAGTCATCTTCTGTGTCCTCAGGTTGTCACTTCAAATCACCATACATTTTTTCTTCTCGATCTGTTTTCTTTGTTTTTTTTAATACTTATCTTGTTATTGCAATTACTAGCTGTTCTAATCAATAACACTTTGCATTTCTTTATATGTTATTAAGTTCCTGGCTTGCTAAATCGTTAATGCTTAAACAATTGTACTCATTGTATTTTCAAAGAATCGATAAAAAAAAAGTCGACAGTATGTATACGATTGGAAAATATTTTCGACTTTTTAGACCTCTGATGCTTTTTTTAAAGTTTTCTCAGATCTCTAGGGTTTATGGTAATTATTTGATTAGTCAACCTTTCATCCTTTATCCAGTGACTTTCTGTCATATATGCTTACCTTACGCAGGATTTACCCAGTTGGCCGGGGTGGAGACTGAAGAATACACCGACTGCATATCTACAGAGGGGTAGGACCCGCCCCCACAACTAGAGTGATGGATACGACACTTGACAATCAGGTAGTAGAGCTCCAGTAACGCTGGAGCTCTGGTAATTGCGGATAACCTTTTCATTGACATGGTTCCCATGTCAGCTGTGGCCCGGAGTGGTAGTGCCTGTTAGGGTCCTATCTATGGGCCAACCAGAACTTAACCGTGGTTTCGAGAGTTCAGCGTTTTTGCATTTAAACCGCATATTGGCGAATTTATGCTAAAGTGAATGGCACGAAATAGAACCGTTTTGATATCTAAACTGCATACTCACGCTAAACTGATTTTTTGAATTAGAACTGCGGTTATGTTTGTTTTCAAAGGAATATCTGCCTCAGTCTACCTCTCTTCTCTATTTGCTGTTGTCGAAAAATCCATTACTAGGAATCAGTTTTGCAAGTGATATAAACAGAATGACATGGTCATAATTCTAGGCAAAATTAAAGATGACAATCTCTAGTTGTTTGCAAAAGAGTTGCTGCGCCACACACACTCACACACACTCATACACTTGCATACACTTGCATACACACATTATATATATATATATATATATATATATATATATATATATATATATGAAATTAACCTAAATCGCAAGTCGAAAATCTTCTACTAAAGTTTCACCTTAACGGATCATCAGGAAGCCTACGTTCGACTGAATTCTAAAGTAGAAATCGCTTTCTTTAATTCACCAAAAACCCAGCTAGCTTAGAATTTGCATAAAAATTAAATAAATAAATAAATGAAAAATACCATTTTTTTATTTAAAAAAAAAAAAAAATTCTCCAAAACCTATCCCTTATTATATAGTAACCACGCCCTTTTGTGTCTACAACTATTTAACACCTCCGATCTTTTATTTAACATATTCTTACTTTTACAAGATGCTACTACCAATTTTTCCTCCATACAAAGCTTACAAGCTCTATTGCCTGCCCTATATTTACGGCATTTCTGTATTACTTCCCATTTCATTATAGGATCTACCCCTTTGTTCTCCTTAAATTCCCACACATAACTAGATAAAGCAGTGCTATGCCCATACTTCTCGCGCGAGAAACTTGTTTTATGGTTATAGTACCTCGTCTTAAAATCCCCTTGCGTCGACCCAAAGTATATCTTTTTATTTCTCTTATTATTCGAATCACTATATAATCTACTTTATACACTACACATTCCTGCTTACATTTGCCTTCGAGGGGACATCTAACCTAATCCCTACAGTTGCATTTATCAATCACCTTATTTTTCTTCGTACTTAATTTAGTTATATTACTCCTATTTATTATTCCATTAATGTTTGGCATGCAACTGTAACTTAATTTAACACAATTCTTATTAAATATCTTATGTAACTGGCTCCCACTAGGCAAATTTCTTTTTAATAACTTGAAGATCTCTTTTCCCAAGTTATTAACTACTTCCATGTTATAAGGGGGATTAAACCATAAAATTTTCCTAGGTCTATTTCTCCTTCCTTGTGTTCTAATTCCATCCCTATCCCTATATTCAAAATTTACCCTATATCCGTCATTCTTTAAAGCCTCCTCATATTCCTGCTTGCTTCGTTCAAAAATTTCCGTTGGAGGAGTTATTTGATAATCTATGCTCTATTCCCTTAGGTACATGTTTAAACACCTTTATTGGGTGATTAGATCCCCTGTTTACATATATATGTTATAACAGTGTTGGTTGTCACTAAATTACTTGGTGGGTTTGTGTCAACCAAGTGCAATATAATATGGAGAGTGCTCAATATCTGGGATAGAGCATGCTATGATGATATTTTGTTCCTTAACTATAGTCACCTGCTTATACAGAAATAAAATAAGGTAGCGAAATATTAAGATACACCTACGAATTCACATCCGCTTATACAACGCGCTGCGTTTGTAAATTCACTTAAACTCATACAAACACACATTAATACGCAACTATAACCCACCCACATACACATACACACACACTTACTACTACACGTAAAGAATCATACGAATCCTAACAGTTTTTGACTGTATTTTTCGATTTTCGGTTCCTTTCATTTTCTTAACTGCCTGCTGATTGTTGTTTTACAAAAAACGCCATGAAACCCAGGGGTCGCTGTCGAAATTCCATGAATTAGATATATATAAATATATATATATATATATAATATATATATTAGATATATATATATATCTAATATATATATATCTAATATATATATATATATATATATATATATATAAATCAGTCTCTTTAAAAATGCATTGTTGTATGCATATTACTTGTTCAAGAGCGTGACGCATCACCGTCCTACCACTGAGCTTCGACAGACTTCGGCCGGTCGTGTTCCTCTGCACGCGAATCAGGTTAGGTGTATCGGCTTTTGTGGACAGTCAGTCCATGCTGTCTTAATTGGTTCCTGGGAATCCTGGTATTCTTGTCACGTGATTAATCATTCACCTTAGGTTTTTACCAGCTCCTAGAGGGCTTAGTTTATTACCTGCTACCTGAGACACCTCTTTTTAGGGGATGACAACGGGCTCCCAAGCATTTTAAACCGCTTGGTGTCTCTCTCTGCTATAGCCATGTACCCTGTTTTCAGTTTTAAAAAGCTTTGTGCCACATTTTGGTATGGTGGTATGCCAAACAAATACCGCTGGACGGGTCGCCTCGGTGAGAAGATATAATGCTTATAAGGCTCGAAATCTTCCATGACCCGAGGGCATCACTGAAGAAGAGTCCCAAACAAGATTTTTTTTCAAATTTTAGGGACAGAAATATATTGTTCTAAAATTGCCATTAGCTGACTATTTCGTTTTTCAATAGGCTTAACCTTAAAGATTTGAAAATATGTGTTACGAGGTGCATGCGATAAGTTTCCAGACTTTTTTCGAATGGGCATTTAAAATTGTCATAGACCCTTGAATATTCAGTATGTTATTGCTATACATCTTATGAGATGACTGGCTAATTTTTCATGATTTTAGATTCAAATCAACAGCTACAGCAGCAATTGGAATACACCCTACTAAAGCCTGATTGTCACACCTTGCGAATTTCAAAAATGCAATCTGACACTTTAGAAGAACGATATGCAATAAAATTCTATTCTAAACTTGGAAAAAATGCCACAGAAACGTATGGAATGCTCCAGGCTGCTTTTCGACCATCTTGCATGAATCGAGCATCCGTTTTTGAGTGGCATAAGAGATTCAAGGAAGGCAAGGAGTCTGTGAAGGATGATGAGAGGTGTGGGAGGAGTATGGAAGTCAATACACCAGAGTTGATTGGCTAAAGGGTTAGGGTTGGGTTACTATGTTGAGGACTTAAAGGAGTTCAGGAAGAGATTCCGTTGCAAGAGACCAGCACTCTTCAAATCGGGTCAGTGGCATTTCCAGCTGGACAATGCACCAGTCCACAACTCCATCCTTGTCACAGTCTATTTGACCAAGATAGGCATCAAGACAGTTCCTCACCCTCCATATAGTCCAGATCTTGGTCCCCGTGACTTTTGGTTATTCCCTAAGCTCAGAGGCTGTCGTTATGAGACAATTGAGCAGATGAAAGAGGCTGTGACGAAGGTCATTGACATGCTCACACAAGAAGACTTCCGTGGGGCCTTCCAGAAGTTGTTGGAACGGTACAACAAGTGTATTGCAGCCGGAGAAGATTACTTCGAACGGGACTAGAGTTTGATGTGTGTACTATCAAAAAAAGTGCCTTTACGAAAAAGTCTTGAAACTTATCGTATGTAACTCGTAATATGCAAAATCAAAATATCAGAAGGTGATTAAATCTAATGCATTTTCTAAGTAGGGCAATATATATATATACTTGGTGCGGGAGCGAAATTATGAACGTCCTTGTATAATAATGAACAACTGTATTATAAAACAAGCCTAATTCTAATTTTAAAAGATAAACAACAAAATAAGAAGATAGTCACAAAACAGTAGATTTACCCAATATGACCGCCATTTTTTTTTTTCAGTTATTGAATTAACACGCCTTCAAAACGATTTGCATGCCTTTAAAATTAATCATTCAGTCATTTTATTCCATTCCTCCTTAATAGCAGTCTTAAGCGAACCAATATTTGGATGAGAGGTTGCATTTGTTTTGTTTTCTTAAACACCCCAAATAGCTTAAACAAGTGGGTTAACGTCTAGGCTTGATGGAGGCTATAAGGAAACTCCAATTATTTTGAGAAATTTTCTTGGCTTGGTTTAGGTTTTAAGCAATCAGGTTTAGGTTATAAGACTCATATTGGGCTGAATTTTAATTTTAAAAAAGGGCTTGAATAATAGAGCTAATCATGAAATTGCCAAAATTGGACAAATCAGACAAAAATGTTTTTAAAATCATTCCATATTTTCCTTCCACACCCTATATATATATATATATATATATATATATATATATATATATACCTAAAATAAGATAGACTAATTACCAGCGGTGACATTATCTACACTAGAACATATGATAGACCTAGTATGCGTACTAGAATACAGATACCATCATAGTGAACTCGAAATGAAATACCATGATACTGTTAATGGATGGACATTTATCTCTGAATATGCAAGGAGAAACTTTGTCAACGCTGCCGTAGAGGGTGTGGAAATTCCTTTCAGTCGAAACGCCGCCGTAGAGGCTGTAAGAATGCCTTTAAAAACCAAACGCCGCCGTAGAGGGTGTGGGAATGCCTTTCAGTCGAAACGCCGCCGTATAGGCTGTAAGAATGCCTTTAAAAACCAAACGCCCTTTAATCATTTAACATCATCAAGAAAATACAACCGATAATGATAATAGCTACGTTTAACAGCAACCCCAGCACAACGAGAGTGTCCTGCTAAAGTCCCAACAATGTTAGTGATGAAAAGGACCTGGACAACTTCTATAAGAAGTTATCCTCCGTTGTTTGTAGCATCCCTCAACGCAACGTTCTCATCATCGGAGGAGACATGAATGCTCAAATAGAGAAAACAATGAATTCATGCTTTAATACTAGTTTTCAGAAAAGGAAAGTTATTGACATACACTAATGCAAAAAATACTAAAGCACAAATAGTTTACAACCTTATAAATAAGAAATGGATTAATAGCGCTTTGAATTGTGAAGCATATTCCTCTTTTGAGGGTGTGTCTTTCAACCAACGCATTCTCACGCCAAAGATACGATTAACCCTTTACAGGAATGCGACGTGAACAACCATAGACATAGTATGCGTACTAGAATACCGATACCATCATAGTGAACTCGAAATGAAATACCATGATACTGTCAATGGATGGATATTTATTTCGGTATCTGCAAGGAGAAACTCTGTCAACGCCACCGTAGAATGTGTGGGAATGCCTTTCAGTCGAAACGCCGCCGTCCCTGCTTAACAACAGAAATATTTACGATAAATACCTGATAACACCAAGAAACAAATTAGATGTACTTCAGGAGATATCAGAAATACCCAATCCGAATAAGGATTATGAGAATTCATCAATGCCCACATGGAAGCAGATAACGTGTAAACAGCCTCCCTAACTAATAAAAGGAAACCTACTGATACCAACGCTCAGAAACTCAAGGAGACACAAATAGAACTAAGTAACACTAACCTAAAAGAACAAATGGAATGCATTCGAAACCAGATCAACAAGATTAGAAACTCGGTAGAAGATAGACAATCTCGAAAAGCATGGCAGACAGTAAACAAAGAGAATAAAAGGATAAGCACGTTCAGAGCTAAACTAAAAGCTACCAGCCTAGAAGAACAAATTCAGAAGTGGAAAGAATCTTTCAAGAATTTACACGGAAGATTCTCCAAAGAAATTGATAAATCGCGAAAATTAATAATAATAAACTAGATATCAAAATTGGACAGTTTAGGCAAGACGAACTCGACGTTATAAAAAGGAAAATAAAAAATAGGAAAAATACTAGTATTAATGAAATTTCCTCAGAAGTATTGAAGACTAGGAAATTTAATTTTAACTATAGGAATAAGCCCCATAGTCAAAATTAAATTCCTTGCACAGTTCCCTGTGGATCACCTTCCCCTCGCAGTCGTATGTCCTCTTATACTCTCTTTGTGCTAATTTGCTGCATTCGCTTATTATGTGATTTATCGTTTTATCTCAGTTACCACGATTATTATCATTTACTCCTTTAGAGTTTTTCACATCAGTGTTAGCTGGTGGTTTTTCACTGGAGTTTGAGTGACAGCAAGTCTCCTCAAGTCTCCAGGACTCGTCTCAGGATTCTGGCCGTTCTCAGCAATTCTGTCGTTTGGATAGTCTCTGCCCGTCCGCCAACTTCCAAGTCTTCTAGGCCTTTTAATAATCCTTTAGTTATTGTGCCGAACGCACTAATCACAATTGGCACAATCGTTACTTTCATGTTCCACAGCTTTTTCAGTAGTAGATGTAACAGTAGTAGTAGTAGTAGTAGTTGTAGTTGTTTGTTGTAGATGTTGAAGAAGGAAGAGAAGGGGTATGTTTATTAATGGAATTATTTCTTTGATAATGTTTTACAGAAGTTTTTGTTCGGATTTGTTATATATTAAATGTTATTAGATTTGCTTATGTAAAAATGAATTTGTATTAAACGGCAGACTAGGGAACGGGCAGATAATGTAATAAATAGACGATAACAGGGTGGGTCTGAAGTAATTGTTGAATTCCTATTATGTTGTTTTGATCAGCCTATTACTCATGTAGATAGTGGTTAAAGCTGAGATATATAGATGCACACAAATAGAACTGTTTTCTCAGACAGAGAAATAGGGAAAAAATGAAAGATTTGAAAATATAGTTAATCATATTGTAAATACATTATATATATATATATATATATCATCATCATCATCATTAAGTCATACCTCTAACCTGGATTTCCTTGAATCTCCTTCGTCTCTGTCGTCAATCAGTTTCGACAAGTCATCTAGTTTACATCCTGTGTCCGCACAGAGCTGGTGGAGATAAGTTCTATCTGATCGTCCAACACTTGCACGTCCGTATGAAGGGTTCCAGAGGAACATGTCGCTAATCGGTTCGTCCTTACATCTCCTGCAGTCTTCAGCATGTGCTGTTCCTCTTATTTGGATGGTTTTACTGATGGGAGGGAGGTAGCTGTATAACTGCTGCTTTGTGGGATGTTGCTTCCAATATTTGTTTATTACAGCTAGCAGCATCCTCGTGTAATTGTCGTCAAGCTTTTTTTCTATACGCTTTTTCAGCGTCCATGCGGTGCATCCAAATTGTAGTATGGACACGGCTACGAGGAAAAAATTGCATTTTATTTTATCGTAAAGCTCTGGCCTCAGTATAACCGATTGCTGTTCATGGCTTCGCTAATCGTGTATTGTTGTTGTTTTCCATTGATGAGACACTGCTTCCCAGGTATATGAACTTGTCCAATAGTTTCAGAAACCCACCTTTCTTTCTCTCTTTCTTTCTTTCTTTCTTTCTTTCTTTCTTTTTGAGTCATTTTTACGATTTTTCAGTATTTCTTACATTATTTTTTTTCTTTCTTTCTTTTTTTGTTATTTTTTATGTTCTTTCTTTCTTTCTTTCTTTCTTTCTTTCTTAATTTTTTTTTTCCATAGGTTTTCTTTTTTTTTCGTCATTTTTCTAGTCTTTCTTCTTTTCTCATTCTCCTCCCAACAATTTTTCTTGTTTTAGGTTCAGCTATTTACTTATTCTATTCTTTCTTTCTTTCTTTCTTTCTTTCTTTCTTTCTTTCTTTCTTTCTTAAGTTTCTTTTCTTTTCCATAAGTTTTCTTTTTTTTTTGTCATTTTTTCAAGTCTTTCTTCTTTTCTCATTCTTCTCTCAAATTTTTTTCTTGTTTTAGGTTCAGCTATTTACTTATTCTATTCTTTCTTTCTTTCTTTCTTTCTTTTTCATAAAAGTCTTTCAAGTTTTCTGAAACATGATGATGTCACACTCACTGTAAACAAAGGATTCTTTTACGTATATATTTATTTACATATACGTCTCATTTTCGATTTTCATTAAAGCACATGTATTCCCTACTGTCTGCACTGTCAAACAATTATACAAATGAGTAAATTTAAATAAAAACAATGTTTTGGTGTTATTAAGGAATTATAAAAAAAAACAAATACTAGAAAAATTTTTATAAAGTTTTAATGAATAAATGCTAAATTAAATTGATTAAAACTTTGGATAAATTATGTAGTAAAGTTGGTGACTATAGTCGAGGGTAACCCGAAAGCTCTCTTTTCAATAGCTACTACATGGAGGTGTAAGGGAGGGCTCTTCTCCTTTACCTGAATTGCTCCACTTTACCCTTGATCCATATCTTAAAAAGCTGAGTGTTAGACAAGGACGGATCAAGTACCATTTTTTGAGTCTTTGGTATGACTTGACCCAGTACCAACTAATAATTTTCTAAAATCTAACTGATGAAAACGATAGATAAAGTATTCAGTATTATATACTGTTTTGTCGTTAGATAAAAGTTAAATAATTGTAGATACTAGTAAATTTTAAAAAAATGGAAGTAAATATTGAATAGAATTAAATTAGAATTAAGATATATCACTAAATTCTTTAAAATGAATTAACGATTCAAAATTTTAAATAAAATTCCTTTGAAAACTCTGAACCGATAATATTTTTAAATATTACAAATTTACAAAAAAATTCAGTACAGAAAAACAGGTGGATGTGTAGATGTAATGAAATAGCTTATTATGCATTGGAGGATTATCTTATTGCGCATTGGAGGACTTATTTATCGTGCATTAAAGGAGTTACTTATTATGCATTGGAGGGTTTATTTATTGTGCATTTTATCTACTTTATGTGCATTGGAGGATTTGCTTATAATGCATTGGAGGATCTACTTATTGTGGATTGGAGGGTTTTCTTTCCAGGGATATTGACTGAAAATTTTACTCATTCACTTATTTATTTATCTTTATTTTCATATAAATATTTGAATTATGACCCGTAGAACTTTACATAAGGTAAATATATTCCCTGGTCAAAAGAAAAGAATTTTATTCAAATCCATCTGAAGATCCCGTTAAGAACGACTGAAATAAAGTTATAATGAAATGTACGAATTGATTTTATTGTTCCTCAATTATATATACATATATATATATATATATATATATATATATATATATATATATATATATATAAATTATCCAGTCAGTGTCCAAGGACAGTAGGTGTGGATTATTCTTTACATAGAATATATGAGGGTAATCATATAATCTATGAGAGTGCTCAATGTATGGCTATTGTTAGTTCCCTATTTATTCTCTAGGGTATAACAAAATTCACACCAACAATATTCTCCGCCGAAATAAATTTATTATGACGGCTTAACTGAGTTTGAGTCTCCATTTAATTGTACTATATATATATATATATATATACGAGAATCTTACATGTAAATAGTTATATACGTAAAAAATTCTTTCGCTTACGGTGAGTGTGACATCGTCATATTTAAGAAAAACTTGAAATATTTTGATGAGAAAGAAAGAAAGAAAGAAGGAAAGAAAGAATAAGTAAATCGCTGAACCAAAAATAAGAAAAAAATTTTGGGAGGAGAATGAGAAAAGAAGAAAGACTAGAAAAAATCACGAAAAAAAAAAGAAAGAAAGAAAGAAAGAAAGACAGAAAGAAAGAAAGAATGAAAATTTTAGAAAAAATATGCGAACAAAAAGAGAGACATAAAAAGGAATAACAGAAAAAGAAAGAAAGAAAAAATGAATGTAAGAAATACTGAAAAATCGTAAAAATGACCAGAAAAGAAAGAAAGAAAGAAAAATAAGAAAATAGTATCAGGCGAAATAAATAAATAAATAAAGAAATACAGTAAGAAGCAAGAAAAAAAAACATGAAAAGAAAGTAAGAAAGAAAGAAAGAAAAAAATTCATTAAGAAAGGAAGAAAGACTTCAAAATTAAAAACAGAAAGAACCAAAGAAAGAACTTAGGAAAAATTGAAATTCCAATGAAAACTTTTTTATACGAAGAACCAAATAATGACTATTTTTCTTTATTAGAAATTTTGCCCAGTCTAATAAGCAATTTTACCCAATGACATTGTACAGAAATATATTTCTAGTGACATGAACATTTGTCGAAACTATAACATTTTTCAGATCTTTCTTACTTTCTGCAAAGACTGATGCCGAGAAATGAAAAGGCTGCGTTTTATCCTGATAGCCACTCAATCCACAGGATATTTCGTTGCAAAAAGAGGAAGCAGAATGCCATTCTTAAAACAATTTCAGCAGAGTTAGTTAACAAGCCGGAAACCTAACAAACAAGTCAGAAAACCCGTCGTAAAACAATTCAACAAGGGTTAGTTAAAATGCCGGAATCCTCACAAACAGGACACAACATTTCATGGAATCGTGTAATTCTCTTCTGTTGTTTGCCTTCTCTTCTGCAGATATTTGAATAAATGGTCTCTTCCCCAAAAGAAAATGTACAATTTCAGGTGGGCGAAGGTTCCCTGTAACTGTCTTGAAGAGGAAATAAACAGTCCCAAAGAAAAGCATTGTAGTTTTTGTGATGTCGTGAAGAGCCCAACAATCTTCTGCAACACGGAACTAAATATTTTTTTCGTCTTTTTGTCTTATTCTCAAGATTTTTTACCATAATTTTCTTCTTTGATCAGTAATTTGCCTTTACTTCCTTCATATTCCGAGAGATTTCTTTTTCCATTCTTTTCCATTTGCAATTTTTTTTTAACAAGTCAATTCTTCCACTCAGATTTTATGGTTTTTTTTAATGATATACCTGCTTTCTACGATGATTTTTTAAAAAACTTTTCATTCAAACTTTTCTTTTATACATTCGATTTGGACTCATTCCTTCCTTCTTTTGACACTTTCTTTCTTTTTTGCAATTGAATCTATTCTTTCTTTCTTTCTTTTATTTTTTCTTTCATAAATATATTAGAGCTCATTCTTACTTTCTTTGAACATCACATTCTAAGTTTCTTTCTTCAACACTAAATTTTCTTTGCCTTTCTTTATTTTTATTTCTATCTTCCTTTCTTCCTCAATAAGTCCTTCTTTCGTCAATTAATATATTTTCTTTCTTTCTTTCAATCTATCTTTCTTTCTTTCTTTCTTTCTTTCTTAAATAATGAATTTTCTTTCTTTCTTTCTTTCTTTCTTTCTTTCTTTTCACTATGTATTTCTTACTGTTTTTTGTTTTTTACTTATCTATTTCTACTTACTGTCTTTATAACGCAATTTCAACATCACCATCAGTCTTTCATTCTTTCTTTCTGTCTTTCTTTCTTTCTCAATTCGTCCTTCTTTCGTCAATAATACATTTTTTTCTTTCTTTCTTTCTTTCTTTCTTTCTTTCTTTCTTTCTTTCTTTCTTCAATAATGTATTTTCTTTCTTTCTTCAATAATGAATTTTCTTTCTTTCTTTCTTTCTTTCTTTCTTTCTTTCTTTCTTTCTTTCTTTCTTTCTTTCTTTTCATCATCTATTTCTTACTGTTTTTTGTTTTTTACTTATCTATTTTTACTTTTGTTCTTTATAACGCATATTCAACATCATCATCTGTCTTTCTTTCTTTTTTCTTTCTTTTTTCTTTCTTTTTCTTTCTCAATTTATCCTTCTTTCGTCAGTGATACATTTTCTTTCTTTCTTTCTTTCTTTCTTTCTTTCTTTCTTTCTTTCTTCAATAATGCATTTTCTTTCTTTCTTTCTTTCTTTTTTCTTTCTTTTTTCTTTCTCAATTAGTCTTTCTTTCGTCAGTGATACACTTTCTTTCTTTCTTTCTTTCTTTCTTCAATAATGCATTTTCTTTCTTTCTTTCTTTCTTTTTTCTTTCTTTTTTCTTTCTTAATTAGTCCTTCTTTCGACTTTCTCAATTAGTCTTTCTTTTTTCTTTCTTTCTTTATTTCTTTCTTTCTTCAATAATGCATTTTCTTTCTTTCTTTCTTTCTTTCTTTCTTTCTTTCTTTCTTTCTTTCATCAATAATGCATTCTCTTTCTTTCTTACTTTTTTTTTTCTTTCTTTTTTTCTTTCTTTCATCAATAATGCATTTTCTTTCTTTCTTTCTTTCTTTCTTTTTTTTCACTATCTATTTCTTCCTGATTATCTACTTATCTATTTCAACTTGTGTTTTTATAACGCAATTCCACCATTATCATCAGTCTTTCTTTCTTTCTTTCTTTCTTTCTTTCTTTCTTTCACGTCCTTTTTTTGGCAGTTCTCTTATCTCTTCATTGGAAATCGAGCGCATCTAAATGATCTAATGACTTTGACATGACCACTTTTCCCTGACAACATCCAAAGACTTCCAAACACGACACAACTTGAATTCTCCCCTTCTCCAGGACCGGATCAGATTGGTTTAGCCTGCTGGGAAAAATTATCGAATTTTTATCAGCATTTAATCGATACAACATTTGCAACATCTGCGTCGGATGGATAAGGCGGCACAATTTGTATTCGTTTGGATATTCGTTTCAAAACGAGGCTAAAGGAAATTGGAAGAAAAGAGTGAACAGATTGAAAACGAGGCAGAAGAGACAGGAATGAAAGAAGGTAATGACGAAAGAAGGCTGATTAGGTGGCGGGAAGATAGGGATGAGAAATGCTTGATGAGGATGGAAGAATTGATGTTTAGGCTGAGGGTTTTATGACATAAAATGGAGTTTGAAGGACAGAAGATCTTAAGGAAGTGATGGACGAATTGGGTAAGGCAAAGGAGAAAAATAAAAGAGAAGAAACAGGTGAATAGGGAAAGAGAGAACATTTGATGAAGTGAAGAACAACAAATTGAAAAAGAGAAGGGGAAAAAGGAAAGAATACATGATGAATGATGGAAATGTCAAAGAACACAAAACAAAAAAAAGATGGATGAATAATTGAATGATGAAAATTTTGCAAATTATGCAAAAATTAAAAAGAATAAAAAAAACAATTCAAACAAATATCCTAAGAAAACAACTTAAAAAAGAAAGAAAGAAAGAAAGAAAGAAAGAAAAAACTAATACAAAAGAAAGAAAGAAAGAAAGAAAGAAAGTTAAAGAGAAAGAATTAGTGAAGAAAAAGAAAAAAGGAATGAAAATGTAGAAACAGAAAAAAAAGTAAAAAAAAAAGAAAGAAAGAAAGAAGATTAAAGAGAAAAAATTAGGGAAGAAAAGGAAAGAAGGAATGGAAATGTAGAAACAGAAAAAAAAAAGTAAAAAAAGAAAGAAAGAAAGAAGATTAAAGAGAAAAAATTAGGGAAGAAAAAGAAAGAAGGAATAAAAATGTAGAAACAGAAAAGAAAAAAGTAAAAGAAAGAAAAAGGAAGAAAGAAAAAATTAATGAACCAAAAATGCAAAACAGATAAAAGATTTTTAAAAATATAAATATGTCTTCAATCATCAGTAAAACAAAAAAGTTAAGGAATTTAATTGAAATGGACAATCATCAGATAATTATATGAGAGAGGACAATGTGGAGGCTGAATAACCATAAGAAAGAAAGAACGAAAGAAAGAAAAATTTAGTGAAATGATAGAAACGAATACGAAAGAAACAAAGAAAGAAAAATATTGGTGAAATGTTAGAAATCAATTTAATAAAGTGGAGAAAGAAAGAAAGAAAGAAAGAAAGAAAGAAAGAAAGAAAGAAAGAAAAATATGGGTGAAATGTTAGACATCAATAAAAAAGAGGAGAAATGTTAGAAATCAATTTAAAAAAGTGGAGAAAGAAAAAAAGAAAGAAAGAAAAAAAGAAAGAAAGAAAGAAAAATATTTGTGTAATGGTAGATACGAATAATAAGGAGAAAGAAAGAAAAAAAAGAAATAAATAAGGAAGTAAGATCGAAGGAAGAAAGAAAGAAAAAAAGATAGAGAAAAAGATATTGGCATTTATAAGAGAAGATACAATAAAGAAGAATAAAGTTTAATATATTTTTGGCAAGTAAGTGTCAGGAGAAGTAGAAAAACAATGCCTGTTAGTTACATAAAAAAGTTAATGAAAATTAGGACGAAATCTTTGAAAAAAAAAATTAATGAATAAAAGAAAAGGTGAAAATATCTGCAAATCAAATGAATGAAAGAATAATTTGTTGAAGGAAAATATAAATTAATACGAAATTAAAAAAAAAGACTATTAATAATTTCATTAAGATGACCATAAAAAATGAAAAAAACAATGAAGAAATTTTATTAAAAAATAAAAGATTTGAAGAAGAAAGCAAATAATTCAAAATAAGAATTAATCAGCGAATTTAATTTTAAAGAAAAAATAAATAAAGCAAAAGAAAATTAGAACATTAATCAACATGTTAATTATGCAGTGAATTGTATTACTTTTAGGACAACCGATTACAAGGCTTATAATCACCAAAGAGGTGCCCGTGTTATAATGGTTATCGTTGTAGAAAATGGTCACGGCGACACGAGTTCAAAACCTGGAGAAGAAAACTCTGAATTCAAACTTGTTAAACTCCACTTAAAAATTGACCTTGTGTCATATCCTGTCCGAGAGGAGGGGTTGGTAAATAAATATAATCACCAAGGGACGATCTTCTGACGGTTTGGTAAAGCGAGTTAAATGTCGAATCTGATAAAGCAGTTGAAATAGAGAATCAACACCAATGGCTATTCAAGTAAGAAAACTGTTGTACAGAGGCCCGTACCACATGATTTTCGGTATCGCGGAAGTATAAATGACGCCGTGTCTCTAAAGCACGGGGGAGCAGAAGCAGAACGAGAAGCAGAGAGACAGCTCTGAAAGGACGTCGGTCAGTAGTAAGACCAACTTCGGACGTAACCCCTATAGCGCGAGACCTATCATACTAGTTGAACTGTATCACTTGAGTTAATAAATAATTAATCCTATTTCACGATACAAGAAAAAATAAAAATAAAAGACAGAAAAAGAAACAAATCTTGATTTATATAAACTTAGACGCTCTTCAAAAGGAGGAAGTTGGAGCTTTGCCAATCACTTACTACTAATGTATAGAGATGTTTCACTTTACTAGATTAGTCAATGTCAATTCTGAAGATATTTGATGAGAAGTCTCAACTCTTTTTGATCAACAGTATTAATACTTTTTGATGATCCGTCTCGATTCTTTTTGATGAACAGTTTGGATGCTTTTCGGTGAACTATCTTAGCGAAACATTTGTCACGAATATATAGATATGTTTCACGTTTCTGTACGGCTCAATGATAGTTTGCATGACTGTTTGATTAGAAGACTCAAAACTTTTTGATCGCCATCATTGATACTTTTTGATGTACAGTCTCCATTCTTTTTGATGATCTGTCTCGATACTTTCTGATGAACAGTCTCGATTCTTTTAGCGAATTATGTATCACTAATGTATAGATATGGTTCACGTTTCTTGAAGGGTCAATTATAGTTCACGAGAACTTTTGATTAGAAGTCTGAACATTTTTAAACTGTCGCCATACTTTTGGATCCACAGTATCGTTAATCTTTGATGACGTTGTCGATATTTTTTGATCAGCAGTCTCATGTTAGATTAGGTTAGGTTATCTAATTTAATGGAATACCAACCCTTGATGTTTATTTAGTACCAAATCCTCTTTAATCATATAAATAATTTTGAAGAGATGTGTTTTTATATAACACATCACTCAATAAGTCTCAGGCCTAACTAATAAAACAACAATAATTTGACTTCATTCATCAATATAGTCTCCTTCCAAGGTAATACACTGATTCCAATGCTTCTCTAACAATTCGATGCCTTTTTTTGTTGAACGATTTGTCTTTCGCCTCAAAATACGCCTAGGTTTCTGATATCACTTCTTTATTGGAGCAAAATCTCTTTCTCTGGAGCATTCTTTTGAAGTCTGCAAACAGCCAGTTGTCGCTGCGGGCAAGATTTGGAGATATATTTTTAAATCTGTTTTGATATTTAAAGTGCCTACTTATTCAAAAGTGAATTGTTTGAAATAGAACTGTTTTAGACATTGAAACTGTACATACGCTAAATGTAGCACTATGGGGGCAGGCCGCCAAAGCAGACGAGTCTGTTTTGGCGCGAAACCAGACAAAGGATTCTTGGACCTGAAATCTCGCCGTATCCGGAAGTGGAAAAGGGACGCGAACGAGAGTTGACGACGCGGCCCAGAGAGAGGCAAGGACCACAAAGTGAGCAGTTGGTCACAGGAGAGCAGAGAGGCAGGCAGCAGAAGTTGGCGTGGAAGAACGGAGGGGCAGCCAACACCAGACACCGAGCAGAGAGGCGAGGAGGAAGATAGGGTCCAGTGAGAAGAGTCTCAAGATGTCTGATCCCAGTAGCATTGTGGAATTTTCGCTAGTAACCCACGCTAGCGATAGTCCATATATCTACTATCAGGAATGCATATGCATGTAGTGTTGCATACCTCCCTCTGCTCTTGGTAACCCCAAGCTTTGTTGTTCGTTTGTCTTTCTATTTTCTCCTGTCTCCCTCGATCGTAATATTCATGTGTGGTGACAAGAAATGTGCGTTACCCCCTCGAACCACTAGTTGATCACCGGCCGGCTAAGAAGAAGACATGGTTAGAAGACTGAGATAATGTGGGGGGGGTGAGGGGGTAACGTTTCACAATGGCGCCGTTGACCAGGATGAAAAAAAACCTGATGAAAAAAAATAGGAATGAATCGAGGGATGAAGGAGTCGGGAAGCGAGCGGACGAAGAAGAAAAAAAAATGCAATAAGGACCCTGCGAGCAACGAGAAAAGAAAAGAAGGAAAAAGAAAACGAAAGAAACAAAGAAAAAGAAAAAAAAAGATTGAAAAGGAAGAAATCTACAAAGGTAGGAATACACATTCTCCCCTCCCCCACTGCACTCGAATATAAGAACAAAAGAAAAAAAGATTTGTTAGATTAAGGAAATTTTAAGATGTAAAAAAAAAAAACAAAAAAAAACAAGTAATCTATTTCGTTTTTGTGTGTGTGTGTATGTTTAACCCCTTAACTGCTGATAATTTTTGTTGTATTTTTGTTAGAAGGTAAGAGAAGGTCTTCTCTTCCCCTACCCGCTTTTCACACTTAACTTGACCGGTAGAATTCAAATGCTTTTTTTTTTTTCTCCTTCTTCGTAACAGTTTCACGTAGTAATTTTTATACTTAAGTGTTAGGACCTGTGGCTTAAGAAAGTTAGTCCGTTCTGGGAAGTTTTATAGTAATTTTTTTATGCTGGAAAGGTGATAAGTCACCGATAAAAAAAAAAATAATAATTTTTCTGCTGTAAGGTTCACAAAAAAAAAAAAAAAAAAAAAAATTTTGTGGTACTTCAAAACCCCAGAGAAAGGGAAGATGAAACGAAAAATTAGAGAGAAAGTGAGATTTCGAAGTTAGGTTAAACTCGACTGGTCAGAGTCGGGTCGTTCCGAGTGCAGAGGGTAGAAGGTGGAGGAAGGCTTCTACCACAAAAACCAAAAAAAAAAAAAAAAAAAAAAAAAAAAAAATGGAAAATATAAAAAAAAAAAAAAATAAAATAAAATAAAATAAAAATGGCGGAAAAATTTGAACAAAGAAAAAGAAGGAAGAACAGATAAAGTCATGAAAAAGAAAGAAAAAAAAAGAAAGAAAAAGAGAGAACGAAAAGTAGAAGAAAGATTGCTAAGGAATTTTTGTCACTGCATCCATGCCTGTCTCTGTTAAAAAGAAAATAGAAAGAAAGAAAAAGAATAAGTAAACTTTAAAAATTAGGAAGAAAAGAAAGTTTTTGTTTTTTTGTGGATTTAAAAAAAAAACGGTTGGAAGCAAACGCTATCCCCTCCCACACCACCCCCGGTAGAGGGAAGAATTCAAGTGGACAGGAGAGAGGGAAAGAAAGACGCAAAGAGAAATGGTGGAAGTGGGCAGAGATCTCAAGGGAAGAGAGACAAGGGTTAGAAGGTGGATGCGTGACAGATTCCTTCAGAACAATTTTATTTTTATATATTTGTCAATTGTAGTTATTTTATTTCTTTTTTATTTTTTGTCTCTGAATTGTTTATTATAAATTTTTTTTTTGTTTAACTTGTGTGGATTTTTTTTTGCTATCCTTTGTTTTTTGTTTGTTTTTTTTTTGTTATACTTTGCCTTGTTTTTTGTTGGTTTTGGGGGACTGGGCTTACCGTGTCATTTGCTTTGTTGTTTATTGTTATTTGTTTATTTTATTTTATTTTTTTTTAATTTAATTTATTTTTATTTTTTTTATTTTTGTTTTACCTTCATGGATTTTCTGGGTTTATTTTTCGTAAGTTTAACTGCTCTTGGCACTTCTTCACTTCGTCTGATCGTGTTCCCCTGGGGGGGGGGTGCACGGGAGCCCCGTTTCGCGGACTGGTATCGAGGGGTAGTAAGTTATACAAGTGATGATTTTGGAGGGCGAGTGGCCTGGTTGACATGGAATTGATGAAATGGTACCGAGGAAACGGTTGACGATGGGTTGGGAAGACGATACCTGGGCGCGGGGCGGTGTCCGGTTGCTCCTCCCCCCTGGCTGGTCATGGCTGGACGATCTGGGAGATGGTGTCAATTGCTTTGTTTTTTTTTCTTATCTTTTGAAAATCCATGGGGATTGATGGCTGAGAGACTTGTTTTGTTTGTTGCAGGGGGCAGTGAAGGCCCCCATGTTGGGAAGTGAATTCCACGGTGCTTTCTGGAACATTATTCCTGTTACGACACCGATCGAACTGCGGAGATTACTGATGCTCCCGCGTCGTAAGGAAAGGGGGGAGACAAGTCCAAAAATACTCCTGAATTGTTGGGTAGGGGTGGTTAAAATTCCCCTTTGTTCTGATGGGTTGGAGAATGTGGTGAAATGTTCGAAAATTGAATAATGTTGGAGGTGAATGGAAAAATCCTCCTGAAATTGTTGGGTAGGGGTGGTTAAAATTCCCCTGTGTTTTGTTGGGTGGGGGCGGGGCGAATTGAAAGAAAATTGAATAATGTTGGAGGTGAATCAAAAAGTCCTATTGAAATGAAGAATAGGGATGAGTCAGGAGACCCCAGAATTGTTCACAGGAGAGCAAGGTGGAAGAGCTTAATCCAGCAATATATTTTTTTTATTTGAAAAAATTTTTTTTTATGTGTATGATGATGTGGTGTTGTTATATTATTTATTATTTTTTTAGGGGACGACCGAACCCCTTTAAAATTTTGTAATTTCGGTTTTTATTTCCTGTAAATGTTCATGTTTTTTTTTGCTTGTTGTTAAATCATGATGTAATTTATTGAGAATAAATGACAAGGGTAAGAGAGGGAGGTATGTAGCACTATGGGGGCAGGCCGCCAAAGCAGACGAGTCTGTTTTGGCGCGAAACCAGACAAAGGATTCTTGGACCTGAAATCTCGCCGTATCCGGAAGTGGAAAAGGGACGCGAACGAGAGTTGACGACGCGGCCCAGAGAGAGGCAAGGACCACAGAGTGAGCAGTTGGTCACAGGAGAGCAGAGAGGCAGGCAGCAGAAGTTGGCGTGGAAGAACGGAGGGGCAGCCAACACCAGACACCGAGCAGAGAGGCGAGGAGGAAGATAGGGTCCAGTGAGAAGAGTCTCAAGATGTCTGATCCCAGTAGCATTGTGGAATTTTCGCTAGTAACCCACGCTAGCGATAGTCCATATATCTACTATCAGGAACAATATGCATGTAGTGTTGCATACCTCCCTCTGCTCTTGGTAACCCCAAGCTTTGTTGTTCGTTTGTCTTTCTATTTTCTCCTGTCTCCCTCGATCGTAATATTCATGTGTGGTGACAAGAAATGTGCGTTACCCCCTCGAACCACTAGTTGATCACCGGCCGGCTAAGAAGAAGACATGGTTAGAAGACTGAGATAATGTGGGGGGGGGGTGAGGGGGTAACGTTTCACATAAAGTGATTTTTTTTAATTAGAACTATTTGACTAAATGGAATAACTTAAAATAGAAATGTTTTTGACTTTAAAACTGTGTACTCATGCTAAACTGAATAGTTTGTAATAGAACTGATTATTTATATAAAAATGGATTTGGCTTTAACTATCCTATAAAAACTGATATGCTCTTAAACCCAAACAACCAAACAACCATCATAGTTTTTACATAATTTAATGACTTTTACACCGTTATGAAAGTCTTAATCCGATATTTTTAAAGTTAACAAATATTTCTTAAAATAAAATCATCTTCTGAAGACCTTGCGTTTTTTCATCTCTATACATTTTCATACAGTCATATTATATTTCCATTCTTTTCCAATTATAATCGTGTTTACTTTGTATTTCTTCATATTTGAAGTGCCCTTTCTTTATGGGATAAACCTTTCGTGCATTGGTTTGGTTTGGTTTGCTTTCTTTGTTTAATGGCATATCAACTCTTTTTAGGTTATTTAATGCCAAAGCCATTGTCCTAGAAGAACAGTAGAGGTACTATTTAACCCATAGTTTTTGTCACGAGTCGAGACCAATCAGGCCGTAACACTCGGCAAGAATACTCAGGTGGGTCCCGGAAACCTGAGGAGACTTGCTAGCACTCTGCATACATTTAAATCATTTCAAGTATTCTGAAACAATTCTATTTTATGTTGAACATCTCTTTGCTAACAGTTAAATCTTTACAAGTATTCTGATCTAACACTAATAAATCTATTCAATACTGAACTCTTCTTTGCACCCAGTTAAAAGCTTTCAAGTATTACGATCAAATACTTATTATTCTAATCAAAACTGAACGTTTCTTTGCACTAATCAAATGCTTTCAAGTACTCCAATTTCACACAAATAATTCCATCTTATATTGAACATTTCTTTGCACACAAATTATTTCAAGTATTCTGGTCGAACGCTTGTAATTCTATTTAATAGTGGGTGTTTTTTTGCACACACCATTTAAATCTGTTGTGAGAAACTTTCAGGGAGACAGAAAAAAAATACCCTATCCCAACCAGAAGACTCAAAAGTCGAGGTCAAGTGATAATTAAAAAGAAGAAAATTACTTTTCGACCAGAGGATTTTTACGCATAAAAAATAAACGAAATCAAAATCTCAAAATCCGGGCACGAAATTGGAAAAAAGTTACAGAACATGGAGGTTATGTGATAACAAACCTAACTGGGACCTTTGAAACATTCTCGAAGAATCAGAAAAAGAAAGAAAGTCTGGGAGGACTGAAAATCAGAAGAAAAAAACAAGAATGCTACACAAAAAAAATCAGCTAGGATACGAAGATGAATGTTGAAGATATAAGGAAACTTGCTGTTGATCAGACCCCAGTGAAAATCAATAATAATAATAATAATAATGATAATAATAATAACAACACTATCGACGCTATAAGCGACTAACAAGCGACATCTCACCGGTGAAAACGTGGACTTTGCTAAGAATAAGAAAACCTTACGAGAAAAACTGAATCTTTCCCAATAGTAGCACAAAACAACGCCATAAGGACTAACCGTATCAAAGCAAGAATCGATAAGACGCAACAAAACAGCAGATATTGGTTATGTGGTGATAGAGACGAAACGATCAATCACATAATAAGTGAATACAGCAAATTAGCACAGAAAGTGTAAAACACGAGGCACGACTGGGTGGGCAAGGTGGTCCACTGGGAATTGTCCAAGAAATTGAAATTTGATCATACGAACAAATGATATATGCACAACCAAGAATCTATCCTGAAGAATGGCACGCTCAAATTCCACTGGGATTTTGAGATAAAAACGGATCACCTAATCTCGGACACACGACCAGACTTTATAATCATCAACAAAAATAAGAGAACATGCAGAATTGTGGACTTTGCTATCCCAGTGGATCATAGAGTAAAACTGAAATAATACAAAAAGAGGGATAAGTACATCGACCTTGCTAGGGAATTGAAAAAACTGTGGAACATGAAAGTAACGATTATTCGAATTATAATTGGTGCTCTTAGTACAGTCACAAAAGGATTGGTAAAAGGAGATGGAAGACTTGGCTATAACGGGACGGGTGGAGATTGTCAAAACCACAGCATTGTTGAGATCAGCCAAAATACTAAGAAGAGTCCAGGAGATTAGAGGAAACTTGCTGTCAATTAAACTCCTATTGAAAACTGTCAGCAAATGCTGATGTGAAAAATTCTCCATAAGTTAAATAATAATAATAATACAAAACCTGGACCGGGCTAAGAAAAGGAAATTTTAAGAGAGAAACAAAATCTCTCCTAATAGAAGCACAAAACAACGCCTTAAGAACCAATCATATCAAAGCGAGAATAGACAAGACGCAACAAATTAGCAAATGTAGGCTACGTGGTGACAGAGACGAAACAATTAATCACATAATAAGCGAATGTGGCAAATTAGCACAGAAGGAATATAAGACTAGAAACGACTCCGTCGAAGGGGTGATCCTCAGGGAGACGTGTAAGAAATTAAAATTTGACCATACGAACAAATGGTATAATCACAACCCAGTACCTGACCTAGAAAATAACACACATAAACTCCTGTAGGACTTTCACTTACAAACGGATCACTGAATCTCGGCCAGAAAACCAGACCAAATAATAATCCAAAATAGAAAAAAAAAAGAATAGAAATTGCAAAATTCTCGACTTCGCTGTTCCAGCTGACCACAAAATAAAACTGAAAAAATGTGAAAAGAAGGATAAGTACCTCGACCTTGCTAGAGATTTTTAAAAAATTATGGAACATGCAGATGACAATTAAACCAATTGTAATTGCTACGTTTGGAACAGTAACTAAAGAGTTATTAAAGGGATTGGAGGACTTGGAAGGTGGGAAACGAATGGAGACCATCCAAACTACTACATTATTGAGAACGGCCAGAATACTGAGAAGAGTCCTGGAGACTCGAGGAGACTTGCCTTCACTCAAACTCCAGTGAAAGACCACCAGCTAACGCTTACGTGAAAAACTCTAAAGGAGTAAATAATAATAAAATATCAAAGCTAAAATAGATAAGACGCAACAAAACAGTAAATGTAGGCTATGCAGTGACAGATACGAAACGATCAATCACATAATAAGCGAATGCGGCAAACAAGCACAGAAGGAGTATAAGGCGAGACACGACTTGGTCGGCAAGGTGATTCACTGGGAAATGTGCAAGAAATTTCAGTTCGACTGTACAAACTAATGGTATATGCACAACCTGGCACCTGTTCTAGAAAATGACTCGCATAAACACCTATGGGACTTTATCATACAAACGGATCACCTAATCCCGGCCAGAAGACCAGACCTCATAATAATCAACGAAAAAAAAAAAAGAATCTGCAAAATTGTAGAATCACAGAACAAATCTGAAGGAAAGTGAAAAGAAGAGTAAGTACCTCGACCTTGCTAGAGAATTGAAAAAGCTGTGGAACATGAAAGTAACGACTGTGCCAATTGTGATTGGTGCGTTAGGCACAATAACTAAAGGATTATTAAAAGGCCTGGAGGACTTGGAAGTTGCCGGACGGGTAGAGACTATCCAGACGACAGCATTGCTAAGAACGGCCAGAATCCTGAGACGAGTCCTGGGGACTTGAGGAGAATTGCTGTCACTCAAACTTCAGTGAAAAGCCATCAGCTAACACTGATGTGAAAAACTCTAAAGGAGTAAATAATAATAATAATAATAATAATAATAAAGTAAAACTAAATTGAAAGGAACAAATAAAACCGTACATTAATAAGGACTGGGATTAACCATAATGAAGAAAATGATAATTGAAAAAAAGACCGACATAAAAGATTAAGAAAAAGAATGAATGGGGAAGTGGTAGAGAAAAATCGGTGGAGAACTGATGAAATTAAGTGGATTAAAACGAAGCGAAAACACACGGAAACAACCGAACAATTTAACTTTGAAATGACAGAGCCGAAAACGCTACTCACAGTTTAAACAGTGCCGAAAGAAACTAAAAGGAATCATAGCAGAAGCCATTTAATCAGATTAGAAAGTCATTTGCAGATTGTTTCGGATTAGCCAACGATGACTAAGGGTTTTAACCGAAAATCGAAAACACGCAGAAATAACACATAAACACATATGAAGATCTGATATGACAGAGATTACTAAAGAGTTTATTAATCTCTCTCTCTCTCTCTCTCTCTCTCTCTCTCTCTCTCTCTCTCTCTCTATCTATCTATCTATCTCTATCTATTTATTGCTTCTACCACCCTATCTCTCTCTCTATCTATCTATCTCTCTGTATCTATCTATTGCTTCTCCCACTCTATCTTTCTGTCTGTCTGTCTGTCTGTCTGTCTCACCCTGTTTACATATACATATATACATATATATACAGGGTGGTCGACTGAAATGTTAATGGACTGAAAAATTCATATGATGACGTCATATTAGCTGCAGATAACCTTTTCGACCAATGAGATCAAAACATTTCAACAGCGATTGAAGTATTGTGTGAACGTCAATCTCTGTCCTTCCCCCCTCTCTCTCTCTCTCTCTCTCTCTCTCTCTCTGTTTCAGACTTTCTGTCTGAATGTCTGTCTGTGTCACTCTTTATGTTTTTATATATACATATATACATCACGGTGGTGGACTGAAAGGTTATTCGACTGAAAAATTCATATGATGACGTCATATTAGCTGCAGATAACCTTTTTGAACAATGGGATAAAAACACTGCAACACCGATGGAATAATAGTTAGGAGACTATATTGAAGAATAAACCTAATTTAGTTACATATCTTGATCAGCCTTCAAATTTTAAACCGAACTTCGTATATATATATATATATATATGCAAATATTTTCTAATGAATTAAGCTCTCCCCTTGTCGTTAAGTGTATATGTAAACGGAGGAAATTAATAAATATACGTTAAATTTCTTCGTTTCCTTTTAGGTTGCCGATATCCTGCGGTAAGATATCCGACCGGCATAAAGTCAGTCGGGTTTCGATCACAGCTTGAAGCATCTCACGAATCTAGCCACATTGATGAGATGTGATACAACGAAACTGACTGCGGAGGACAATATATATATATATATTTCATGGTAGTGTCTCTGACCCTGGGTTTCATGCATTTTGCAATCATTGGACAGAGTGAAGATATAAAAAATATGGTAAATATTTTGTTCGAAAAGTGAAGGTTATGTGTGCCTAAATTGATATGCTATTAAATGTTAGTACCTAACCGATAAAATGAAACGCAGTTTCTTCCAGGCAGCGGTCAAATAGATACTGCTATATGGCTGCTCTACATGGACGCTAACAAAACGGCTGGAGAAGAAGCTAGAAGGCAACTACACAAGAATGCTGCGTGCAATCTTGAACAAGTCCTGGCGGCAACACCCCACAAGACACCAACTGTACGGCCACCTGCCTCCTATCACGAAAACTATTCAAGTTAGACGAACCAGACATGCAGGACACTGCTGGAGAAGCAGGGACGAACTCATAAGAGATGTACTCTTATGGACCTCCGCACATGCAGGACGACCAGCACGAACATACATTCAGCAGCTATGTGAGGATACGGGATGTTGTCCTGAAGACCTGCCTAGGGCGATGAACGATAGGGAGGAGTGGCAAGAGAGGGTCAGGGATATCCGTGCTACCAGTGCGACATGATGATGAAGATGATATTTGTGTATGGTTTTTGCTTACGTGTACATATATACTTATATTTTTGCTTTTAATAGCATACATTTTTAAAAATTTACATTCTTTCCGCTGTCTGTTATTGGGAAGGACCGGGATGAAGGATGAGAGTGCGAGAAAGGAAGTGTGGGCGAGGTGTGGATATAAATTGTTGCAATCAGAATTTTTTTCTTTCTAATCTTATGGTAGCTAAAGGTTTATTTTGATTTCAGTATGAAATGTCAGTTTTGTAGGGAATGTTGAGTGATGATGATGATTAAAAATAAAATCATCATCATATTTATGGGCATGTAATAAAAATAATAACGGGCTTGATACTTTTTCCAATAATAAAGTAAGTTACAAGTTGGTGACCGTAGACGAGAGTGACCTGAAGGCTCCCTTTTCGATAGCTACTACACCAAAGTGTAGGGGAGGTCGCTACTTCTTCCCCTGGATTACTCCACTTTACCTTTGATCCATACTTTATAATGCTACGTGTTAAGCAAGCAGGTATCAAGTACCATTTTTTTGAGTCTTTGGTATGACATGACTTGGGATTGAACCCAGGTTTCCCGGTCTATTGTCGAACGCTCTAACTATCATGCCAATGTCCGGGAAATGTAACAGCTTTGGTCATAAAGATATTTAATAATTCTTATGGGTGCTTATGATGCACTAATGTGAAAACATACAGCTTATGATTATCTACAATACAAGAATATTACATTTACTAGCGATACAAGTGGGAGTTCATAATGTGATAATGTGAGGAAAATGGTACTTATGGTCAGTGGTTCTGTTGTATAATTAGTATGGTGTCGGTAATGGCTGATGGATGGTGTGGCAATACGAAAGATGTTGGAGAAATAAGTGTGATGTAGTGAAAGAGCAAGGGGGAACTTTTAGTGAGTAATGTGAATATAGATGGCTGAAATATATGTAAATATGATAATGATAGTGGTGCTTAAAATTAAGAAGTTGTAAAGAATTTAGTTTATGTTTTGGTTAAATGTTTGGGTTGAATTCGGATAGGAAATTTTGTTTTTGTGTCGACACTGTGAGATTATCTCGAATTTTCTGTTTAATTGTGTATATTGTGATGGGTGGGTGATTATCGTAAGTTTTTTTTTATTAGAAGCGAAGTATTTTCTTGATATTTTCTTGCAGGCGGGAGCTCATTTTATAACTTCCCAAGTTATACTTGGTATCATGTTTTTGTCTTTCAGTTTTCAAATGTATGCTGATAGATTTGTACATTCAAGTATTTTTTTCTGGAGAATGACAGTTTGTGGGCATATATTCTTTGTTTGAAAGTTCCCTCCGTTGCGTCTATTGAATTTTATTAAATTGTTTGCCCTTACCGTGACCTTGTAAATTACGTTTTTTTTTTCAGGCAGTTTCCCTGTAGGGGACATGTTGACTTGTCCCTACAATTGCAATGGTAGTTAGTTTCTGTAGTGTTGTTGTGATTTTTTTTCTGGAACTTATCAAGGTTCATCTTTCCTCTGTCGAACAAATTCAAAATGCATAAAACCAAGGGTCACAGACACTACCATGTAATATATATACATATATATATATATATATATATAGATTGATAGATATAGATATAGATATGTGTGTGTGTGTGTGTGTGTGTGTTTGTTCAAATGCTCTATTATTGATATTGAGCACTACCTAACAATACTGCAACATCTGGTCCTACATTAACTCACCAAGTGAGCTAGTAAGAACCATAAACCTCATTTATACAAGATTATCAGTAGGTTGCATATGCTACTTTATTGTCTTCTACTTTTTGTTTATTATGTTCCTTTTTTGTGCACCTGTATCAGATTTTTAAGTTGTTTTTGTTGAAGATTTTGGCCAAGATGCTGTATTTGAGGAAATGTTTTTTCTGTTAGTTTTATTAAATCTTTGCTAATATCATTTTATTAAATCTTTGCTAATATCAATTTATACGTTTTTACTAAACCAGATTATGTTTTCTACTTCTGTTTTTTTTTTATTTGGTTTTTGTTAGTGGGTATTTTAGTTGTTATATTAATCCTCTTTTTTGTGCGTTGTTGAATAAGTTCTTTTTGCTGTTAAATATATCGATGTTGGAGGAATTGTCTGATAGTCTACAGCTGATGGATATTGGTATCTGTTTGATGATTTGTGGTGGTTAGTTTGAGGAGGTGTGTATGCAAATAGGTGAGTCGTTTTCATTCAGATTTCGGTTTTCGTCGGGTTCATTAGTCAGTATGTGAGTTTTGTAACGAAATCGGTTTTATGGTAGTTCTTTGTTATGAAGGCTTGTTGTTCAGGTAAGCTGTTTACTTTTTGGTCTATTTTCAGTTTTGGGGATATTTCCTTGGCTTCTTTGTTAATGTTGTTTTTCGAGTTAATGTTGTTTTTCGAGTTAATGTTGTTGTTTTTTTGTATAGTTGTGTTTTGTTGTCTGTTACTTTTTTGTTGTTGTTTGTGAAGCTTGTTGTGCATATGTCGGCTGTTTTTTCTGCGGATATATATATTTCGATAGTTTCTTTTTTTAATGACATATCAACGTTTGTAGGTTATTTGATACCAAAGCCATTCTCCTAGAAGAACAGTAGTGGTACTAAATAACCCATAGCTGGGATGATAAGGGGGTTCATAACTTCCCTAGAAAGTCATAAAGTGAACGTAATAGCACGACTGGAGTTCGAACTCGCTTACTTCTATTCCGCAGTCCATTGCTTTACACCACGAGGACATCCGTCCATTTTTATAGAGCTATATATTCGCTTTGTTTCTTTATGATTCTTTTAAAAATTTATCTAGGTTCATCTTTCCTCTGTCGAACAAATTCAAAATGCATGAAACCCAGGGACATAGACACTACCATGTAATATATATCATCATCATCATCATCATGTCACGCCGCTAGCACGGATATCCCTGACCCTCTCTCGCCACTTCTCCCTATCATTCATCGCCTCCGGCAGGTCTTCAGGGTTACATCCTGTGTCCTCACATAGTTGCTGTATGTATGTTCGTGCTGGTCGTCCTGCTTTTGCACATCCATATGTGGGGGTCCACAGGAGTACATCGCTTATGAGCTCGTCCTTGCTTCTCCAGCAGTGTCCCGCGTGTCTGGTTCGTCTAACTTGTATAGTTTTCGTGATGGGGGGCAAGTGTCCGTATAGCTGGTGTCTCGTGGGGTGATGTCGCCAGGACTTGTTCAATACTGCTCTAGTGTGTGTGTTTGTGTAAATGCTCTATTATTGATATTGAGCACTACCTAACAATACTGCAACATTTGGTCCTTCATTAACTTACCAAGTGAGCTAGTAAGAACCATAAACCTCATTTACATAAAATTATCAGCTGGTTGCATATGCTACTTTATTGTCTTATTGTAGAGCAGCAGTGGCAATGGCTTTTCAGTAGCCATGGCAGCTGAATATATGCTGAAGAAACCAAAATAAAAAGGTACTGGACAGACAACTCTTCGGAAAGACTGACTCGCAAATACGAGAACGCAGAATTATTCATTCGAAGCAGGTCGGGTGGTGTTGTACGCCATATCAACCATCGGCAGTAATTTAATGTCAAACTCTATATGTATGTAAAAAGGTTTGTCAATTAATAGTATGTTGGAAACGTATTTTTAAAGTGTTGTTAGAACTATTTTGCTTGTACACGAGTCCTTTCAAGTATTCTTATCTCACACTAATTATTCTATTTAATATTGAACGTTTCTTTACACGCATCTTAATGCTTTCAAGTATTCTGATCTAACACTGATGATTCCATTCAATTTTAATCATTTGACTGCATACATTTAAATCTTTTAAAGTATTCCAATCTAACATTGAAAGGTTTATATTATGATATTCATTTTTTTGCACCGGGTTAAATCATTTCAAGTATGGTGATCAAACACTAATTATTCAATTTAATATTTATCATTTTTCTGCCTAGTTAAATCGTTTAAATATTCAATTTAATAATAATAATAATTTGTTCTATCATATATTTCTATGTAATGTAAATGATATGCATTCACCATTATGGTTTCAACATTGCACTAATACCCTTGGGGAAGGTATGAATCCAATTATTCTCCCTCCAGCTATGGGTAAATAGTAGGACAGACTAGGTTCTTCAGCCTTGGTTAGGCAACTAGTCTAGGAGAAGGAAAACTCTTAATTCAAAGCTGTTAAACTCCGCCTTAAAATTGACCTTGTGTCATATCCTGCCTGAGCGGAGGGGTTGGGTAAATACTACCAGTATGGTTTCAACAAAATAATAATAATAATAATAATAAGGCGAGACGCAACTGGGTCGGAAAGGTGATTCATTGGGAAATGTGCTAGAAACTTAAATTTGACCATACTAACAAATGGTATATGCACAACGCAGCACCTGTCCTAGAAAATGCCACGCATAAACTCCTATGGAACTTTAACATACACACGGATCACCTAATCCCGGCCAGACGACCGGACTTACTAATAATCTACAAAAAAAAAGAGAACTTGCCAAATTGTCGACTTTGCTGTCCTGGCTGACCACAGAATAAAACTGAAAGAATATGAATAGAGGAATAAGTACCTCAACTGCTTCTCTGCACAGGCGTAAGCCCACCCCCTGAACGAGTGTCCTTTATATGTCATTAACAATCTAATGGTCAGGCTTCTGTAATGCTGGAGCTTTGGGGAATACTCCTTCATAGCCATCGTTCTCAGGTCGATTATGACCGGAGAAGTAGCACCTGACAATTGTAATTGGTGTGTTTGGAACAGTAACTAAAGGATTGCTAAAGGGACTAGAGGACTTGGAAGTTGGCGGACGAGTAGAGACCATCCAAACGACAGCATTGTTGAGAACGGCCAGAATACTAAGAAGCGTCCTGGAGACTTGAAGAAACTTGCTGTCCCTCAGACTCCAGTGAAAAAACATCGGCTAACGCTGATGTGAAAAGCTCTAATGAGTGAATAATAATAATAATAATAATAATAATAATAAGAAGAAGAAGAAGAAGAAGAAGAAGAAGAAGAAGAAGAAGAAGAGGAAGGATTATGTGACCCACTGGAAGATGGGCAAGAAATTTAATTTTGACCATACGAACAAATGACATTTGCAAAATCCAGCATCTGTCCTTGAAAATGACACACCTAAACTCCTATGGGACTTTGACATACAGACGGATCTCTTAATCTCGGCCAGAAAACCAGACCAAATAATAATCAACAAAAAAATAAGAGAAAATTTGCAAAATTGTTGACTTTGCTGTCCCGGCTGACCACAGAATAAAACTGAAAGAATATGAAAAGAAGGATAAGTATCTCGACTGCTTCTCTGCACAGGCGTAAGACCCACCACCACCACGTCAACGAGTGTCCTTTATATGTCATTAACAATCTAATGGTAAGGCTTCTGTAATACTGGAGCTTTGGGGAATACTCCTTCATTGCCATCGTTCTCAGGTCGACTCTGTCCGGAGAGTAGCACCTGATAGGATCCTATCTATTGGTCAAATAGAATTAAACTGTGTCCTTAAGCTAAACTAAATTGTTTAGAATAGAACTGCTTAGTCATTTAACTGTGTGTTACCAAATGACTGGTGTTAAATTGAATTGTTAATGATGGATTACAATACTTGAAAACATTAAACTGCGTGAACAAATATGATGGATCGTAAATAAAATTATTATATCAGAGAGAAATAAGAGAAATCATTTAACTGTCTGAAAAAAGAACTCAGACCCGTTAAAAATGTTAACTAAAATGTGTTTAGAAATCTTATATATATATATAATATATATATATATATATATATATATATATATATATATATATAAAGGACTTGGCATTAAATTACCCACAATGGTTGATATGCCTTAAAATTAAACCAAATCAAACCAATCCAGTCAAGCTATTTCGTCTATTTTTGACTAATGCTCTTGGGAAAGGCATGACTCTTCTTATCCGTCCAACTATGAGATAACTGCTGTTCTTTTACAAGGACATCTTGGGGATTGAATAACCCATGATGTTTGAGACGACATTAAAAAAAAGAAACCAAACCAGCCGAAGGTTTTGGCATTAAATAATCCTCCAAGGTTGATTTGCCATTGGAAAGAAAGAACCGAAACCAAACCAGAATTACACAATGTTTAGTTGGTTGGTTTGTTGTGTTTTATAACATATAAGTCCTAGTTGGTTAATTAGTACCAAAATCTGTTTAAGCGTATATTAATATACATAATTTGCATCAAATAGTTTTTGGGTAACATTTCAAACAAAACAGAGCTCCTTTTTTGAAGACATTTAAAAGGTTTCACGTATTGCTGTCTAACACTATGAAACCTATTTAATTTTAATCATTTCTTTACTCACAGTTAACCAGTGTCAACTATTCCTTTCAGACACGAATGATTCTATTTCCTATGGTTCATTCATTTGCAGACAGTTAATGCTTTTAAGTATTGTTATTTAACACTATTTATTCTATTCAACATTAACGTAATTCAATTTAATATCAGTCATTTGTTAGTGCAAAGTTGTATTCTTAAACACTACTATTTCACCCATAGAGTAAACATTTACAGATATTACTACTCCGGGTCAAGGTAGATATCGGGGTAATGGCGAGAATACATAGAAGAGTCCTAGAAACTTGAGGAAACTTGCTGTCACTTAGACTCCAGTGAGAAACCACTAACGCTGGTGTGCTTAAGTCTCAAAGAAAAAAAAACAATTTATTGAGAACTAAAAAGGTGTGGAACATTAAGTTGATGGTGATACCGAATAAAATCAATACAGTTGGAACAATCCCGACAGGATTGGTAAATGATCTGGGAGACTGGAAAATAAGGGGACTGATGTAGACCGTCCAGACGACAGCATTACTAAAATCGGCTATAATACTTAGAGGTGTTATGGAGACCTAAGGGAACTTGCGGTCACTTAAACTCCAGTGAGAAACTATCAGCTAACGCTGGTGTGATGAGTCTCAAAGACAAAAACAATGTATAGAGAACTAAAAAGATGTGGAACATTACGTTGATTGTGATACCGAATAAAATTAGCGCAGTTGGAACAATCCCAATAGGATTGGTAAATTGTCTGGAAGGCTGGAAAATAAGGTGTAGACTGTCAAGACGACAGAATTACTAAGATCGGCTATAATACTTAGAGGTGTTATGGAGACCTAAGGAAACTTGCGGTCACTTAAACTCCAGTGAGAAACCACTAATGCTGGTGTAATAAAGTCTCAAAGAAAAATACAATTTATTGAGAACTAAAAAGATGTGGAACATTAAGTTGATGGTGATACCGAATAAAATTAGTACAGTTGGAACAATCACGACAGGATTGGTAAATGGTCTGGAAGACTGGAAAATAAGGTGTAGACCGTCAAGACCACAGCATTACTAAGATTGGCTATAATACTGAGAAGTGTTATGGAGACATAAGGAAACTTGCTGTTGCTTAAACTCCTGTGAGAAACCATCAGCTAACGCTGGTGTGATACAGTCTCAAAGACAAAAACAATGTCTAAAGAACTAAAAAGCTGTGGAACATTAAATTGACGGAGATACAAAATGAAATTAATACAGTTGGAACAATCCCCACATGACTGGTAAATGATCTGGAAGACTGGAAAATAAGGGGACTGGTGTAGATCGTCAAGACGACAGCATTATTGAGTTTGGCCAGAATCCTGAGAAGTGTTCTGGAGACATGAGGAAATTTACTGTCACTTAAACTTTATTTGTTCTCCGTCCCACCACCGGACAACTACGGCACAAGGCTTTTAAAAATGGGTCTGAACGCAGGGCTGCAACCCGCACGCGTTCAGAAAAATCCAAAAATACATTCGGCCCCGTCGGCATTCCCTCCAATGGGAGCGCCTCAGACGCCAGGAAATTAATAACCAACAATAGGCAATGTAACGAGCCACTTAAATTCCGGTGTGAAACCATCAGCAAACGCACGTGTGAAAACTCTCAAAAAAGTGAAATAAAGTTTAACCTGGGTTCACTTGGTATGCAAAGCACTTATTCCAGTTTTCACCATTTGTCGAAGAAGCTTAGAAACGTCAGCTTTTATCTGGTGAGAAACTGCAACTAATTATTACTTTTAATGTGGTCCACGTCCTCAAATCTCGTACTCTTGAGAAAAATGTCTGTTAACGAAAAAAGAAAAGTTAGAGGGCACTCAATTTGTTTATTTAGAGAGTAATTCCCTTGTACAAACCCGTGGTTTGTCAAAAATGTCCGTTCAAAAAAAAAAGTTTAGGTATCGAAATACCGTTGCTTAATTGCATAAAATGCACAGCTGTGCACATGTCTTCAGTCTGATTTTAAATTTTAAATGTTAACGTTGAAAGAAAAGAATTAAACCTTCAGATTTCATACATTTTTTAATCACCCCTAGTAGATCGATTGGTAATGAATTGATAAAAATGGAAAGAAGAATAAGAAATTATGCTGTTGAATCCAAATAATCTAAAAGAAAATGAAAAAAATTAAAGAAATAGAGCATGTTTAAAGAAGAAGAGTTATCAAAAGAAGAAAGATCTGAAAAAGATAAAAGCAGTAGAATCTCTCTCTCTCTCTCTCTCTCTCTCTCTCTCTCTCTCTCTCTCTCTCTCTCTAAGAAGAAGGAGAAGAAGAAGATCGATAAAAGAGCTATTGAATTTTCAGAAGAATCGAAGGAATATTAGGAAGAAGTTCGGTAAAATAATAGATTGAGCAGTAGAATCTTCAAAGGAAGAATCAAGAGAATCTTCGGAAGAAGAAGAAGAAGAAGAAGAAGAAGAAGAAGAAGAAGAAGAAGAAGAAGAAGAAGAAGACAAAAAATCTTTAGAAGAAGAAGGGGAATTCAAAACATCTTCGAAAGAAGAAGAAGAAGAAGAAGAAGAATCAAAAAAATATTCGGAAGAAGAAGAAGAAGAAGAAGAAGAAGAAGAAGAAGAAGAAGAAGAAGAAGAAGAAGAAGAAGAATCCAAAAAATTTTCTGAAGATGAAGAGTGGTGGTGGTGGTGGTTTGGTATTAATTTTGCAGCGCCCCTGGTAGATTTGACTTTGCCCTGCCATAAAAACCTTTTAGCTAAATTGCCAGAGGTGACGTCTCGGTCAGATGAACTGGTGGGATGACTGATGAGAATCAAAAGCCACGTCACTGGTTGTTTTATTATATTCGCATACTTTAAAGGTCACAAAATGTACCAAGCTGACTATTGTGTTAAAATGTACCAAGCTGACTATTGTGATAAAACAAAATGAAACATATCTAAGACCAACAAAAAACAAACAAACACAAAAAAAGCATCATCAAAGATGAAAGAAAATCTATTCAAAATCGATAATTAAAATGCGTAATCTAAAAAGATCTGTTTAGACTACTGAGTACTTAAAATACAGAACATCCTTTGTTTTCTAGTCAAACTCTTCCTGTCACAAACGTTGCCTCTGATATCGAGCACGTCACTCAACAATGCAAATTTTAATTATTGATTTTCAACTAGATTCGCCTTTTATCTTATTACTAAACGATCCAACAATGAAGAACGTCAGAACGCTAAAAGGGAAATGACATTTACTAAAGAAAATACTGTCGATCACGAAGGTATAATTTACGGAGGTGCCCGTGGTGTAATGGTTATCGTCGCAGAATATGGACACGGCGACACGAGTTCAAATCCTTTTTCAAATCCAATTCAGGCTAATTGCATTTCACATAGCACTAATACCCTTGGGAAAGGTATGAATCCAAATATACTCCCTCCAGCTATGGGTAAATAGTAGGGCAGACAAGGTTCTTCAACCTTGGTGAGGCAACTAGTCTAACAGAAGGAAAACTCTGAATTCAAAGCTGTTAAACTCCTCTTAAAAATTGACCTTGTGTCATATCTTGCTCGAGCGGAGGGGTTGGTAAATATGATCACGAAGGTATAATTCAATAAAATATTATTTTCAGTACTTTTAATTATTGCATAAGTTTTGGATATGAGTGTTCGAGATTTTTAGAGGAAAAGGTCGGAAGGTAGACGTATAGTTGTTTTTTATTCGCATTGCTTGCAATCCTCTTTTAAAAGATTGTACGATTTTATGGATATATCATTCTTCTCTTTTTGCAGGGCTTACCAAAGTCAACGTGCCCATTGTGTAATACAACCTAACAATAAGTAAAAAGTAAAGTTCGTGACCTTAACCGAGGGTGACCCGAAGGCTCCCTTTTCAATAGCTACAACACCAAGGTGGAGGGAAGGGCGCTACTCAATTCCCTAGATTGCTCCACATTACCCATGGTCCTTACCTTATTAGGCTGAGTGTTAAGCAAGGTGGCATCAAGTATCACTTTTTGAATCTTTGGTATGATTAGACCTGGGATTGAACACCGTTCTTCCGGAACATTGGCAAGGCAGCGGTCGTATCGATACTGCTGTATGGATGAACTACTTGGATGCTAACTAAACGACTGGAGAAGAAGCTAGACGGTAATTACACAAGAATGCTGCGAGCAGTATTGTACAAATCCTGGCGGCAACACCCCACAAGGCACCAACTATACGGCCACCTGCCTCCCATCACGAAAACTATACAAGTTAGACGAACCGGACATGCAGGACATTGCTGGAGAAGCAAGGACGAGCTCATAAGTGATATACTCCAATAAACCCCCGCATATGGCCAAACAAAAGCAGGACGACCAGCTCGAACATACATACAGCAGCTATGTGAGGATACGGGATGTAGCCCTGAAGACCTGACAGGGGCGATAAATGATAGGGAGAAGTGGCGAGAAGGGATCAGGGATATCCATGCTAGCAGCATGACATGATGATGATGATATGTTTCCTCTAGGGTAAACTTTGTTTAAGGGGCCTTATATCTTTCCAAAGGGTATTACTCCGAAAGTGAACGAAATTGCGTTAGCAGAGTTCGCACTCGCTTACAACCAAACGGGGGTCCAGCACACGATCCATCACGAAAACTATTCAAGTTAGACGTAACAGACATGCAGGACACTGCTGGAGAAGCAGGGACGAGCTCATAAGTGATGTACTCGTATGGACCCCCACATATGGCCGCGCAAAAGCAGGATGACCAGCTCGAACATACATTAAGCAGCTATGTGAGGATACAGGATGTGGCCCTGAAGACCTGCCAGAGGCGATGAACGATAGGGAGAAGTGGCGAGAGAGGGTCAGGGATATCCGTGCCTGTGGTACGACATGATGATGATGATGATATATTCATGCTTTTTCTAAGAGAATGACTGTCAAGCTAAAAGCAATCAGCTTGGGGACTCCGATTTCATTTTTTCTAACAATGATGATTTCACTGAGCCTACCTCTCATAATAGTTGTAATTCATGAAATAAGTTATTGGTTAGCTAGTTCTACCTCTACTGCCACACCACCATTTATACATCTAACAATAACAGAAGAGTCACCATAGTCGGTACGATACTCGAAGCGGCCTTTTTACTAGCAGATATTAGGATCTTATAAATTGGCTGCTCTGTGTTAAATGACATATCATAATGAGTTTTTGGATACCAAAGCCAAACTTTTACCCAGTCGGCTGCGACTGTAGAATACTCTGACCGCACCTGTGCAAAGTGGTAAGACCCCGCCAATGAATGTCCTGGATATAACACTAAACAACATGATGGTGAAGTTCCATTGATGCTGGAGTTTTGGGAACTGCGGAGCACCTCTTCTTTGCCATTGCTCCCTGGTCCACTCTGCCTCGGAATGGTAGTACTTGATAGGGCTCTATCTCTGGGTTAAATAGAACTAACTGCATACTTCTGCTAAACTGAATTGTTTGAATTAGAACTGTGTTACTAAACGGAATAGCTTAAAATAGAAATGTTTTAGAGAATTAAACTGTGTACTTACATTTAAACTGTGGGCTTACGCTAAACTGAATTGTTTGAAATGGAACTATTTTTAACATGAAACTCTACTTACACTAAACTATATAGTTTAAATAGAACTATTTTGACATTTAACTGTGTGTAAACAAAATCTGCACTTATACTAAACTGAATTAACTGAATTAGAACTGTTTGACTAAACCGAATAGCTTGAAATAGAAATGTTTTTGACAATTAAACTGTGTACTCATACTAAACTGAATTGTTTGAAATAGAAGTATTTTCATAAAAATGGATTTGGCGTTAAATAACGGACAAAGGTTGATATTCCCTAAAACCCAAACAACCAACCAAAGTCAAACTTATGGAAGAACGGAGGAGGCAATATTGAACGTATAACTTGGGAGATAAGGCGGGGGTAAGATATTTATCAAAGATATTATTCCGAAAGTGAACGTAAAAGTTCGACTGGAGTTCGAACCCTTATATTACAATGTCACCGTCAAACGCTTTATCCACTGCGCCCCAGGGATTAAGCGGCATTCAGTCTCTTATTTATCGCTAGCGAACGCAGTGTTGACAAAGTAAAATAATATTTTGAAGCTGAAGACATTCTCTATGAAGACAAAATAAAAACCAGAAAGAATGAAACTAAGACCCATCGTGACGTAATGATCTGTCACTCTCATAGCTTTCCTTTTAGTAGACAAGTTGCCAAAATTTCATTTAAGTGTACAGTCTGTCCTACTGTTTATATCAGGTTGGCATTGTTGACGACTATAATCTCAGTCTAAGCCAAGCAAGTAAATCAGACTGGTGATTTGTCGACAGTGTTGAGTGGGAAAGTTAGCTGATTGCAACGTAACAGGGTGAAGTTAATTTTGAGAATATCGTAATTATTGATTTCTTCCCACTTATCTGGACTGGGTTAATGTGAAAAATTAGATTTTGTAATTTTCTCAGAGATTAGTTTCATAGTTAAGAAGATCAGATGTGATCTCGTACTGCGAGAGGTCAAACCTTATCGTGGGTATCGTGGATAGCATGAGATAAGAGTCAGCTATAGGCTGGCAACATTGGAATATTGTTTTGAGTTAGTAAGGGTAGAAGAAATGACCCTTGCATTTGATTTGAACAATAGCTGATTTAGGATATATTTTCAACGTCAGAATAGATTTAAATTACGAAGAGATGTGTATGTAATATACTGTCATTTTACGTCACGTGTTAATTGGTGTTTCCATTGCAAAGAGCACAGATCGACTTGTATTGATATAGAGGCAGAACTTATATGACATTTCGATTACAGCCGGCCGAGATAGCCAACTCACGTACCTAAGCACTCATTAGTGAATTACTCCAGCTTTTCACTAAGTTGCTAAAGTTAACATAAGACTGACACACATATAGCCAGTCTAAACGTTGTATTTAGTTTTGTATAACTACAAATGCCATAGCTGATTGAATTTAACTTGGTATATTGTTATTAAATTGTTCATACTTAATCAACTGGCATCATAGTTTTGGATTAGGTGGTCTGTTTATATCTTAACATCACAGGGAATATTGCTTGTATTATTCTCCAGGACGGACAATGAAATTTCAGTTTCTTACACAATACCCAGAGGATTACCTCCTCCACCCAGCCGTGTTTAGTCTTATATACATTTTGCACGAGTTTGCTGCATTTGCTTACGGTGTTATTAATCGTTTTATCTCCATCACTACATAAAGTATAAGAGGAATACAAAAGTAGATATGATAGAGAGGGAAAAGAGTTACACGTGGAACTGTGCAAGAGACGAACATTTGATGATGCAAACAAATGATGTATATCAAAAGCAGAATATGTCCCAAAAGAACTGGATGCATACAAATCTCAGGGACTAGGAGGTACTGACAAATCATTCAATCTAGTCTAAAAGACAAGATCTAGATTTAATAATAAAAAAGGAATTCAGCTAGCAACAGAGTGAAAATAAACGAAAACGAAAATATAGACCAATATGTGATCCTTTTGAGAGACTTTTAAAATTTTAGTAGAAGAGGGTGGCAGTAATACCTATAGTAGTTGGAGCACTTGAAATGGCGGAATAGGAAGACAGAGGTAAAATCGGGACCATCAAGTCCGTAGTATAGTTATAATACTTTGAAGGGTCCAGAAGACAAGAGAAGACTTGCTGTCATTCAGACTTCATTAAAAAAAAAAAAAGCACCGGTTAAAACTGGTGTTAAAACCTTCAAAGAAGAAAACAAAAAATGAAAATTAAAACAAATAAAAAAAAAATCGACAAATATTTGTATCTTTGCAGAGAGTTAAAAAATGATGGCAATGTTCAATACCGAAGTCTATCTCGTAGAAAGATCAATAGTGCTGCTATTTAACCACAACTGGGGGCATAAGAGGTTCATACTCCCCCATCCCATCCCGGGTCTTAATCCAAAAGTGAGCGACTGGTGTTTGAAATCGGTTACTACGAGTTCAAGATCCAGTAAGTTACACGTTAAGCCACGAAGACTCGCCTATTTTATGAAATTTTCTATGTTTTGACATATTATGACGGGATGTATTATTGAGAAAATATTAAAAGTTTCGATAAAAATCACAAAAAGCTATACACTGTAGAGAAATGATAAGGGGAGTGAATAAAATGAAAAGAAAAAATAATAGAGGATATATATATATATATATATATATATATATATATATATATATATAATTAAATAGCTTATTGAACAATAGCAGTTACGGTAAGAGGAAAAAACAGCAAATAATTCGAAGATAAAAATATCCAACGAATCACTGTCTAGGGAAAAAAAATTATATATTGGAAAAAAAAGAAAAGGCCACAAATCAACAGATACGCAATTGATTGGTCAAAAGAAAAAAAAAACACCTTAATTGGTGCTAAGCTACAAGTGCAAAAAAGGGCTCAATACTAGGTAGAGCAAAATAGTGACAAAAGTTATTTCGTGAGTCAGGAACTAGCCTACTACAGTTTCACCTAAGCGGCTCCTCAGGGTACCTAATCCTAGGCGGGATTAGGTACCCTGATGAGCTGCTTGGGCAAAACTGTAGTAGGTTAGTTCCTATATATATATATATATATATATATATATATATATATCATCATGACGTAGTGCACGCACAGATTTCCCTAACTCTCTCTCGTCATCCATCCCAATCATCCATCGCTTCAGGTATGTCTTCCAGGCCACATCATGTGTCCGTACAGAGCTGTTGCAGATAATTTCTAGCTGGTCGTCCAACATTTGCACGTCCGTATGACGAGGTCCACTGGAGAACGTCATGTGAGTTCGTTCTTGCTCTTCCTGCGGAGTCCCGGATGTCCTGTACGTCTAATTTGGATGGTCTCCGAGATGGGTGGTCGGTGGCCGTACAGTTGCTGTTTTATGGGATGTTGCATATAATTTTTTTAAAAATATAGATTGTAGTATCCTCGTTCTATTGCCGTCAATATCTTTATCTATTTACTTAGTCGGCATCCAAATGGTGCATCCATACAGTTGTATGGACAGGTCTGCTGCTAGGAAAAATTGCGTTTTATTCTATCGGATATGTTTGACTTCCATATGACCGATACCCTATCGACAGCTGTCCATGCCTTCGCTAGTCGTGTATTTATGACAATATCTGTAGATGAGACGATGCTTCCGAGGTAGGAGAATTTGTTTTCTAATTACAGAAAGCTACCATTTAGTGTGCAGACACTGCTTCTTTGATTAAAGCATATGTACTCTGTTTTTTTCTGCGTTCACATGGAGGCCTATGCAACCTGCTGCCCGCTAAAGGTAATGCAGCAGTGATTCATCCAGGGTGGATGTATTTGCTACAAGCGTTATGTTATCAGCGTAGACTGCGTTCGTTATAGTTAGTGAGGGTATTGTGACAATACACGGCTGGCCGACCCCCACTCTCACAACTTTCTAAACCACTCATGGCCATCAGATCATCTAGTGGTTTCTCTCATCTCTGGCCAGGGGTATTTCACATTTCTTTACGAACACACAAAACACAACATACACAACCGAGACTGTGGAAGAAAAGAGAACAAACAGGGACTTGGGTTAGCTACAAGCGCAAGAAGAGAGAAGTTTGCGAGACTTTCCTAGCATTCTGTGAGCTATCGCAAACGTGTATTCAAGCGAAACTCCCACAACATTACCAGGAATGCTAACTCAACTTTTCCTGTTGGCCAACCCGGCGTGAGTCCACACATCCTAGCAGTCGCCGGGTCTCTCCTGCCAACTGCCTTGTTCAGTCCATTTCTCCGATCTGCCTTAGGAACTTGCCTTCCCTTGTCCTCTTCCGGTCTCCTGCGGAATCTTGCACACAAGCCCTTTGTGAGTGTTTCGCACCAAAACAGATAAAGAAATATTCACTTACCCACACCCTCAGAAACAAATGCTCAACATTGTGTCACAGTATCGTCTGCTTCTAGCCTTTTTCAGTATAAAGCCATTTTCTTTCATTAAATCTATCGACGTCTAAAGTCCGTTGTCTTAGTAGATTATAAACTGGTATGGTGCTAATGTGTCTCATTGCAGCCTTCTTGTGTCAATATCAAAGAAGTCTATGTCTCAATCTAGTGAGTGTACTTTTATTTCGAGTTTTTATAGATCATCATTATGACTGCGACGGTCTCCCTACGGGGTGTAATAGGAAAAATGCAAAAAATATAAGTGTTTGCATAAAAATTGCTCACTGCTTTTATGGCAGATCATAATGCCAAAAAATCTTATAATTATGGACACTAAAAAATTTTATGGTGTGAACAATCACCAGATGAAAATGTGAGAAAAGTGGCTAATTAAGCATATATGTTTCGTGATATAAAGTCACATGGTAAAAAGTTAGTACTCGTCACAATCACACGAAAAAACAATATGCAATTTTGGTTGCCTAAGTATAGGGGACACACATTATTGAATTATTCAGGTGTACATATAAGATATCCACTTACTTCTGTAGTTCAATAATTTGTTTATATATATATATATATATATATATATATATATATATATATATATATATATATGAGCAATATTGAACAAGTCCTGGTGGCAACAATCCAAAAAGCAGCAACTATATGGGCACCTACCTCCCATCACGAAAACTATCGAAGTTAGAGGAACCAGACATGCAGGACACTGCTGGAGTAGCAAGGACGAGCTCATAAGTGAAGTACTCCTATGGACCCCCACATATGGCCGGGCAAAAGCAGGACGACCAGCTCGAACATACATCCAGCAGCTATGTGAGGATACGGGATGTAGCTCTGGAGACCTGCCAGAGGCGATGAACGATAGGGAGAAGTGGTAAGAGAGGGTCTGGGATATCCGTGCTGGCGGCACGACATGATGATGATGATGATGATATATATATATATATATATATATAAGTTAAACAACGATTTAGTGGTTATAGTTGCTGGAAAATGGACACGGCGACACGAGTTCACATCCTGGACGAGATTGATAGCATTTCAAATTATATTAATACCCTTTCGAACGGGTTGAATCTAACTATTATCCCTCCAGCTTTGGTCAAATAGAAGGGAAGATAAGACTCTTTACCCTTGGTAAGGCAACTGGCGTAGGAGAAAGAAAACTCATCTTTCAAACCTGTTAAACTCCGCTTAAACATAACCTTGTCTCACTTCTTACTCGTGCTGAGGGTGTGGTACACACACACACACATACACACATACACACACACACACACACACACATATATATATATATATATATATACCAAAGAGTGGCTGAGAAGAAGTTTTGGGTTAATATAGCCGTCTTCCGTGAGTCACCGTCTCTCTCAGACTTACATTCAACTTCAGATCCTTTTGAGAAATACAGTGTGAGATTTATATTTTTCTAGAAATGTGTTATGGTTTTATTCATCATATTACTTTCTAATATTTTGCCATGTTTGGGTTTCTTTTTTAAAAAAATAGACTATTAATTAAAAGAATATTCCAAACTTAAAACAGCAACATTTTTTAATAATATCCTGATGAGGGATGTAATGTAAAAACCGAAGCGTTTAATGTTTGATAATAATTTCATATTTGGACATTTACGTAGATAGATAGATAGATAGATAGATTTCGTAGTGTTTCTCGCAAATACAAATTCCGAAAACAAATCCCTGCGGGACAGCCTCGAGCAAGCAGCAGGATGCATTGGCTTCTTCTTGAAAACAAATATAAATGTGTTCATGTTTAAACAAAAAGGAGCTATCTCCACATTTCATACACCTAGGCTGCAATATCACATCAACTGAAAGCGATGTTAACTTACGCAGAGCGAAAGCCTAGACTGAACACTCTGATAAAATAAAAGGGGGTTTCATACAATATGCAGTCGTGTCAGGATCACTGTATGGATGCACCACCTGGATTCGAATGAAATGCAAATGAAAACGACTAAAGGGAAAGTATTCAAAATTGCTACATTTCGAACAAATTCTGAAAGCGGCATCTCATAAATTAGCATGTATACAGCCACTTACCCCCCATCTCACAAACTCTCCAAGTATGACGAGCAAGATATACAGAGCATTATTGATGAAGAAGGAACAATCTCAAAAATGACGTTTTTATTATGATTCCTAGACATAGACGTGCAAGGGTTGGCCGAACCGCAAGGACTTAAATACGTCATATCTGTGCAGACAGTGAATGCTGTCTAGAGGACCTGCTAGGAGTACGAGAGCCAAACAACTCCGTGTTATCATAAAAGATAAAGATCTATCTATCTATCTATCTAGATATTAGTAAAGAAAAAATGAGAAATCACAAACTTTTGAAGATTCGTATTATATATCTCTTACGTTTTTACGTACAAAGATAAACAAAAGTGAAATGCGACCGACTTATGAGTGTACAAATAGAATATTAAATTCAGTAACCACTGGCAGATACAAGCGTCTAATGACCAGATACAGTACAGTTTTAGCTCAGTGGGCACCCGTAAATTATACATCCATGTGTCATGTTCATATTAAAATCTTTTTTTTTTTTTACTGTCCCTTATTATCTCTCAGAGGGTAATAACTTTGATATTTTTCGTTATTTCTGAGCTGTAACTATATCCATTTGTTACCTTGAATTTGTTTTATGAATAATCTCAAAGATAAGATTTCTTCAAAAAGAGATTTTGCTGATGTCTCTATTCAACCTATATGTTTCCAGCTAACCGATATTTAGAAATGAATTCAGTGAATAAACTCATATTACTAACAAAATATAAACAAAACACATAAAGTGAAACTCCTTCAACGAGTGTCCTGATTATGACACTAAAGAATCTGATGATGAGGTTCCGGCTCTGGAGCTTTGGAAAAGGTGAAGTACCCCTTCATTGGTATCGCTCCCAGGGCCCACTCCGACCCGGATGTTTGTACTTTATAAGGTCCAATGTGTGGGTCAAATAGAACTCTTTGATATTTTAACTGTGTTCAAACAAATGACTACTACTAAATTGATTTTATAGAAATAGAACTGTTTTATCAGTTAACTGAGAGAAAACAAATGACTATTTAATGACAATGAATGAATTGTGTCAAAAAGAATAATCTAGTTTAAATAACAATACTTTTAACCATTTCATTGTCAGCAAACAATTGATTGATTTGCCCAGATGGCTTGGGCTGTAGAATACACCAACTGCACCTTTGCAGAGGGGTAAGACCTCCGAATGAGTGTTCTGGATATGACACTAAACAATCCGATGATGGGGTTCCAGTGATGATGGAGCTTTTGCGAATACAGAACACCCTTTTATTGCTATTGTTCCACGGTCCACTTTTGCCCGGAGTGGTAGGTCTTGGTAGGTTCCTATCTATGGGTCGATTAGAACTGAAGTGCTTACTAATACTAAACTGAAATGTTTGAAATAGAACTGTTTTGACATCTAACTGCATGTGGGCGGAAACTATATTTAAACTAAACTGAATTGTTTGAATTAGAACTGTTTGACAAACTGAATAGGTTGAAATAGAAATGTTTTTAACAATTAAACTCAGTACTTTCATTTAAACTGCGTATTAATTGATAATAAACTAAATTGTTTGAAATGGAAGGATTTTTTGTATGCTAAACTGAATTGTTGGAAATGGAGCTGTTTTTGACATTGAAACTGTACTTACACTAAACTGAATTGTTTAAAATAGAACTGTTTTGTCATTTAACTGCGTGTAAACAAAATCTATGCTTATACTATTCTGATTTGTTTGAATTAGAGCTGTTTGACGAAACTGAATAGTTTGAAATAGAAATGTTTTTGAAAACCAAACTGTGTACTTTTGATAAAATAAATTGTTTAAAATATAACTGAGTTTTTTGTATGAAAATAAATTTGGCATTAAATAACCTACAAAGTTTGATATGCTATAAATCCAACCAACCAACCGACCAAATGATTAATATTAAATAGAAATATTCACTATAACTGTAAACTATATGTGTAGAAACAATAGCAATGCTAGTGGACTAACAAATTACTTTTAATTCATTTAGAAATGAAATTATAAAAATATAATATTATGAAAATAAAAAAAATAGCTCAGATTCTTTTAAAAATGTTATCAACAAAATGTGCTTACAAATAATGAATTTGATATATTTGTGTAAAGGATTTGGCATTGAATAACCTACCATAGTTTATTTACCATGAAACCTGCCAGATTATAAAAATCTACCCCGAAAACAAAATACCATAATTCCATTTTTCAAAGTCCTATGAGGCCTCAAATAAAATTCTAGTCGTAAACCTATGGATCAGACCTTGAATATCACAAAATATACAAAAGCCTACTCAAAGATATACAGAATACGACCTACTTTAGATTATTTCTGACGATAATTTAATATATCATCAATAAGTTGATTAATAATCTGTAAAGATATCGACAAGAGAAATTTTACGTTAATAATATATATTATTAGTTACATACTACTTTCTTTTTCAAATTATTTTTGTGAATCTTATCTTCCATTTAGTTCTAATGGTTGTGTTGGCTGTCGGTAAGAGACGATGTCGGGTAACAAAAAGTAGGAAAGTAAGATTAAAAGACAGGAAAATAAAAGTGATATTTTACAATCAAAATAAAATTGATACGTATATAAAAATGTACAAAAACAGGAGGTATAAAGATTGTATTTTTGAGGCTTTCTGTGAGAATAATGGGAAAGTATCTCTACTACCTTTTGTAAGAAGTTAGTTGACCCATGTGGTCGAAGATGCAATGAGGTAATCCTATGCAAAGGAAAACCCACTAAATACTGAACTTTTCTTTACTTTATATATTGATCTAACAAAGATCTACGATGTGTTCCTTAACTTTTGACCAGGGCAAAATGTATATTTCTGGGGTGGGGGGTTCAGTTAACTATTAATTTTTGCTAAAAGAAAATTTTGAAAACTTTATATGTAATAAATGCATTTATGTTCCAAATATATTTTGTGAAAATTTCATAAACGTACATGCAAACTTTTTTCAAGTAAAAATAATTCAAATATTTGTTGTTGTTCCGTTCCTTTACTTATGGCCGTTACTGTATATATATACATATATATATATAAATATATATATATATATATATATATATATATTATTTGTCTATGTAGGCCTGTGTATATTTGCGTATGCGCGAGTGTGTGTGTGTGTGTGTGTTTGTGTGTGTGTGTGTGTGTGTGTGTGTGTGTGTGTGTGTGTGTGTGTGCGTGAGTGTGTGTGTGTGTGTGTGTGTGTGTATGTAGACATTTCTAGTACAGCTCAATAAGTATTCACATCTAAAATATATCATATTTTATCTGGATGACAAAATTTCCGAACTTTTTTTCCTCATAAAGTAATTCTAACTTGAAAATTTACCTTTGCGAGTCATGAAGTCACGCCAACTCTAACGTTAACATACTAATCTATCTTTTACGAATGTTAGATCGACGTCCATTGTTTTTTATCCTATCTGCTCCATGGCGATATATATATATATATATATGTGTGTGTGTTGTATAGCCGTAAACATAATCAATCACAACAGTACTACAAATACATATACAAATACAGTCAAATACAAAACACAGGCGAATGCCAAAACTGGCGGACTCAGTTGTTCAGGTAAGAACTGTTTATTAACTTCTCTTCTTTGGTTCGTCGACACGAGGAGAGAGACAATTCTCAAAAGTCTTTCGTAATCATACTATGCTAACACTAACCCAAACGTTCGGCACATCTCGTGGTGTTTTAGATCTCAATTTATCTTCGCTTGTCGGACCCGCAAAACTTAACCGCCGCTGCTATGGTAGAAAACGCAATGGCCTGCCTCCATGGTCCAACGTCAAACTTCAACTCCATGGTCAGACTTCAAATTCTCAACCCCATGGTCAGACCCCAACTTCTCAAAACCATGGTCGGAACTCAACTGAATCATTTTTCAAAAACTTCCAAATTCTCAGCCCATCTCTTCTGGGCATGATGTCATCCACACTCCAGCCCATTTCCTGTCTGGGGTTTATCATGACAATGGTGATTGTCATATCCTTTGTGCGTGAGCGTAAACTGTACCTAATACTATGCATCTGAACTTTTAACCCGAATAGTTCAAAGCCCAACCAAACTGAATGATAAAATATAATTAATGAAAAATGATTAAAATAAAAAAAATAATTCCTTAATTATATAACAGATATATATATATATATATATATATATACGACTATGTACTGACATGAAAAACACAAGATCTTCAGTGGATGAGTTTATTAAGAGAATTATTTACCAATGTTTATCTTTTCTGTTTTCAGAACCTCATCAGGACGAGTGAGTTATTGAATGAAGCATTTCTTTCAAAAACTCAAACGCTTCACTTAATCTTCACGCTCAACTGAAGGTCGAAAAAGTAATATGTTTAACGTATTATAATTAAATCATCTTCTGTCGACCCTGTGTTTTCTTCTTCTCTTTACATTACCTGGGTTCAATCCCAAGTCGAGTCATACCAAAGACTCAAAAAATGGTACTTGATATCGCCTTGCTTAACACTCAGCATTATAAGGTACGGATCAAGAGTAAAATGGAGCAATCCAAGGAATGAAGTAGCGCCCTCCCCTACACCTCGTTGTAGAAGCTATTGAAAAGGTAGCCTTCGGGTCACCCTCGACTAAGGTCGCTAACTTTACTTACTTGGAAGACATGCTGGGTGCATTGGATGAGAGGGACGAATAGAGAGAGAGAGAGAGAGAGAGAGAGAGAGAGCGGGGAGATGGTTGTCCGTGCTAACAACGCAACTTGAAGATGACAATGTTGTCCCACAGTACGCGTCCCATTCCTAAGAATTTCGGCATGTCATCACCGTCCAATTCCTTCCCTCATCTTCTCAGTCTTTCTTACTCTCCTTTCCGATCTCCCTTTCTCTTTCTCTCTCTCTCTCTCTCTCTCTATCTCTCTCTCTCTCTTTCACTGTATATGTATCGTTCTCTTTCACTCTCCTTCTCTCAGTCCACTTCTCTCCAACTATTTCTCATTCTCTCTCTCTCTCTCTCTTTCACTGTATATGTATCGTTCTCTTTTACTCTCCTTCTCTCAGTCCACTTCTCTGCAACTATTTCTCATTCTCTCTCTCTCTCTCTCCCTGTATATGTATTGTTCTCTTTCACTCTCCTTCTCTCAGTCCACTTCTCTCCAACTATTTTTCATTCTCTCTCTCTGTCTCTCTCTCTCTCTCTCTTTCACTGTATATGTATCGTTCTCTTTCACTCTCCTTCTCTCAGTCCACATCTCTCCAACTATTTCTCCTTCTCTATCTCTCTTTCCCCCTCTCTCTTTCACTGTATATGTATTGTTCTCTTTCACTCTCCTTCTCTCAGTCCACTTCTCTTCAACTATTTCTCATTCTCTCTCTCTCTCTCTCTCTCTCTCTCTCTCTCCACTATACTTTCTGTTCAATTTTATCACTATCTCTTTCTTTTCAAGTTCATTATATAAAGTGTACGGTGTAGCTAGTCATTTTTGACCGGCAATAGGATGGCTTTACCTCGGCAAAGTGATAAATAAAAAAAAAACACTCCTCTTAAAAACTATATCAGGAAATTGATAGAGTAAATTCTTTTTGTCTCTGTCTCTTAATGGGAAGGACAATTTCTTTTTTTCATTCTTTTTTCGTATTTTTTATTTTTTTATTTTGTGTCTGATTTACTTGTACTAAGCAATTCGAGCACTAGACCAAACATTATGGAACGGTCCGTTCTAATCACATTATGATACCTTACAAAACCAGATGTCTTTACAGCTGCTAATAAAAATGTCTGATAATTATCCACCATAACGCTGGCCAGGCGGATTCTGATAGATGGCAATCGTATAATGATGACAAATACAGACACACATACAAATACATAAACGCACGAAAACAAGCATGAATATAAACACACACACACACACACTGGTATGTAAACTTACACACACACACACACACACACACACACACACACACGCACACATACCCACGTGTATATAGGTATATATACTAAGACACACATACACTTACACACACACACACACACACACAAACATATATATATATATATGCCAGCTGTAGTTTCATGGCACTTCTCGTCTAAACACAAATAAAAGTTATATACGTACAACAAATGTATATATATATATATATATAGTTCAAAATGAATAGCTCCACTAAAAGATTTATATGTTTTTGTAATTATCTATTTCGTTCTTACATACGTGTATGTTACCATGTTGTTGCTTTCGTCAGAGAACATTTAGCAATTTACTACGCTTTTTGCTAGATATAGCAAAAGGCCATATGAATGAGACACTCAGTGAGATGCGAACTTACTTGTGTAGGTTTATTGGGTGCCCCATTCATAAGTTCTTGTGCCACATATAACCAAAAAGCCTAGTGAAGTACTAAATGTTCTCTGACGAAACCAACAAGAGGGACACATACGCATATGTAAGAACAAAATTAATGATTTTTTAACAAAAATTTAAATCTCTTAGAAGACCTATTCATTTTTAAATATTTTCTCTTTTCTCACTTTGGACCAATAAAAAAAAGAAGTTTTTTTTCATATATATATATATATATATACATATATATGCACATTTTACATTTACATACATGGGCCATGAAATCATATATATATATATATATATATATATACATATATATGTTGCTAGTATATAGTGTAGAAATACCATGAAATTTTACATAGATGGATAGATAGTTTCATGGTACATTTATTCTATTAACTATATATATATATATATATATATATATATATATATATATATATATATATATTTAGGATCGACTCCGACTCTAAACAATTGAGTATTCTTTCACAGAAGAAATAATAAATTCAAAGAAAACAGAAAATTCTATGTTTCAAAACACCTTTACGAATGCATTAATTGAATGTTTAATATCCTTCAGCAAATATGGCACATTATGGTGAGAGTTTTTATAGAGATGTGCAATAAATAAAAAAAATAATTGTAGTCTCATTTCCCCACTTTCACGCTGGAGGTCACATTTTAATTATGTTAATTCAAGGTTCAACAGGGATAAACATGAAATACTGCTGAGAATCCTTCCAACAAGGACGGCTGAAAGTGTTGGTGGCTCGTCAAGTTTTTCATACAAATAATACCTTACCATTGTGTTTGACATTCTGAATAAGATTTCCATCCTTAGACACAGGATCACTTGTCACTGGATCACAATACACTGGGTCGCACGGCAGTAGCAACAACTTTAAATGAAAATCACTTACCTGGAAAAAGAATAAGAGAAAAAAGAAATAAGAACAGATTAGAATATATGAAAACTCAATGGGGAAATTGACAATTATCAGCATTCATAAAGAGATTCACTTTTCATTCAATATTTAAGGAAAAACAAGATTAAACTTGAGCAATGACTCCTCAGTCTTTTTCAAAGCCGTCATTGGAAAACCTTACACACTAATCATCTCCCACAATGCAAAATAGTCGACAAAACCCTCTGTTTTTATAATTTCTAACTGCCTAAATGTTAATATTATCTAATAACCCCAAAAAGCTTACCTACGATAACAATGCTTTTATTTTGCTCTAAATACATCCGAATATTTTCAAGTTTTTAAAACTGTTTTCAAAGCTCTCTTTTAAAATTATGTTCATCTGACAACTTGGATTCTTCTTAATCGTAATATAATCTATTTAAAAACAAACATGGACCTACATATGGTAGTGGAGCCTTTGTCCTGTTTAAAATACTTGTGCACAAACCTCACCAACTTATCTTAAAATATCTTCCCGTTTTCAAAGCAATTCGCTTAATCTTCTTTTGGTTTCACGTTCAACTGCCTTATTGCATTCGTCTTAATCTTAAAAGTAAAGTTGGTAAGCGTTGTCGAGGGCGACCAGAAGGCTCCCTTTTCAATAGCTACTACACCAATGTGTAGGGGAGGGCGCAACTCCTTTCCCTGGATTGCTTCACTTTACCCTTGATACGTACTTTATATCGCTGAGTGTTAAGCGAGGAAGTATCAAGTACCATTTTTAAAGTCTTTGGTATGACGTGACCTGGGATTGAACCGAGATCTCCAGGACCATTGGCAAACATTCTATCCAATGGGCCAATGAGCCGGTCTTAATCTTAATCCTTTCAATTAATAAAAAGATATCGAACTTTGGGCAATAGCGCCATAGTTCTCCTTAAAGTATTCATTAAGGCACCTCATTTATCTCGGTTGTCTTCTACTTTTCAAAACAGTTTACGAAATTCTCATTTTCCATCATATGCACATGGCGTCAAAGGTTGGCATTGATATCAATTGATTTATTATGTAACACCCTGCCCGTCGAGACAGGTTACGGTAAATACCTACTACTCTTATTCACCAGTGGAATTCTCCAAAGCAGTTGTTCTCTACCTTTCTGTATAGAATGGAGATCTGGGTGTCCTATCACCGCCATATCTATCTCCTTGAAAGATTTTATCAAGGCTATCTTCCTACCATTGTCAATACTCGTAGCTAACATTTCACGAAAATCCTTGAATTGTGCCAACTTTTGGTAAACCAGGTTACCAGAATGGAACCCACCGTCTACCAGTGATTATCCACTCGGAAATCTTTCCACCGGCCACGTGTCAGATGAGAGCCATGAAAGTGATTTAAAGACACCCCCAAAATGCATTTCACTTCCTGTAAGACTGACCACTGACACTAGAGCCGATATTGTTGGCTGACCCTCACCAACCCCAACTAAGTTTTCGAGAATAGCAATAGAATCTAAGTGGTAAAAACGAGGCCCCAAAATCCGCTATACATCAACGGAAACAAAACCTTAAATCTTTCTCTGCTGCCTGTGTTGCAGATCCTGCCTCTCTTAGAGAATCCTCAACAGTCAGTATCTTTTTTTTCATCATACATGTTAAAGCACGTGCGATACCCTGCCCTCATCAGCTGCCAACCAGGGGTGATAACACAGTTTCGGTAGCTCAAGACGGTGCTGCCACTCCTGGCGCTACCCAACAGCTTTTGCCACCGGGCAGGGTTTCCAAAAGAAATATATACATACATATATATATATATATATATATATATATATATAATTTCTTATACGCCAGATCAAGTAAAAGCAGAGATTACAAAGGACGTTCGTTCATCTTACGTCCAATGTAATCTCTGCAGTCACTATCTTATTATAATTAATCGTTCTTACCGTAATATATACGGATTTCAAGATAGTCACTGATATTCATAAACTATTCCAGTAAAATATCTTAGCGAGATAAATGTTTACATATATTTACCAACCCCCGCTCGGGCAGGCTATGACACAAGGTCAATTTTTTAAGCGGAGTTTAACAGGTTTTAATTCAGAGTTTTCCTTCTCATAGACTAGTTGCCTCACCAAGGCTGAAGAACCTAGTCTGTCCTACTATTTACCCATGGCTGGAGGGAGAATATTTGGATTCATACCTTTCCCAAGGGTATTAGAGCTATGTGAAATGCAATTAGCTTAGTCCAGGATTTGAACTCGTGTCGCCGTGTCCATTTCCTACGACTATAACCATTACACCACGGGCACGAGGTAAATGTTTATATGCAACGAAAAACCCAGTTTCATGTTCATAAATTTTCAGTTGCATACAAAAAAATCTTGTTGTTGGTACAAATTTTAAATACTGTTTTTAGAAACTTGTGTATAATATTTAGAAAACGATTAAGGTATTTTAAAATCCAAAAAAAGGGACCCTTTGTATCGGTCACTTCTTTTCAGAGAAATATGTCTGGGACAATAAAGTTTAGATCGGTGTGTTATGAAATAGCCGAGGGATTTCGGTTCATGCCTTTGAGTTTAGTTAGGCTGAGAACCTTTCGACTAAGCACATGGGTTGGTTGGGTGTAAGATTGAAGCAGGTGTTAACGCGGGTGCGCGTGAGCGGATGGAGGTGTCACTTAGATGTCATAACAGTCCGAGACGATACTGGCTGACAAGGTGCGGGTGACGTCATGCACCGGAAGCACGCGGAAGTTTGTGTGAGAATTTGAAAAAAATAAGAGTTGGGTTTTGGACACCAAACAAGAAGGATCAATTTTGTAGCTCGCAGGCGCGAGGCGAACTTGCGCCCTATGGGGAGCCGCTCGAGTTGGAGGCCAGATGAATAAGACAGGATAGAAGATTGTGTCTCTCCCCCTTATGTCGAAACCTTTAACCCAGAGTTAATAAAAAGGTTTCGTACCTGAACAAGAAGTAGTTACGTGTTTTTGAGATTCCTGTTCTTTATATATTCTATCGTTATGAACATTACATATCTATTTCGCACATGGCCATATTCGTGTATATGGCTACGCAACAGGTGGAAAAAACGTTTTAATGAATTTTTTTCAACCCTGAAGACTTTTTCGATAGATAAGATTCCATTTATGTTTCCTCTATCGATAGGCTTTTGATCATATGGAAATCAGACCTGTCCGATAAAATGAAACGCAGTTTCTTCCATGCAGCGGTCGTGTCGATACTGCTATATGGATGCACAACTTGGACGCTAACTAAACGGCTGGAGAAGAAGCTAGACGGCAATTACACAAGAATGTTGCGAGCAATATTGAACAAGTCCTGGCAGCAACACCCCACAAGACAGCAACTATACGGCCACCTAACTCTCATCACGAAAACTATCCAAGCTAGACGAACAAGACATGCAGGACACTGCTGGAGAAGCAAGGACGAGCTCATAAGTGATATACTCCAATAAACCCCAGCATATGGCCAAACAAAAGCAGGACGACCAGCTCGAACATACATACAGCAGCTATGTGAGAATACGGGATGTAGCCCTGAAGATCTGCCAGGGGCAATAAATGATAGAGAGAAGTGGCGAGAGAGGATCAGGGATAACCGTGCTAGCAGCACGACATGATGATGATGATGATGATCGACACACGTCTGACGAAAGCATGGACGGCTATAGATAGGCTCTCGATCATATGGAAATCAGACCTGACCGATAAAATGAAACGCAGTTTCTTCCAGGCAGCTGTTGTATCGATAATGCTATATGGATGCACTACATGGACGCTAACTAAACAGCTGGAGAAGAAACTTGGCGGCAACTACACAAGAATGTTGATGGCAATATTGAACAATTCCTGGCGACAACACCCCACGAGGTATCAACTATACGGCCACTTGCCTCCCATCACGAAAACTATACAAGTTAGACGAACCAGACACGCAGGACACTGCTGGAGAAGCAAGGACGAGCTCGTAAGTGATTTACTCCTATGGACCCCCACATATGGCTAAGCAAAAGCAGGACGACCAGCCCGAACTTACATACAGCCGCTATGTGAGGACACAGGATGTAACTCTGAAGACCAGCCGGAGGCGATGAATGATAGGGAGAAGTGGCGAGAGAGGATCAGGGATATCCGTGCTAGCAGCACGACATGATGATGATGATATGTTTCCTCTAGGGTAAACTTTCTTTAAGGGGGCTCATATTTTTCTAAAGGGCATTACTCCAAAAGTGAGCGAAATTGTGTGAGCAGAGTTTTGCACTCGCTTACAAGCATACGCAGGCCCAGCACACAATTCATTTTACCATGGAGATTAACTTGAGTGTACTTTATGCACATAATCTACTGACCACAGATCACGACGAAAAACAAATTCCTTATTTAAATGTGAGCAGAATTCGCTTTGTTATATGATTTTATAACGGCTCATTGGTAGAGTGTTCGACAATGGTCCAGGAGACCTCGGTTCCACCCCGGTCGCCTCATATCAAAAACCTTAAAGATGGTACTTGATACCTCCTTGCTTCACATACAGCAATATAAGGTAAGTATCAAGGGTAAAGTGGAGCAATCTAGGAAAAGGAGTAATGCCCTCCCCAATAGTAGCTATTGAAAAGGTGACCACACCCTCAACTACGGTCACCAACATAACTGACTTTACTATACCGGACATTGACATAATGGTCAGAGTGTTTGCCAGTAGCCCAGAAGAACTGGCTTCAATCCCAGGTTGAGTCATACCAAAGACTCAAAAATGGTACTTGATGCCTCATTGCTTCACGATCAGCATTATAAGGTAAAGATCAAGGATAAAGTGGAGCAATCCAGGAAAAAGAGGAGCGGTATTTGTCTTCCAGCCCACCAACCGGAGGAGTATGACACAAAGCCTTTTTAAGGTGGCTGCGACGCAGGGCCGGAGCCCATACGCGTCCGGGATTTTCAAAAATACCTCGAGCCCCGTCGGGATTCCCCTAAAGAAGGGAGCCCCAGGCTTCAGGTAATTAACCTAACCTCTCTGAAGAGGATTAAAGCCAGGGGGAACGGCCCTTTGAGGCTCAAAGAAAAAAATCCCCGACGTGACACACCCAGCCAGATCTGTGCTACTGCCGCACATGGCCGACCGAAGTGTGTCCAATGAAGAACTCTGCTATTCGAACAGCAACGCTGTCCGAATAGTAGTAAAAATAGCCTGGAAAGGAGTTGTTACCTCCCCTACACCTTGATGTAGTAGCTATCGAAAAAGGAGACTTTGAGTCACCATCGACTACGGTCGCCAACGTAACTTTACTTACTCATGTGATTTTATTTACTGCCTTTTTACAGGTAACAACTAATCTACCAGACATGCAAATTGGCGTTTGATGTGAAAGCAGAGGTGCGCCATTGAAGTACTCCATGCACAGTCGTAGGATTTACAAAATCCACTAATTCTCCTCTCCGAAGTATGTATATGAACACAGATGGTGAGTATGTATTTACCCAGACTCCACGCCTCAGAAAAGGCGTGACATAGGTATTATTAGGTGAAGTGTTTGTATTTGCACATTTTTTGTTCCAAGTAGAAATAGATGATATCATATAATTGTCTGTAAAAGGGATTATTGACAATAAGTGTAAAAAAAATACAATTAAATATAGAAAATAGAGTTATGATTGCACTCATACATAAAAATGGACTACATTTAAAAACCGATGAGGAATTGATATGCCGTTAAACAAATAAGCCAAAAATAATAATATTTTTACTTTTTACTTTAGACCGGCCCATTGGCTTAGTGGTATAGTGTTTGGCAATGGTCCGGTTGACCGGGGTTCATTCTCAGGTCCAGTTATACCAAATACTTTAAAAATGGTACTTGATACCACTTTGGTAAACAACCAACGTTATAAGGCATATATCAAGGGTAAAGTGTGCAGAATTATATATGACGTTTGTCTCGAGCGCTTTTGGACGGTAACGCATAAATGAAAGAAAACGAACCGAATAGATAACGGATGTAGAAAAGACTTCAACATGAATGTTATACACGCGGAACCACCTTTCTCGTGTAATTACGCAAAATCAAGGAACGGTTGCTATGACATCTAACGGCCATAAGTAAACGCATTTTTAAATCCCAAATTGCACCAAAATAAAGATGAACTAACGTCCAATGTATTGTCCGCTTTCAGTTGATCCTGTGTATACATTGATATATATTTCTTTTAAATAACCTATCCGGTGGTAAAAGCTGCTCGGTAACGCCGGGAGTGGCAGTACCGCCTTGAGCTACCGAAACTGTGTTATCATCCTGGTTGGCGGCTGATGAGGCTAGGGTATCGCACGGGCTTTAACACGTTGCATGATGAAAAAAAAAGGCATGGTAAAGTGGAGCAATCCAGGGAAAGGAGTAGAGCCTCCGTGTAGTAGCTATTGAAAAGGAGCGCTCAGGTGTCCCACGACTACGGTCGCCAACTTTAATAAAACAAGAAAATCAAACAGAATACTGAACATGTCAAACATCCTACTGTGTTAAAATTATGCTCGGGGTGTCCTCCTCGTGGTGTAATGGTTAAAGCGATGGACAGCTGAATCGTTGTACGCGAGTTCGTACTCCAGTCGCGCTATTACGTTCAATTTCGGGCAAATACCCTTGGGAAAGGAATGAACCCCCTTATCCTCCCAGTTAGGGGTTAAATAGTGCCATTACTGTTCTTCTAGGAAAATGGCCTTGGCATTAAATAACCTAAAAAGAGTTGATATGCCATTAAACAAAGAAACCAAACCTAAAATTATGCTAATAGAATGCCTTGATTTTGCTGTGATCAGAAAATATTTTAACAACGCAAATAACGTTAGAAACGTACGTGATGCCTTCAATAGGTTTCCAGACATTTTTTGCACAAACATTTAAAATTATCGTAGACTCTTGAAAATTCAAGATGTCATTGTTATACATCTTATGAGATGACTGACCAATTTTAATGATTACTAAAGCCTGATTGTCACAGCTGGTGAATTTCAAAAATGCAATCTGGACTTTAAAAGAACGATATGCAATAAAATTCTGGTTTAAACTTGGAAAAATGCCACAGAAACGTATGAAATACTTCAGACTGCTTTTGGAACATCTTGCATGAATCGAGAATCAGTTTTTGAGTGGCATAAGAGATTCAAGGAAGGCAGGGAGTCTGTGAGGGGGGATGAGAGGAGTGCAAGGAGTAAGGCAGTCAATATACCAGAGTTGATTGGCCAAAGGGTTAGGGTTAGGGTTACTATGTTGAGGTTTTAAGGGAGTTCAGGAAGAGATTCCGTCGGAAGAGGCCAGCAGACTTCAAATCGGGTCGGTGGCATTTCCACCAGGACAATGCATCAGTCCACTACTCCATCCTTGTAACAGACTATTTGATCAAGATGGACATCAAGACAGTTCCTCAGGCTCCTTATAGTCCAGACCTTGCTCCCTGTGACTTTTTGTTATTCCCTAAGATCAGAGGCTGTCGTTATGAGACAACTGAGGAGATGAAAGAGGCTTTGACTAAGGTCATTGACACGCTCACACAAGAGGACTTCGATGGGACCTTTCAGAAGTTGTTGGAACGCTACAACAAGTGTATTGTAGCCGGAAGTGATTACTTCGAACGGGACTAGAGTTTCATGTTTGTACTATCAATAAAAGCGTCCATACGAAAAATGTCTGGAAACTTATTTAATGACCCACGTATTTAAATGTATGCGTATTGATAACATTTCATTCTTCATGAAATAAACTTTAACCCACAAATCAACCTAAAATCCTCTTAACAAACAACTTCAGACAATTCACTATCAAAGTCATGCTTCTTGGAAAACATAAAAGTAGATTTGACCATCCCCCACAATTTCCCTGTTGGCATAAAATAGCCCCAGACGCAGTTAAATCCAATCTATCAATCAATAAAGTTAAAATAAACCAAATCAAAGAATTGAATCAAATTTCGTCTTTAAATTATCCATTCAGAATGGATATGTCCTTTAAGAAATAAGCTAAACCATTTTTTATTAAATTACAAAATTTATCTTTATTATATTTCATGGATCTTATGTATTTAACGAATTTGAGGGAATATAAGACGCACAGGGGTATAAGACGCATCCTAATTACTGTACGGCAAAGCAAGAAAAAACCAAGTACAAATATTCATATTTACCCAACCCCTCCGCTCGGGTAGGATATGACACAAGGTCAATATTTAAGTGAAGTTTAACAGGGTTGAATTCAAAGTTTTCTTGCTCCTAGACTAGCTGTCTCTCCAACGTTGAAGGACATAGTCTGCCCTACTATTTACCCATAGCTGGACGGAGAATAATTGGATTCATACCTTTCCCAATGATATTAGTGCTATGTGAAATGCAATCAGTTTCGGCGAGGATTTGAACTCGTGTCACCGTGTCCATTTCCTACGAGTTGGGAGCCAGATGAATAAGACAGCATAGAAGATTGTGTCTCTCCCCCTTACGTCGAAACCTTTAACTCAAAGTTAATAAAAAGGTTTCGTACCTGAACAAGAAGTAGTTACGTGTTTTTGAGATTCCTGTTCTTTATATATTCTATCGTTATGAACATTACATGTCTATTTCGCACATGGCCATATTCGTGTATATGGCTACGCAACAGGTGGAAGAAACGTTTTAATGAATTTTTTCAACCCTGAAGACATTTTCGATAGATAAGATTCCATTTATGTTTCCTCTATCGATTGGCTTTTGATCATATGGAAATCAGACCTGACCGATAAAATGAAACGCAGTTTCTTCCAGGCAGCGGTCGTGTCGATACTGCTATATGGATGCACAACTTGGACACTAACTAAATGGCTGGAGAAGAAGCTAGAGGGCAATTACACAAGAATGTTGCGAGCAATATTGAACAAGTCCTGGCAGCAACACCCCACAAGACAGCAACTATACGGCCACCTACCTCTCATCACGAAAACTATCCAAGCTAGACGAACAAGACATGCAGGACACTGCTGGAGAAGCAAGGACGAGCTCATAAGTGATATACTCCAATAAACCCCCACATATGGCCGGGCAAAAGCCGGACGATCAGCTCGAACAGACATCCAGCAGATATGTGAGGATACGGGATGTAGCCTTGAAGACCTGCTAGAAGTGATGAACGATAGGGAGAAGTGGCGAGAGAGGGTCAGGGATATCCGTGCTAGCGACCCGACATGATGATGATGATGATGATGATCACGTATTCTAAACCTACAGATGACGTATACGACGCCAGGGATTTTCAAAGCTACTATTAGTAAAAAAGAAGTGTACCTCAACGCCTTTAATTCAATTGCAGAATCCTAATCAGAATATACTGGTCTAAGCAGGGATTTACTATATAATCAATGAGTATGGTCTAATGAGTAGAGTGTTCGGGAGACTGGGGTTCAATTCCAGTTCGAGTCATACCAAAGACTCAAAAATGATACTTGATGCGTCCTTGCTTAGTACTCAGTACTATATGGTGAATATCAAGGGTAAAGTGGAACAATTCTGGGAATAGAGTAGCGCCCTCCCTTAGACTTTGGAGTAGTAGCTTTTGAAAAGGAAGCCTTCGGATCACTCTTGACTTTGGTTACCAATTTTACTTACTAACTATAATTCCTCTCTAAAACTGACCAATGAAACTGCGAAAATTTTAGAGAATTTTTTTTTGTCATCGACTTTTGAAAAGTGTCTATCTAAAAGGGTAAGGGGAAAATGTTGCAATATAAGGATATGTTCTATTTTGCGGGGAAGCGTATATCTCGCCATTAAAGCAGTTCAAGCCGTAGTTGAGATCTCATAGTGGTTGGTAGTATCGTGATCGTTGGTAGGCTGGCATATTATCATCATCATCATCATCATGTCGAACTGGTAGCAGGGATATCCCTGACCCTCTCTCACAACTCCTCCCTATCGTTCATCGCCCTAGGTAGGTCTTCAGGACAACATCCCGTATCCTCATATAGCTGCTGAATGTATGTTCGTGCTGGTCGTCCTGCTTTTGCACGGCCATGTGTGGGGGTCCATAAGAGTACATCTCTTATGAGTTCGTCCCTGCTTCTCCAGCAGTGTCCTGTATGTCTGGTTCGTCTAGCTTGGATAGTTTTCGTGATAGGAGGCAGGTTGCCGTACAGTTGGTGTCTTGAGGGGCGTTGCCGCCAGGACTTGTTCAAGATTGCACGCAGCATTCTTGTGTAATTGCCGTCTAGCTTCTTCTCGAGCCGTTTTGTTAGAGTCCATGTAGTGCACCCATATAGCAGTATCGATGTGACCGCTGCCTGGAAGAAACTGCGTTTCATTTATCGGTTAGGTCTGATTTCCATATAATCGATAGCCTATTGATAGCTGTCCATGCTTTCGTTAACCTCGTTTCGATGTCCTTTTCGGTTGATTCAACGCTGCTTCCTAGGTAAATGAATTTGTCTCCTAGTTTAAGAGGGGTTCCTTCTAGAGTGGAGATGTCCCCTGTTTGATTATAGCACATATATTCCGGCTGCTCGTTCCAAACTATGCAGTAGTGTTTCGGCTTGGTCAGGTGTATTTGCCAGTATCACTATGTCATCGGCGTAGTCGGCGTTGGTAATTGTTTTTGCGGGGTACCTTCTACTTCTTTTCTTCGTCAGCTCGAAACCATTCTCTCTGATTTTGTCAATCGATGTTCTAAGTACGTAGTCTAGACAAATGATAAAGAGGTACGGAGCCAGCGTGTCCCCTTGTAGAACTCCTGCTACAATGTCGAAATATTCTGTGTCTCCATCTGGTGATCGTACTTTTACTTTGATGTTTCTATAGAGAATCGTTATTGCTGCTATGGTTTCTTTAGGTATGCCGTACGCTAGTAGGATTTGTTCCATCTTTCCTCTGTGAATGGAATCAAAGGCCTTGGTAAAGTCGACAAATATTAGGTTTTTCGCCCGTACACCTTCAAGGATTCTACGGATGGTTAATATTTGTGAGGTCGTGGATCTATTTCTTCGGAAGCCATTTTGGTTTTTCCTAAGTATGTTGTCGATTTTGGGTTCTATGCGGTTTCGTAGAAGGGCATTGTAGATTTTGGCTGCTATGGATGTAAGTGTTATGCCTCGGTAGTTTTTGGCTAATCCGAGGTCCCCCTTTTTAGGGAAGGGGAGTATGCATCTCTTCATCAATCTATCTATCGGATTTTGATTGTATACTGCGTTGCAGTGTCGGAGCAGTATGTCGTCGAATTGTCTGGTCTTCCATACTTCTGGGGGAATCTCTTCCAGCCCTGCAGCTTTCCTATTTTTAATTTTTCTGAGAACCGAGTCGAGTTATTCTTGTGTGAACGGTCCTAGTTTAATGTCTAATTGTTTACTAATTATTCTGGTGATTGGTTTATGTGTTATTTTCGGTGGGTTTCCTAGTAGGTTTTCGAAGTGCTGTTTCCAAAGAATCTAGACGGCAATTACACAAGAATGCTGCGAGCAATCTTGAACAAGTCCTGGCGGCAACACCCCACTAGACACCAAGTGTAGGTTTTCGAAGTGCTGTTTCCACAGTTTTATTCTTTCTTTTTGGTTTGCTGCTTTCAGTTTTGCTTTGGTTGTGTTCTTTCTTCTACTCACTTCGTTTATTGTTTGTCAGGCTATCCTAGATTGTCTATCTTCCACCGAGTCTCTAATCTTATCTATCTGATTTTGAATGTATTCTGTCTGTTCCTTTATATATATGCCTGCTAACTGATATTGTGCCGTTTTTAGTTTTAAGGCATTTGTGTTTGTTGGGTACTTTAAAAGCCATACAGATGAATGCGAAAAATAATTTAATTCGGAAACTTATGCTCTACGTGTTTGAACTGAGACATAATATTGTAGAATCAACCAAAAAAAGATTGTTGAGCGAAAGTAAGGGAACAGTTGATTTCAGTTGAGTTATTAGATCATTATCATCATCATGTCGTGCTGATAACACGGATATCCCTGGCCTTCTCTCGCCACTCCTCCCTATCGTTCATTGCCTCTGGCAGGTCTTCTGGTCTACATCCCTTATCCTCTCATAGTTGCTGAATGTATGTTCGTGCTGGTCGTCCTGCTTTTGCACGGTCATGTGTGGGGGTCCATAAGAGTACATCTCTTATGAGTTCGTCCCTGCTTCTCCAGCAGTGTCCTGCATGTCTGATTCGTCTAACTTGAATAGTTTTCGTGATAGGAGGCAGGTGGCCGTACAGTTGGTGAGTTATTAGATAGTTTAAGAAAATTCGCCTAGATTCTCCAGCAAAACAAAGTCGGCCGACAACCGCAGATTCCAAGACGGTTTTCAAGATCAGAGAGGAAAATTCAGTAAGTAGCACTTGAGAAGTGCCAGGCGGGCTCGGCATCTCATAGTTCAGCGTGGTTTGTCATCTTTACGGAGCGACCATATTGTACCACTCGTTACCAAAATTTCAGAAAAAAAAAATGATTCATCTTTGTAAATACTGAGGGTAATTCATGACATAGTTGCTGTAGTGCCGGACTACACCGTCGAATTCTAGTCGCGCTGATTAATTCACTTTTACACTAATACCCTACAACTATGTATTAAATAGTATTACTGCTCTTTTCTTATGGTAAGTAAAGTAAAGTTGGCGACCGTAGTCGAGGGTTACCCGGAGACTCCCTTTCCGATAGCTACTACACCGAGGTGTAGGGGAGGGTGCTACTTCATTCCGTGGATTGCTCCACTTTACCCATGATCCCTACCTTCTATTTTTGGGTGTTAAGCAAGGCAACATCAAGTATGATTTTTTTGAGTCTTTGGTATGACCCGACCTGGGATTGAAAGCCGATTCCCCGGGTCATTAGCAAACACTCTAACCATAATACCAATCAATGTTCGGTTTTACAGTGGTAGTTTTAGCATTAAATAATCCTCGAAGGTGAACCTGCTATTAAAATAGAAACCAAACTAAACCTTGTATTTTTTAATCTTCCTGTATTTTTGCCCAATTTTTATAGGGTTGATGTTTTTTTTTGTGGTGGTGGTGGTGGTGGATGAGTTTTATGAACTATTTCGCGAATATCGACAGTCTAAGGGAAATTACTATCCCAGTTCAAACTTTTCTTCAGAACTTTTTATGAGACCTACAATTCTGAGATGTGTTCTTCGTTTCTTATCTTCTAGTATGTACAATGAGGCGCTAAATTGCGCAACAAGAATACAAGTAAAGCAGAGAGAGAATGATATATATATATATATATATATAGAGAGAGAGAGAGAACAGATTTCCAATTTGTTGCATATTTTTGATATTTTAGATGCTACATATGTATTTTTTTTACAAACATGCTGAAAATCAGTGATGTAAATTGGAGAGAAAACATTCGCCTACAGCCGAATGGATATTACAGTCAGATACGGTGAGACGCTGGCATATCAAGGCGGTAAAACACCGTCCCCCTCTTCAAAGTGGAGATTGGGTCGATATGAATGTAGATGAAAGGGCGGAGTGCAGACGGAACTTCAAGGAGAGGCCATCAAACGCTATTAGTAGAATCTTAGTTGAATGAATTTGACGCATGGGCAGAGGTCTGCAGTTCTATCCTGTCAGGCATACTGAATGAAACCAAAAATTGGAGCTGGAGAAAATGGGGAGTGATGGAGACGATCTAGCTATGGAAATCTTATTTGTTTTCTCTTTAACTTGAAGTCTTTCTTCTTCTTCTTCTTCTTCTTCTTCTTCTTCTTCTTCTTCTTCAAATCATCTAGAAACGACTGCTTAATTTCTTCTTCTTCTTCTTCTTCTTCTTCTTCTTCTTCTTCAAATCATCTCAAAACGACTGCTTAATTTCTTCTTCTTCTTTTTCTTCTTCTTCTTCTTCTTCAAATCATCTCAAAACGACTGCTTAATTTCTTCTTCTTCTTCTTCTTCTTCTTCTTCTTCTTCTTCTTCTTCTTCTTCTTCTTCTTCTTCTTTTTCAAATCATCTCGAAACGACTGCTTAATTTCTTCTTCTTCTTCTTCTTCTTCTTCTTCTTCTTCTTCAAAATTATCTAAATTCTTCTTAGTCCTTTTCTTCAAATTATCTAGATTCTTTTTTTTCTTCTTGTTCTTCTTATAGCTTCAGGTTCCCTTTGCTTAAACCTCTTATTTTCTTAATTCATTTGTATCTTTCTTTACAGTTGTCTTATTCTTCCGTTCCATTCTCAGCAAATATTGTTTATTCTTTAGATTCTACCACTTATTTTCTTCACCTTCTTCCGATAATTCTTCTTCTTTGATCTCTTATCATTATTCCTATAATTCTTTTTAATGTCTTCTTATAATTCTCCTTTTTCAGACTTTTCTTTCTTTCTTTTTCTTGTTCTTCTTCTTTTGGTACTGCCAAATACCTTGTCGGACTGGTTAACAGAGCGGCCATTTCGTAATCAAGAGATACTTGACTGCTTTCGGAAAAAAGCGACATACATTTGATGCAACGGAGTTTTTCAGGGTAGCTGTAACAAACATCCAGATGGATAGACATTTACCGGGTGGAGAAAAGAAAAGCACAAACAAACAGGAACGGATATACCGAGAGAAAGAGACAAAGAGGGAGAAGGAGAGAGAGAAAAAAAGAGAGAAACGTACTTCCCCACATACGTACATGTACGTAGTGTGTTACCCCTTAATGTGATTATTTCCAAGTTCACTCTAACCTGCTGTGTTGAGCCTGTTTAAGTCCCAGTTACGCTTCGGACAAATCAATTTGAAAAGTATTTGTATTATATAGGAATACTTGAAAGCTTATAAATGTATGGAAATATATTATTTGTCCTGAATACGTACAACACTAAGCTGCATTTGATGGTCAAGATTAGTTTTTGGAGTGTGAGTATGTAGAGCACCCCTTTACTGCTAATACTCCCGATATTTCCCGGTCCACTCTAACCTGGAGTGGTAGTGTGACTAGCCATTCGAAATATGTGAAACATACATACAATGTTCATAACATATATACATAGAACAAATGAATCCCGAAACACGAAAAACACTTACGACTTCTTAGTTCAGGTACGAAACTTTTTATTACCTTTGAGTTAAAAGGTTTTTCTACATAAGGAGAGAGGCACAATCTTTCTATGCTGGCTTTTCCATCAGCCAGCCAGCCAGCCAGCCCCCACCTCGTGCGGCGCCCATAGCGCGCAAATTCGTCTAGCCACTGCGCCCCGAAAGTCGACCCTTCTCGTTCTCTATCTAGTTCTCAACTCAACTGCCTTTTCAAAATCCCCCAAATCCTCCACGCGCGCTTCCGGTACATGACGTCATTCACATCCACTGGTTAACCTTTTTATCTGGGATTTTTATTTTGACATCTGTGAACGACACATCCTCTCAGCGCGCGCGTCAACACCTGTCCTCAAGTTTGCATCTAACTAACCCATGTCCTGAGCCGAAATGTTCTCAGCCTAACTAAACCCAAAGGCAAGATATATAAAACGAAATACCTCGGCCATTATATTACAGTAGTAACTGTTAGGGTTCTTACTATGGGTTAAATACAACTGTTCAAACATTTACTGAGGATTAATATTAGATATTTCAGCAACAAACAACAGCAGCGTGTCCATATTAAATAGCAATTTCGAATGTTATATAGCAGGACTTTAAAATTTTACAGCGTATAGTCTAATACCAAAAATGGTCTGGGAGACCGGTGTTCAATCCCAGGTCGAGTTCTGACAAAGACTCAAAAATGGTACTTGATGCTGCGTTGCTTAGCACTCAGCACGGTAAGAGAAGGGTCAAGGGTAAAGTGGAGCAATCCATGGAAAGGAGTAGCGTCCTCCCTTACACCTAGGTGTAGTACCTATTGAAAAGGAAGCCAGCGGGTCACTGTCGACAATGGTGGCCAAATTTACTTTAACCGGGCCATTGGTCAATGGGCTGAGTGTTTGCCAATGGTCAGTCAGACCGGGGTTCAATCCCAGGTTGAGTCTTACTAAAGAGCTTAAAAATGGTACTTGATGCCGCCATGCATAACACTTAGCATTGTAAGGTAAGGATTAAGGGTAACGTTGCGACGATCTAAGGTAACTAGCGCCCTCCCCTACACCTCGGTGTAGTACCTATTGAAAAGGGAGCCTTCGGGTCGCCCTCGACTACGGTCACCAACTTAACTTTGTCTAAAGAACCCTTACAATTCATTTGAAAATACTTACGAATTATTTGCTTAGCAGTCCAATATATATATATATATATATACATATATATATAATTTGATATTGAATAACTCGCAAGAGTTGATATGCCATAAAAACTAGGAAATAAACCAACATATTACTCCTTGAGAGTTTTTTTTTTACATCAGCAATAGCTGGTGATCTTTTACTGGACTTTGGGTGACAACAAATCTCCTAAAGTCTGGCTGATTTTAAAAAATGCTGTAGTTTGGATGATCTCCACTCGTGCTTTTATTCCCAGTTCCTCAAATCCTTTTACCAATCCTTTGATGACTGTACCGAGTGCACCTATTACAACTGGTATCACCGTCATTTTCACGTTATGTAGTTCTTTCAATTACTTAGCAATGTCCAGGTAATTATCATCTTTTTGTTTTTTTGCTTTCGTTTAATTTTACTTTGTGGTCATCCGGGACAGCGAAGACCACAATTCTGCAAGTTCTCTTTTTTGTTGATTATTATAAGGTCTGATTGTCTGACCGAGATTCGGTGATCCGTTTGTATCTCAAAATCCCAGAAGAGTTTGAGCGCCTAATTTTCTAGGGCATATTCTGGGTTGCGCATTTACTATTTTATCGTATGATCAAATTTGAAATTTTTGCACTGTTCCCAGTGGATCACCTTTCCAACCTAATCGTGTCTAGTCTTATACTCTTTCCATGTTAACTTGCTGCATTCGTTTATTATGTGATTGATTGTTTCGTCTTTATCGTCACATAACCTACATCTGTTTAGTTGCGTCTTATCGATTCTCACTTTGACATGATTAGTCCTTATGGAATAGTTTTGTTCTTTAATTTGAAGCGATTAAGTTTCTCTCTTAAAGTTTCACTCTTTTAGCCACATCCACGTTTTCCCGTGTGTGATGCCACTTGTTAGTCGCTTAAAACGTCCATAAAATTGCTTTCTCTCTCGTTTTTCTTTTCTGGTTAATTCTGTTCTGTTGATCCTCGTGTGGTCAGTATTGTTTCTGGTGGCTGTAATCAGACTTCATCAGCGCTTTTCTATGCAGTCTTCGATCTTCCTCTGGGCTTTTCTATAACATTATTATTATCATTATTATTAGCTACGTTTTAACATCATTGTCAGCTGATAGCCTTTCTCTGGAGTCTGAGAGACAACAAGTCGTTTTAGATCTCCAGAACTCTTCACAGAATTCTGATAAATCTCAATAAAATTGTAGTTTGAATGGTCTCGATTCGTCGTCTCATTTCCAACTCTTCCAGCTCATTTTCTAAGTCTTTGGGAAGTGTTCCAAACGTGCTAATTACAGTTGGTATCAATGTCCTTCATGTGTTCCATAGCTTTATTAGTTTTCCTGTAGGATCCAAGTACTTGTCACTCTTTTCCCTTTCTTTTATTTTTAATCTATGGTCCGCTTCAACAGCAAAGTACTCTCTAAGGAGAGTTATCTCTCTCTCTCTCTCTCTCTCTCTCTCTCTCTCTCTCTCTTTCTCTTTCTTTTATTTTGTTTTCTCTTGGTCTGGTCTTCTGGTCGAGATTTGGTGGTCTGTTTGTACATCAAAATCCTATATAAACAGATTATTGTTTGTGCATGCACCATTTGATTATGATTATTATAATTATCATTATTATTATTATTATTATTATTAGTTTGAAGCATCAGTTTTATCTTCATAAATCTTCTTCTCGGTCAAAATTAACATGAACTAATAGTTTTACGAGGGAAACTGAAAAAGTTCCATCCAGACTATAGCATTGTTGAAATCGACTTGAATACTGAGAAGAGTCCTGGTGGCTTCAGTGAAAACCCATCAGCTAATGCTGACGCTAAAAACTCTCAAAAGAGTAGAATAATAATTCTTCTGAATTTAGTTCATTGAGCTAAGTCTACTCACTTTTTGGATCAAATATACATTAAAATCATCCCCTTGATTTGATTAAATGTCAGTTCTTTCCTTTATTTATTTATTTCATTTCATTATATCTGATAAGTGATCAAGGTATTTTTTATAATTCCTTCAGGACTGGCTGTAGCCAAAGATAATTAGCTGTTTTCCTTTTCACCAGCATATTCTTTGTCGTTCTTGATTATATTTTATCCGGTATGGCCAGACAAACATTTTATCCAGGTTTCTCCTAAGTCAGTGCATCTAGTTGCAACAAAAATCTTCTCGTTAGACTGTTTTAAGTCCATAGTAGTAATTTACTAAGCGCTTCGCTCAGACGTAGTACAAGTCCGTATGGATGGGGCACCAAATTAGAATAGAACTCATACGTAAAGGTTTCGTAGTAAAACTTGCTAACCGTTACACTACCAGAAGTATCCTCCGTAGGTCAATCTACTCTTGTTGCGGTATTTGTTCCACGTCCCACCGAACGTGAAAATGTGGCACAAGGCCTTTTTTTGGTGGGTCCGGGCGCAGGGCCGTAGCCAACACGCGCCCGGCATTTGCCAAAAATGCCTACGGCCCCGTCGGCATTCCCCATATTAGGGGCGCCTCAGGCGCCGGGCGATTAACCCAACCCCACCGAAGGGAGAAAAAGCCTGGGGGGAAGGCCCCCTGAGGCCGAAGGAAATTATCCATCTGTCAAGACACACTCGGTCAGATCCGTTCCAGCAGCCAGCACGGCCAGCCGAAATGCGAGTCTTCTATTCTTGTTGCGGTATTTGTTGACAACCCCACCCAACGGACAAGTGTGGCACAAGGCCTTTTTTATGGTGGGTCCGGACGAAGGGCCGTAGCCCACACGCGCCCGGCATTTCCCCAAAATGCCTACGGCCCCGTCAGCATTCCCCTGATTAGGGGCGCCTCAGGCGCCAGGCGATTAAACCAACCCTCCCGAAGGAGGTAAAATCTGGGGGGAAGGCCCCCTGAGGCCGAAGGAAAGTATCCAGCTGCCAATATCCGTGCCGCAGCCAGAATGGCCGGCCGAAATGCGACTCAACAACTGGAGAAGCACAGTCATCAATTCTTGTTGCGGTATTTGTTGCGCGCCCCACCCAACGGGTAAGTATGGCAAAAGGCCATTTTTATGGTGGGTCCGGACGCAAGGCCGTAGCCCACACGCGCCCGGCATTTCCAAAAATGCCTACGGCCCCGTTGGCATTCCCCTTATTAGGGGCGCCTCAGGCGCCGGGCGATTTACCCAACCCTCCCGAAGGAGGTAAAAGCCTGGGGGGAAGGCCCCTTGAGGCCGAAGGAAATTATCCAGCTGCCAAGACACACTCGGCCAGATCCGTGCCAGCAGCCAGCACGGCCGGCCGAAATGCGACTCAACAACTGGAGAAGCACAGTCATCAATTCTTGTTGCATATCCTTCTCCGATTAGCATGACTATAAATCTACCATATTCTTTCATATGCAAATTATATACCACAGCTGTCCAATATCTATTCATCAATACGCAGACGAATAGCCTGGGTAGGTTATGAGCTGACTGATAAAACATAATTCATAGTGCAAAATCAAACGCACGATTCGTCAAAAAGTTATTATAATATTATGCAGAATAATTCCGCATATATCGGGAAATTAAGCAAAAGTTTATCACCATTCTAGGAACACATTTATGATATCATATCAATCTGTCTCTAAATTTTCACCATCAATGAAAATGAAATGTTGGAATGTCTCACAGGGATTAAAATTTTGCAGTATCTTTAATAGAAAAACCGAATTGATAATACCAAGACCATCTGAGAAAAATTCCAATAATGTGTTGACAGGGAAGGGGAACATGTGGAGACATTAAAATCCCAATGTCATGAAAGATCTTTGTTGGGTGTCCGCGTGGTGTAATGGTTAAAGCTCTGGACTGCGGAATCGTAGTACGTAAGTTCGAACACCAGTCGAGCTTTAACGTTCACTTTCGGACAAATAACTTGGGAAAAGTTATGATTCCCCTAATTCTCCCAGCAATGGGTTAAATAGTACTGCTACTACCGATGTTTTTGGCATTAAATAACCCGAGAATGTTGATATGCCATTAAATAACAAACAATAAATACCGAGTATACACACAATCATATATATATATTTATTAGTTTGACTTGTTGATTATATATATATATATATATATATAATCAACTAGTCAAACTGACATGTTCCTGACTCATTCTTGTTATCAATCCTTATCATCCATCGCTGAACGTCTTCTCGGCGGCATCCAGTGTCACCACAGAGCTAATGTATATATTTATCTACGCCTCCACATGAGCAGGATGAGACAAAACGACAAATTTAACAGGTTTTCATTCAATGTCTTCCTTCTCGTAGACCGGTTAAAGAACCCTCTCTGTTCAACTATTTTACTCGTAGCTGAAAAGGTAACCATTGGATTTATACTTTACTTGAGGGTATCAGTGCTATGTGAAATGCAAATAGTCTTGCCGAGGATTTGAACTCGTGTTGTTGTGTCTATATCCAACGACAGTATCAATTACACTACGAACGCCTCCTCAACATACAGAGCTGGCGATGTCTGTCTTAGATAGTCGGCCAACACAGGCATGTTGATGTGAAGGAGACAAATGAGGAACGTTAATTATATGATTGTTCTTACTTCTTTAGCAGTTCCTCGTATACCTTGTTCACCCTACTTGGATGGCTTGTAAGATGGGTTATGGTTGCCGTACAACAGCTGTTTTGTTGAGTGTTGTTTCTAGGTTTTGATCAGGACAACACGAAGAATTTTGTTGTAGTTCTCATCTAGTTTTTTCCCCTATGTATTTTGTCAGCATCCACGTGGTGCCTCCATACAGTAATATAGACCGAGACACAGCTTACAATAAAGAAAGATAGCGTGTATGTGTGTATGTGTGTGTGTGTGTGTATGTTTGAGAGAGAGAGAGAGAGAGAGAGAGAAAAAAAAAACTTCTGTCACCTACATTTTATAATCAGGGGCATGATTTCGTTCGAATCTTTCTTTTGTGAAATATACCACACACTGAGCTACTTGTTCATTGCTAATTGCTAATGCGACATCCAACCCAATACCATCACATTACAAAAAAAAAAAAAAAAAAAAAAAACGAGGGCAGTTCAAAAGGTTTTCAGCCCCACCTAGAAATGTGTTGTCATATCCGAACATTTTTGTTGTAGTAACACTTATCAGAGGACTTGTAAAACTTGAGAATATGTTTTGTTTATTTCAATTCATTTGAGGCCCTTATAAATGCAATAGGTAAGTGACGAATCTTAAATAAGGTTCAGACCAATAACTTTTTTTGCCAGTTGACGGAGGCTGTAGAATACACCAACTGCATCTCTGCAAATGGGTAAGATTCCCCCAAAGAGTGTCCTGATAAGACACTAAACAATAGTGAGCCTCCAGTAATTTTGGAGCTTTGAGAAATATGGAACCCTCCTTCATTGCCATTACTCCCAGGTCCACTCTGACTGGGAGTGTTAGCACCTGATAGGGTCCTATCTATGGGTCAAATAGAGCTGGTTTTACATTCAAGATTTACACTTATTTTAAACTTTATGGTTAGAATAGAACGACTTTTACATTCAAATGTGTGTAAACAAAAAAGCTGTATTTATGCTAAACTGAATTGTTTGAAATACAATTGTTTTTCCATTTGACTGTGCGTAAGCAAATGACTGATGTTTAATTGAATTGTTAGGGATACATAGCAATACTTGAAAACATTAAAATTTGAGTAAAAATGATTAATAGTAAATAGAATTTTTGTATTAAATAGAAAGAAGTTGAAAGATTTAACTGAAATAAAAGAGCTTTGGCTCCTTTAAAAATGTTATCTATAAAATGTGTTCTTAATCCATATGTATAAAAAGGATTTGGCATTAAATGACCTATAATGGTTGATATGCCAGGAAACCCAACCAAACCAAATCCTATGTATTTAATATATATGTATAAAGATGATTTTGCATTAAATAACCTACCAGAGTTGATATGCCATAAAACTAAACCAAACCAAATCATGTATATTTAATATATATGTATAAAGAGGATTTAGCATGAAATAACCAACAATGGTTAATATGCAATAAACCTCAACCAAACCAAATCATATATATTTGATGTATATGTATAAAGAGGATTTGGATTAAATGACCTAGAAGCGTTGATAGGCCATAAAACCGAACCAAAGCAAATCATATATATCTAATTTTTATGGAGGTGCCCGTGGTCTAATGGTTATCGTCGCGGGATATGGACACGGCGACACGAGTTCAAATCCTGGCCTGACTGATTGCATTTCACATAGCACTAATACCCTTGGGAAAGGTATGAATCCAAATATTCTCCCTCCAGCTATGGGTAAATAGTAGGCCAGACTAGGTTTTTCAGCCTTGGTTGGGCAACTAATCTAGGAGAAAGAAAACTCTGAATTCAAACCCGTTAAACTCCGCTTAAAAGTTGACCTTGTGTCATATCGTGCCCGAGCGGAGGTGTTGGTAAATATGATATCTAATTTTTATGTATAAAGATGATTTGGCATTAAATAACCTACAATGGTTGATATGCCATATATATAGCCATGAACAACTATACATACACATATGCATGCAGAATTTTAACGACGCAATAATAAAGACGAGCGACACAGTTCTTTAGAAAAATATCCCTCTCACTTTATTTGAAAGGGTTCGAAAGGGTTACTAAAGGCTTTACTGTGTGAGAGGTGAGTTGGAGACTGAACAGAACTGCAACATATTGACCCCCACTCTTATGGCCATAACAGTGTTTCTTTCCCGTTCTCCTGGGCTGCTCAACCGGGGGGCTGGGGACCCAGCATCTCTGGGACATGGTCCTCGTTCCAGCATCTTCTCTCCAACTAATCTGAGGCTCTGAACTCCAGCTGCTCAATCGGGGGTCCTGAGGGGCCCCTCTGCTGGGTGCTGGTTCTCTCTACAGCATCTTATCTCCAACTAACTCGAACTTCCTGTCCACCGAGTTACATTACTGTTTTACGCCCACTCAATTCAACCCGTTGACAGTCAAGGTATCCCCTTGAAACCTTCGACCGGATCCACCTGTTATTTACACAGGTGCATTTCCTATTTTGACAGCTCGGCCGGGGTCAATATGCAACAATAAAACCTACCCAATGTTCTATACCGCGTATAGTGAAGTCTTTGAGGTAACTAATTTTCTCTTTCTCGAATTCCAATGTTCTAAACAAGTGTAAACATCGAAATCAGTGAATTAAAACATTCTTGACTTTAAATCGGCAGAAAACAGCTGGATTACAAAAAAAATTAAATAAATAAAATAAAATAAAATAAAAATAAAAAATAAAAATGAATGAATAGATAAATGCTAGCATTTAAAATGGTAAGCCAGCAGTCATTGAGAAAAAATATCGAGAAAGAAAAAACAGCTAAAAAGAAACACCGTTGAAAGAAACATTGAAAGATAATGACCAAAACTTTATTTCCGGCTATGTAAGCGTCCTTCTGGCAGTGTCAAAAAGAAGGCAAAAAAAAAAAAAAAATACAAAGAACAACGTGAAATTTATTGACCTCTGAAATTTTCAAAGACCTTTCCCTGCAGATCACGTTTAAAAACAACATGTTTTCGTCTTATCTTTTATTTAGTTCAAAAAGACAAAAAAAAAAAAAGAATTTGATTATTCTGATGGTTTAAAGAGTAGAATATCGTTACTAAACGAAAGTTAGTTGAAGAAGCAAATTTTTGAAAGTAATAAAATAGAACTTACTTTGCTCCAGACAGTTTTCTATAGATAGGTAACTAAGAGAAATTAATGATACTATGTTATGCCAATGGCCTATTCGGTAGAGTGTTCACTAATAGTCTGGGAGACCGGGGTTAAATCCCAGGTCGAGTCACACCAAAGACTCAATCATGTACTTGATGCCACATTACTAAACATTCAGCGTTATAAGGTACGGATCAAGAGTAAAGTTTAACAATTCAGTGAATGGAGTAGCACCCTCTCATATACCTCGGTGTAGTAGCTTTTGAAATGAGAGCTTTTGGGTTGCCAACTTTAATTTTATTTTTCCTGGTATGCTAAATATGATCCTCATACTTCTGTAATCTCTTTACCTCTCTCTCACTCTCTCTCTCTCTCTCTCTCTCTCTCTCTCTCTCTCCTCTCCTTCTCTCTCTCTTTCGACCTATCTATTTCAGGCTCGCATTCACACACACACTGACATATATGTCTGTTCATATTCATCTATCTTGGAGTATCCCTCAATTACGATTCTCACCAACGGTACTATGATCCGATGTGGTAATATCTGATATGCCGCATGACATATCGGCCGAAATGTTGTGAATATAGCAATAAAGATGAAGTCAATAGTCCGAAAACCCTGAACGATAAAAAATAAAAACAAAAAAAACCCCACAAAGCTGCCGAAGTTGTTTAGCAGGCTTTACTGTGCAAGCCTCCGACGATTCATCAACAATACATCTTATTTTTACAAACACACACATGAGCTTTATACAGTAAATTGAAAAATTCAAATGCTTTCTGTATTTGATAAAAATCTGTGAATAGAGACAATTGAATTAGGAGAGAGTTCAATGTGTTTTACGAATTTGATTAGTTATGTATACAATTCAAAAACTCCGACACAAATTCCTATATTTAAAACTCAATTATCATTTTATATTAAAGAAAATTATATATAATACGTATATCTAAATGTTAACTCAACCTTTAAGCAAATATCTGTTCAAATAACACAAGAATACTGCTAATGTTTGATAAGTTTACGCAAGTTTAAAAATGATTAACATTAGACCAAACATAGAAAATCTAGCGTAAATAACTTTCTAAAGAATAAAAGGATCGGTTAACTTCAATATACAATGAAAAAGTATTTAGCTATTTGCTAAATAATAGTGAAAGCCGTAAAATTGGACCATTTGCCTTGAAAATAATTTTTACGTTTGACGACACTTTTCAATTCGTGTAAACAACACGACGAAAATATAAATACTCTGATACCATTAAATAATTTAAAGGATTTTTATTTTATAGGATTGGATTAATCTAGAGGGCTACATCAATGCGAAATGATAATTATTTGAGTCTAATTAATTTCAAAGTAAAAATTCATCGTCAGAGACGTTTTTTATTAATGAACACAATGTTGGAGGTTCACATGTATTTTGAACGTTGTAACGGATATTTTAGTATAAATTTGCCAAAAAAAAAAAAAAAAAAAAAAAAAAAAAAAAAAAAAGAAAAGAGAAAGAAAATCGATGCAATTTTTCAATATAAATATTTTATTATATTTGAATAAGTCTTCCTTGTATTTTGAATTCATTTTAGTTTTCTTTTTGTCTTTTATCGATAATTTACATGTATTTCCTTTATATTCTTTATTCTAAATATATTCAAGGAAAAATGCTTTATTTCACGTTCTTTAATTATGAAGTAGGTCACGTTGCTCTGTGACGTAAGGTCGGACATAATGAAGTTCGATGAACCGAAATTTACAAAAAAAAAAAAAGAAAAAAAAAAAAGCGGCGTAGAAGCAAATTGGCAGAGTATTACAGTACCTTTTGTAGTTTGCTATGTAAGATGGATCTATTCCCCCAACCACTTCGCTACGGACAGGATATGATACTTTTACTCAAGAAAAGTATATTACACTTTTACTCAAGAAAGGTGGCATAATAGCAAATTCGACCTAAAGCGAATAATTACTGTACCTCATTTGGTTTGCTATGAAAGTTGTGTCTATTCCCCCCACTTCATTACGGACAGGATATAACACACAGTTATTTTAAGATCATTTTTAAAGCGAAGTAAAAGTGGTTTGATTTCAGAACTTTCCTTCTCCGAGAATGGTTGTCTAACCACACCTTATGAACGCAGTCTACTCGACTATTCATCCTATAGACAACCAGATTCATCTTTCCGAACCGTATTAGCTCAAAGTGAAATGCGAACAACTTTCTCCACCATTTGAACTCGAATTTTTAATTCCATTTCCTACCATGTTACGCTAATCACGTCCCCTTGCTATGTTAGAAATAAATAATTAAGATACATATATATGTTGGATATTGACTTGAAGATCCCTTTTGACATCTGACTAAGCAGCAGCAGCAGGAGTTGGACACGGAAAACAAAAAAGAACAGGAAATCCACCTGTTACATAAAGTAAACAGGATGCAAGCGTTCACGCCAGAAATGTATAAATTGCATTGGTTGCATGCAAGACGGCAGCGTGATCACGTGCATTGTATAGGTAGCAAGCTGGATCTGTGACCGCGAAAATTTGTGTGGGCGTTCTGGATATTATATAACTAGGAAGGTTTGGATCGAAAACAGAAGAGGAGTCACTAAAGATTCGTACCTCGGTCCCAGTGTGTGTAACTCAGCTGTGTTCGATTCTCTCGTACATTTTAGATTATAAATGGAATATTACATTAGATTATAAAAGGAATATTACAATGTAATCGTACATTTTAGATTATAAAAGGAATAGAAAAGTAGCAGATTATTCTTTTATACGAAAGAAATTAAAAGAGATAAAGATTTCAATATGAGGAATGTTTAAGAGGGAATAAAATGTAATATAAAGTGAGTGATACTAAAGCCAAGCTTAGTATTTAACTGGGTAAAGTTTTTAGGGGTCTTTAGTGCGCCATTAACGGTAATTCAAACAATAAGTTTATACAGTAAGTTCAGCAGCTTTCTAGTTCAGATACTGATTCGAAAAGACAACAAAGACAATAAAGTTTTTAAATGGAATCTTATACAAAAGGAACAAGAAAGAAAGGGAGAAAGATAAAGTATGGCAACTTTTTGTACAATTTGCGGGAAACTTATCTGAGAGAGTGTCCGGGAAACAAAGTTCTTTGAATTTGAGTATTTTTCTTTTCTTTTTTTTTTTTTTTGTTTTATCGAAAAGTTTCAAAGCTCATTAAAATTTGAGTCCTTTTTAAGGTTCTTTTCCGCAGAATTCTTAGTTGAATTTTCTTTCAGTTGAATTTTCTTGGTTGAACTTCAGAAGTCGATTTTCATTTATTTTTACTTTTATTTCATGGGGAGCTCCATTCATGAAGCGAGTAACGAGACCCATCTGCTGGCTTAAGGTTTCGTGCCTCAGTCCAGGTCCCCGAATTCGTACTGATGGTCTGAAAAGTAGTTCAAAAAGAGGAAGTCACATCTTGGTGCCGCAATGTCTGGGATTACTTATCCCTACTTCACTCCGGCCAAATCAAGTGCTGCACGTGGTCAGATTGATTTTTTTCTTAGAAATACATTTTTATAATACATCAGTGTCGCAGATTTTTTCTCCAATACCAAATATGCTCCTATGGAATATTACATCGTTAAGGAATGTAAAAATGTTTTATCAACTTTTATCCACTAGGCCACGAGGATTCCTCCGGACAAATAAGAAGTAAAGACCTTACCTCTTTATAAACCTTTAAATAAACAGGTCAATTTGTTATTAATTTATGTCGAAGATCATACGTAGACAGTTGACTGGGGCTGCAGAATACACCAACTGCTTCTCTGCAGAGGAGTAAGACTTACCTAACGTGTGTCCTAGATATGGCACTAAACAAACTGATGGTGAGGTTCTAGCAATGCTAGAACTTTGGAGAATGCTGAAAAGAACAACAACATTCGCAGGATGACTCAGATTTTGTGATAACGGTCTGATTAATGGAAAGGAATTCGGAATGTTTGAAAATAATAAAATAGGTCTTAGCGAATGTATTCGTTTAAGAGGCACTCATAACGTAAGGGTTATTTGCGTTGTAAGTAAACTAAGTTCTCCAAGTTTAAATCCTTAACGAGGGTGTTCACATTCCTCATAACCTCTTGGGAAATGTATGTATCTAGCTCTTCTATCACCCTCAGCTATGACTGAATATTAAGACAGTTTTGGTTCTTTAACGATGGGAGAAAGAAAAACACTGAATTCAAACCAATTATCGGGGTTCCAGAAGTGCAATGGCTATCGTACTGTACTGCGAGACCGTAGTGAGAAAGATCGAATTTCAGTCGTATAATAATTTTCACTTTGGGACGAATACCCTTGGGAAAGATTCGAACCCCTTACAAGCTACGGAATGAATAGTACAACGTGTGATCTTCGACATTGATAGTTTTGCCATGAAATAGCCTACGAATGTTGACATGTCTTCAAAAAACAAAGAAAGAAGAAATTAAAGACTTATACGTAGCAATGTTTGTAATGACTAATATCCATCTTCAATTGTTGACTACACTCAGCAAATGAGCATAAAGAGGCGAATGCAAATTAGATTTTCGGCCAAATTCATTACAAATTGACCTGTTTATTTAAAGGTTTATAAGGAGGTAAGGTCTTTACTTCTTACTTGTCCGGAGGAATCCTCGTGGCCTTGTGGATAACAAGTTGGGCAGTAACATCGTAGTTAGTGAGTTGAAACACCAGTTACGCTAATACATTCACTTGCAGACTGATAACCTTGGAAGAAGTATGAAATTTCTTATCTTGCTCAGTTGGCTGGGGCTGCAGAATACACCAACTGCTTCTCTGCAGAGAAGTAAGACTTCCCTAACGTATGTCCTAGATATGGCACTAAACAAACTGATGCTGAGGTTCTATTAATGCAAGATCTTTAGAGAATGCTGAGTATCCCTCCATTGCCATCGCTCCAAGTTCAACTGTCCTTGTTTGTCAATATTTGGTGTGTCTGATACTGTATTAGTGTCTGGTTCATTATTTTTTCTGGCTTATTCCTAGTATTTCAAGGTCACAAAACCAATCTTTTATTGATATTATTATTAATATTAATATTGTCCTGACTTGGTCCGCGAGTTTTGGCTTGTCTTGAAACTTGCGCATTCTTGCCAGGTCTCTATCATTATTTTTTAATATCTTCGTACTGTAGGGTTGCTCCTAAAATAGCAGGACAAGGCAAGTTGGTTGTCTTCCCTAGTCCGTGTTTCGTAATTAAGTCTCTGATTCGTGTGGTTCCTTGGATTGGCGTTCGTGTACCTGAAAAAAGAACAACATTCGCAGGATTACCATCCGGTCTCCCATGTTGGCTATCAAGGCAGTGCCTGCCGATCATGACACTCGGGCTTGTTGTCTGTGTACCACGATGCGTTATATTATGATTCGACATTTTTATCATAGGTGGTATATTGTGGCTTTATCAGACTGAAGGTTCATTTAAAATCTACGCACCTGACAGAGGCCTCCAATGAGAGAACTCATAAGTAGGTCCCATAAAGAAAAACAAAACAAAAACAAACGTGATGGCTAGATTTATCTCACCAATAGCCACCACACTTATGAGTAGCAGTAGTTTTGAGTGAACTGTTTGATCCCGGCCGTTGCCTTGGGGAAGGTTCACGCTATAACATCTAATAAAGTCCACCGTTGGTCCATCGAAGGGCTCACCCGCCATAATAGACATCCACCACTTTGCTTCTCATGGCTTCTGAGGTTTGGTTTGAGGATGTAAAAAAACACACCCTCACATCGGATACATTTTAAATTAGTATAAGTCCTGGGTTAATCTATGTTGAAACTATATGGGATTATTATAAGTAATAGTCTGTTTACTGGTATTTCAGGGCAGTTACTTAGACATGTGCTAATTAAGGCATAGAGCCAGCTGTAAATACTTATTGCTGATATTCCCCTTGAAAGGTTTAGTGTCTTCCGATTCCTGTTATAAATCTGGTTCCAAACACTATGTAATTTAATCTTGCATACAGGATCTGGCAATCTAGAATATATCAGAAATTTAAACTCACTTAATATATATTGAAAGACACAATTGATAGAATTAGAGGTAGATTGTTTTTCTTTTTTTTAAGGTAAAATTAAAGCCTTTACTCTGTTTTCTTTTTAATTATTCCCCAGAAAAAGTAGACTTAAAGTTAACATTCGTATTTTGATTTAAATAGTATGTAAAGGTTAACATTTTTTTTACATTTATGAGGAAATAAAATCTAACACATGCATTTAAAGATAGTTTTGTTAAAGGACTACTAACCTCAGTCATTCTTCTTTCAAAATACAAGTCAAAGATTTAAATTTTGGTCATTCTAAGTAGTAATAGTGCTTTGAAGCCAGATGTAACTGAGTATAAATAATTGTTATATAATTCAAAGAAAATAAATGTGAATGTAACGTGTAAAGATAGAGAAAATCTAGTTAAATATTAAAATCTACCAAGAGAGATACTGAGATTATGGAATAATACTGGTGCAGTCAGTACCATAACTATAAAATTCGAACACTTCCCCGAAGACATTACAGTAATTGCATTGATATAATACAGTCATCTGCATTTCTTGTTAGAGCAAATATCATTAGAAAGTTAATTTGTATTTAAGTAAACTCGATGCGAAGCAATATAAAATATAAAGCGTATAATTTATTTCTGAGAATCAATAATAAAAATAATAATAATAACAATAAAAGTGGTTGCCCAAACGGCTGGAGCTGTTGAATACACTGACTGTAGTTCTGCAGAGGAAGAAGACCATCACCCCAACGAGTGTCCTGTATATGAATGACTATAATCAATGTGTTGGTGAGGTCCCAGTAATGCTGAAGCTTTGGGGAATGCAGTGTATCCATTCATTGCCATCGCTTCCTGGTCAACTCTGGTGCGGCGTGGTAGCACCTGATAGGGTCCTTTCTATGGCTCAGATAGAACTAAACTGTGAACTTATGCCAAACTGAAAAACTTGAAATAGAACTATTTTGGCATCTAAACTTCGTACTTATTCTAAACTGAATTGTTTGAAATAGAATTGGTTTTGTATGCTAAGCTTAATAGTTTGAAATAAAACTGTTTTTTGTCCTTAAAACCGTATTTACTTTCAACTGAATTGTTTGAAATAAAACTGATTTGACATTTAACTGTGTATAAAAAACTATACTTATGCTCAACTCTATTGGTGGAATTAGTACTGTTTGACTAAACTTAATAGCTTGAAATAAAAATGTTTTTTAAAATTCAATTGTGTACTTATGCTAAACTGAATTGTTTGAAATAGAACTATTTATTTGTATAAAAATGGATTTGCCATTAAATAACTACAAATGTTGATATCCCATAAAACACAAACAAACAACAGTGGTCTATCTTTTCGTAATTGTGCAAAATATTTAAATATGTTCAAACTAAAATTTGGTATATGCACAAAAGAGAATTTGTCCTAAAAATTGATATGCATGATATTCTTTGGGATAAGAGATTAAAATTTTACATGATGACGAATTGCATATGCACTTGTCAGGATCTGCCTAGGAACACAAAATATTTTCCGGGGCATTAAGATACGAACTGATTACCCAATTTTGGCCAGAAAAAAACAGCCATAGTATTACTTAAAAAGAAGAAAAGATTTGTCATCAGGGAATTTTGCTGTTTCAGCAAACTATTTAGTGAAAATTAAAGGAAGCAAAAAGATCGACAAATTTATGGACCTTGCCGGATAACTAAAAAGCCTGAGGAACATAAAAGTGATGGTTTAATTGACTGATAATGAGCTTGGAAGGTACCCGTGATAATGATTATCGCCATAGGAAATGGACACGGCGAAACAAGTTCAAATCCTGGACGAAACTGATTGCATTTCACATAGCACTAATACCCTTGGGAAATGTATGAATCCAATTATTCTCCCTCCAGCTATGGGTAAATAGTAGGGCAGACTAGGTTCTTCACCCTTGGCGAGGCAACTAGTCTAGGAGAAGGAAAACTCTGAATTCAAATCTGTTAAACTCCGCTTAAAAAATTGACCTTGTGTCATATCCTGCCCAAGCGGAGGGGTTGGGTAAATATGATAAAAGTGATGGTTAAAGTTGGAGCCTAATTCAGCCCTCAGTTCTGTTTTGAGCAGCTCGAATACTCAGAAAAGTCCTTGAGTCCTGAGGAGTCTTGCTGTTAATCAGTAAAAAGCTATTTGTTAAGGTAGCTGCACACAGAGTGAAAATAAGGGCTCAATGCAGAAGGCGTCATAAAAAAAGAAAGTAAAATAAAATATTTATGATTGTACATGCAACCAGACTGCCTTTCCCTTTCCCAACTATCTCTCCACCACCCCTCTCTCTCTCTCTCTCTCTCTCTCTATTTATGTTTGTCGCTCTGTCTCATTCACTCTGTCTCAGTGTCTCCCTGTCCCAGTGTCTCTCTGTCTCTTCGCTGTCTCATTCACTCTGTCTCAGTGTCTCCCTGTCCCAGTGTCTCTCTGTCTCTTCGCTGTCTCATTCACTCTGTCTCAGTGTCTCCCTGTCCCAGTGTCTCTCTGTCTCTTCGCTGTCTCATTCACTCTGTCTCAGTGTCTCCCTGTACCAGTGCCTCTCTGTCTCTTCGCTATCTCATTCACTTTGTCTCTATTTTTTCTGTCTGTCTGTCTGTCTGATTTGTGTCTGTCTATCAATCTGTCTGTCAACTTCGTGTGATTTACTCTGTCGCTGCTATTCTGTCTGTCACTCTCTTTGTCTATTTGTCTCAGTGTCTGTCTGGTTAGTCTCTTTCATTCTGTCTCTGTTTTTACTGTCTCTCTCTCTCTCTTTGTCTCTCTCTCTACATTTTTCTTTCATTCTGTCTCTGTTTTTACTGTCTCTCTCTCTCTCTCTCTCTTTGTCTCTCTCTATATATTTTTCTTTCATTCTGTCTCAGTTTTTTCTGTCTCTGTTTCTCTCTGTCTCTCTCTCTGTCTCTCTCTCTGACTCTCTCTCTCTCTCTCATTTGCTCTGTCCTAATTTTTATACCGGTCTTTTTTTTTCTCTCTGACTGTCTGTCTGTCTACCTTATTCATTATGTCCCTTTTTTTTGTGTCTGTGTCTGGTTTTGTCTGTCTGTCTGTCAGTCTCATTCATTCTGTCTCTCTTTTGCTGCCTGTCTCTGTTCTTATCTTTCTGTCACTCTCATTAACTGTCTCTGTGTTTCTGTTTTTTTTTTTTGTATGTCTGTCTGTCTGTTTAGTTGTTAGTCTCTCTGTCTGTGAGTAATTCATTCTCTATCGATCTGTCTCTGTTTTTCTGTCTGTCTCTGCTTTATGTTCGTCAGATTGTCTCACTGATAAAACATTATATACACATGCTGAAAGAAACAAAACAAACCAAAAAAGAAAAACAAAACAAAAAAATGCTTTCAGCAGATGAATAATCTGGAGTTAAAAGCGGTTTCAGAGACAAGATCATCATTACCATTGATCCAGAGCGAACCAGTAACTTACAGTGCTGGATGACTGTATTGGATTTCCGTTACATCTTAAGAGTGCCAGATTAACATGATTCCTCTTTGGATAATCCTTTACATATATTCACACCATACAACAACGCAACGTTAAATCGTTCCATCTCCGTTTCATTGTTTGGTGGTATATCAACCATTGTGTGTTATTTAATGCCTAAGCCATCCATGTAAAATAACTGCAGCGATAATATGTAGCTGGGGAGATAAGGAGTGTTCATGCCTTTTTGAAGGGTATTAGTCTGAAATTGAACGTAATTGCGCGAATGGAGTTCAAACTCTTTTTTTAGCGGGTTCAGTCGAGTGAATTAGAGTTACATAGCCATATACACGAATATGGCCATGTGCAAAATGGGTGAAATGGACACCGAATGTTGATTACGATAGAACATAGGAATCTCGAAATTCGGAAACACGTAACGACTTCTGGTTCAGGTACGAAACCTTTTTATTAACTTTGAGTTAAATGTTTCGACGTAAGGAGGAGAGACACAATCTTCTATGCTGTCTTATTCATTTGGCCCCCAACTCGTACGGCCCTCCATAGGGCGCAAGTTCGCCTCGAGCCTGCGAGCTCCAAAAATCGATCCTTCTCGTTTGGCGTCTAATTCTCAACTCTGATTTTCTTCAGATTCTCACACAAACCTCCGTGCGCTTCCGGTGCGTGACGTCACCTGCACCCTGTCACCGCGTTTCGTCTCGGACTATTATGACATCTGAGTGACACCTCCATCCGCCCGCGTGCGCCTGCGTTAACACCTGCCTCAATGTTTGCACCTAACTAACCCATGTGCTGAGACGAAAGGTTCTCAGCCTATTTAAACTCAAAGGCATGAACCGTACTCCCTCAGCTATTATATAACATTAGCAATTACTCAACAAAGACTCCCCACAAGCGTTATTTCAAGACTCTCTCTCTCTCTCTCTCTCTCTCCCATATACATAAATCATTTTTATCGATTAATGCTAATAACACAGACTTATTCTCGCTGACGATCCGTCCCAATTGTCCATCGTTCCTGGCAGGTCGTCTAGACTGTATCTAGTGTCCGCACAGAGCTGTTATATGCAAGTCCTTGCTCGTCGGCCAACATTAGTGCGTCCAGGTGTAGAAATCAGAAAGAGAATGTCACTTATATGTTTGTCCTTACTTTACCAGCAGCGCTACAATGACTAGTTCATCCTATATGGGTTGTTTGTGAGATGGTAGGTAAGTAGCCATACAATCTGCTGTTTTGTGGGGTGTTGTTTCCAGGATTTGTTCTAAACAGCAAGAAGCATTCACGTGCAATTCTCATTTAGCTTTTTCTTTATGCTCCTCGTTAGCGTCCAGGCGGTGCATCCATACATTAGCCCAGATACAGCAAAGTTTTGCAGGAATCCGTATTATTTAACTTGAAAGATCATATTTCCATATGATTTATTATCTGTCAATTGAAGTCTTCGCTTTTACCAAGCGTATGTTGACAAGTCTTGGAGTAGATGAGATATTGCAGCCGATGTATATGAAATTGTCTTCTAATTTCAGATATTTGCCACATAAATTGGAGATGGTGCCCTTCTTTTATATGTTTTTTTTTTTAAAGAACATTCATTTTACATCAGTGATACCATGTAAGCAATTAATATCTGGAGTATGTCAGACTGATTTTAGGCTATTTCTTGCTTTAAATCAATTTAGAAAACTTTCTACGTCACAAGCAGGGACGATTTGAAAACTTAAAACAGAATTGACACTTTTATTAAGTTTTTACTTCCTGTATATATATATATATATATATATATATATATATATATAATGATCAAGTTGTTCTGATACCACGGATTCTATTGAATCTATCTACCATTATGTCGGGAGTTTATCCGACTCATTTATTCACACACACACACACACACAAACACAAACACGCATGTATAAATATCTTGATAGATAGATAGATAGATAGGAAAAATATGGGGGACTTTTATTTCTACTTCTGTTTTGGTGAGCGAATATTAAAAAAACTCTCGCATTAAATATATACAGAAAAGAAACCGAGGTTGATACACGGTGTAATATAATAGATCACTGGTTATCATTTCATCATATTGACGCATGCGCGATCGCTGATTTTTTTTTTATATTCTTAGATTCCTAATATCACTTTCATTTTACAACGGATTCCTTTTTGGCGGCAAGAAACCATCTGCCGATGTCGATTTCGTTTTCGTTCCTTTCAGCCAACACCGACGCTAGAATAGCCCGCCCTATTTCCAAAGACACTATAACCAGATAGCAGTGATTCTCAGCAAGACAAATCATTATCATGATGGTTCTTTTTTTTTTTTTTTTGATAATCCTAAGTCCTTTATTTTTCCTCTTCTTCATGTTTTTAACTAAAAGAAGAGAAACGGAAAACAGCCACCCGTAGAATGTGAGAAACGGCATGTAATTTAATGTCAAAAAATGCGTTGTAGTCGCATTGCTGCTTATTCGTAGATATATTGGAAACATGCACACACAATTCAAATGTGAGTGTATATGTGAGAGAGAAAGAAATATACACATGATCAGGTTGTAAGATAGAGAAAAAGTGAGCGTAAACACCACACACACAGACATATATATATATATATATATATATATGTGAGTATGTGTGAATGTATTTTACAACATCCTGTTTATGTTCGTCGATATTGTAGAATATTTGTTGTCTTAACAAAGACCTCCCAATCGATTTGGAACTTTCTGAACTGTTGGGGAGTCATCTACAGGTTGAGTTGGGGAAGCTTAGCTGTTAATGTCTTCGCATATGTTGCTTGGGAGGCAGCCTCTTTGGCTTGTTTAAGAATACATGGGTCTTCTCCCATTGATGTGACCGCCAGCTCCCGCAGCATTGCTCTATCCAACATCTGTAATGTTCCAATTGTTAATTTTTCATTGGCGAACACTACTGCATGGGTTTTAGCCGAAGATGAGGAGATCCCTGCTTCAACGAAGTTTCAGGTTCCATTAATCCTGTTCGCAGCGCCATGTAGAATTTTTTTTTGCCACTCTACTCGAGTCAAAAAATATTCTACAGATATATCAATTCATTGCAGACCACGTTATGATCAAACTTACATAGATAAAGAGATACAAGAAAAGAAAAAGAGTAAGTGAAAGAGAGGAAGAGAAACATACACAGTTAGAGAGATAGAGAGATAGAGAGGGCTTCCGAAGAAGAAGAAATAGATCTACGACCTCACAAATACTAACCATCCGCAGAATCCTTGAAGGTGTACGGGCAAAGAACCTACAAGCGACATTAATATTTGTCGACTTTACCAAGGCTTTCGACTCCATTCACAGAGGAAAGATGGAACAAATCCTACTAGCGTACGGCATACCTAAAGAAACCGTAGCGGCAATAACGATTCTCTATAGAAACACTAAAGTAAAAGTACGATCACCAGATGGAGACACAGAATACTTCGACATTGTAGCAGGAGTACTACAAGGGGACACGCTGGCTCCGTATCTCTTTATCATTTGTCTAGACTACGTACTTAGAACATCGATTGACAAAATCAAAGAGAATGGCTTTGAACTGACGAAGAAAAGAAGCAGAAGATATCCCGCAACAACAATTACCGACGCCGACTACGCCGATGACATAGCGATACTGGCAAATACACCTGACCAAGCCGAAACACTTCTGCATAGCCTGGAACGAGCAGCAGCAAGCATAGGCCTCCATGTTAATGCACACAAAACGGAATATATGTGCTATAACCAAACGGGGGACATCTCCACTCTAGAAGGAACCCCTCTTAAACTAGTAGACAAATTCACGTACCTAGGAAGCAGCGTCGAATCAACCGAAAAGGACATCGAAACGAGGTTAACGAAAGCATGGACAGCTATCAATAGGCTATCGACTATATGGAAGTCGGACCTGACCGATAAAATGAAACGCAGTTTCTTCCAGGCAGCGGTCACATCGATACTGCTATATGGATGCACTACATGGACGCTAACAAGACGGCTCGAGAAGAAACTAGATGGCAATTACACAAGAATGCTGCGTGCAATCCTCAACAAGTCCTGGCAGCGGCACCCCACAAGACACCAACTGTACGGCCACCTGCCCCCTATCACGAAATCTATTCAAGTTAGGCGAACCAGACATGCAGGACATTGCTGGAGAAGCAGAGATGAACTCATAAGAGATGTACTCTTATGGATCCCCACACACGGCCGCGCAAAAGCAGGACGACCAGCACGAACGTACATTCAGCAGCTGTGTGAGGATACAGGATGTTGTCCTGAAGACCTGCCTAGGGCGATGAACGATAGGGAGGAGTGGCGAGAGAGGGTCAGGGATATCCGTGCTGCCAGCACGATATGATGATGATGATGATATATATATATATATATATATATATATACAGAGGTGCCCGTGGTGTAATGGTTATCGTCGTTGGAAATGGACACGGCGATACGAGTTCAATTCCTGGACTAGACTGATTGCATTTCACACCTTGGGAAAGGTATGAATCCAATTATTCTCCCTCCAGCTATAGGTAAAATAGTAGGTTCTTTAGTCTTGGTGAGGCAACTAGTCTAGGAGAAGGAAAACTCTGAATTCAAACCTGTTAAGCTGGTATTAAGCTCCGCTTAAAAATTGACCTTGTGTCATACCCTGCCTGAGCGGAGGGGTTGGGTAAATATGGATATATATATAAGTAGGTATCTATCTGTTTGCCTAGTCGGTTGGGGCTCTTACTGCATCTCTGCACAGGGGTAAGACACCCACCCCAAAGAATGTCCTGCATATGACAATAAAGAATCTGATGGTTAGGTTCCAGTAATGCTAGAACTTTGGGGAATGCGGAGCACCCCTTCATTACCATCACTCCCAGATTCACTCTGGCCAGGAGTGGTAGCACCTGATAAGGCACTAGCTATGGGTTGAAAAGAACTACACTGCAGACTTATGCTAAATTGAAATGTTTGAATTAGAATTTCCTTGTGCATTCAATAAGTTTCCAGACTTTTTGGTACATGCATTTAAAATTGGCATAGACTCTTGAAAATCCAGTATGTTATTGCTATACATCTTATTAGATGTCAGACCAATTTTTATTATTTCAGCTTCAAATAAACAGCTACAGCAGGAATTGGAATACACCATACTAAAGCCTGATTGTCACAGCTGGTGAATTTCAAAATTGCAATCTGAACGTGGGGACACTTTAGAAGAATGATATGCAATAAAATTATTTTTTAAACTTGGAAAAAAATGCCACAGAAACGTATGGAATACTTTAGACTGCTTTTCGACCATCTTTTATGAATCGAGCATCAGTTTTTGAGGGGCATAAGAGATTCAAGAAAGGCAGGGAATCTGTGAGGGATGATGAGAGGTGTGGAAGTCAATACACCAGAGTTGATTGTATAGTCCAAACCTTGCTCTCTGTGACTTTTGGTTATTTCCTAAGCTAAGAGGCTATCGTTATGAGACAATTGAGGAAATGAAAGAGGCTGTGTCGAAGAGGACTTCAATTGGGCCTTCCAGATGTTGTTGGAATGGTACAAGTGCATTGCAGCCGGAGGAGATTACTTCGAAGGGGAGTAGAGTTTCATGTGTGTAATATCAATAAAAGTGCCCATACGATAAAAGTCTGGAAATTTATTTAATAATACTCGTATTTGACTTAGCTGAATAGCTTGGAATAGAAAAAAATTTGACAATCAATCTGTGTACTTACATATAAACTACGTACCTATGCGAAAATGATTTGTTTGAAATGGAACTGTTTTTGACTTTGAAACTGTACTTACGCTTAACTAAATTGTTTAATATAGATAATTGGTTTGGTTTGTTGGTTTTTATGGCATATCAACCCTTGTAGGTTATTTAACGCCAAATCCATTTTTATGTAAATAATCTATTTTATTTAAAACCATTCAGTTTAGCATAAGTATACAGTTCAATGGTCAAAAACATTTCCATTTCTAACTATTCAAGCAGTTGTATGTAACAATTCGGTTAAGTGTAAATACAGTTTTAATGTTGAAAAACAGTTCTATTTCAAATAATTCAGTTAAGCATAAGCACGTAGTTTAAATGTAAGTACAGTTTAGTTGTCAAAAACATTTCCGTTTTAAGCTATTTAGTTCAATCAAACGATTCAGTTTAGCATAAGTATGCTGTTAATTCTATTTAACCCATAGATAGGACCCCTATCAGGTGCTACCACCCCGGGCCAGAGTGGACCTGGGAGCGATGGCAATGAAGGGGTACTCCGCATTCCCTAAAGCTCCAGCATTGCTGGAACCTCACCATCAGATTGTTTAGTGTCATATCCAGGACACTCGTTGGCGAGGGGTCTTACCCCTCTGCAAAGAAGCAGTCGGTGTATTCTACAGCCCCAGCCGACTGCGCAAAATATAGATAAGTTTTGATATTTAACTGTGTGTAAAGAAAGTCTATACTTACCCTAAAATGAATTCTTTGAATTTGAACTGTTTGACTAAATTGAATAGCTTGAAATAGAAATGTTTGTGACAATTGAACTGTGCACTTAGATTTTAATTTTATACTTATGCCGAATTGAATTGTTTGAAATGGAACTGTTTTTGACATTGAAATTGTACTTACGCTAAACTAAATTGTTTAATATAGATATGTTTTGATATTTAACAGTGTGTAAAGAAAATCTCTACTTACCCTGAAATGAATTGTTTGCATTAAAAGTGTTTGACTAAACTGTATAGATTGAAAAATAAATGTTTTTGACAATTAAACTGTGTACTGAATTGTTTGAAATAGAACTGATTATTTTTATGAAAGTAGATTAGGCATAAATAACTTACAAAGATTGAGATGCTATTAAACCAAATAAGAGATCTATCTATCTATCTATCTATCTATCTATCTATCCGCATTTACTGCAGTCAATGTATGAATATCTGTCTATCTATCTATCTATCTCATTATGTATCAATGACATACTATCATAAGTAGAAATTTGTTCACACACACACACACACACACACACACACACACACATATATATATATATATATATATATACTAATTCATTCCTTTTGTTTATATGCCTTTTTATCTCTCTCCCTATATATGTATATATATACGTGTGCGAGCACTTGTGTGTGTATATATATATATATATATGTGTGTGTGTGTGTGTGCGTGTGTGTGTGTGTGTGTGTGTGCGTGTGTGTACATCAATATCATATATCTATATAGCGCTGCCTAATCATGTGCATTTTTCTTGTCATATCTATCTCATCGTGCGGCTAGTTTTTATTATATGAACAAACCTCCATAGGTAGAAAAATAGATAGACAACGAGACTTCCAAATACATATATATATATATATATATATATATATATATATATATATATATATATACATATATATATATATATATATATATATATATATATATATATATATATATATATATTCGGAAGTCTCGCTGTCTATCTATGAGAATATATATATATATACATATATATATTCGGAAGTCTCGCTGTCTATCTATTAGAATATATATATATATATATATATATATATATATATATATATATTCGGAAGTCTCGCTGTCTATCTATTAGAATATATATATATATATATATATATATATATACGGAGATAGATCGTCTGCAACGCTAACCTAATGGCTTTAACATCAAAGGAAACCGTCTTCAAAACAACGCATCTTATGGAAAGGACAGAGGTACTGCCGCGAAACCATCAAAATAAACAAATGTCTAGATATTTAATTAAAACAGTGACGGCTAATTTGAAGCAAATCCCTAAGAGATTGCCAGCAATATGTGGCCCTAAACATCGTTTATTCATGTTACAACGAGATTATCAAACAGTCATTTTTGAAAAAAATCTTGAATATTTGAAAAAGTAATCCTCATGTAACAAATAGCTATGCTACGTTAATATTTCATTTTTTTTCTTCTTTCAGATAATTTTTTTTCTAAGTCGTCTTCAAAGAAAATTCATTCACAAAACGTTTTCTCTTGACAATGACCGAGCGTTGAAACTGGTTGGGAACAATGATTAATTAGTTACAAAGAAGTATACCGCTTTGTATTTTCCATTTTGCCCACTTTTATGAATATATATATATATATATATATATATATATATATATATATATATATATATGCTTTATTTTCCTTTTTATAGCTATTTCTATAACTCTGGCAGCGTGAAAAAAATAAATGATGCAATTTGTAAATAGAAAAAAATTACACGAATTGATATCTGGTAAAAAAAATCAATAAAAAAGGAAAACTAAAATACCCGTACTGCTTGAAAATAATCAACCAGTACCAAAATGCCTAGCCAAAAAACCACCCCCCACCAAAAAAAATCACCAACAAGGTCATACGTAAAAGTCCTCAATATGGTAAGTAGGGCAAAACTAGAAAACCTAAAAGAGCCAGAAATATATATAATATATCATCAACAGAGAGACTGTTTCGTCGTATCACAACACTACAGTGAGGCTAGAGACGTACAACGCTTGAAGCCGGGATCGAAACCCGCCCAACTTTACGTTAGACTTAGTATCATACCGCATAACTACCAAGCGAACCACGTCGGTCCGGGAATTATAAGGTACTATATACTAGCCTTCGTTTGTATATATCTTTGCTTTACCGGATATTTAAGTGCTCGATTTATTTGGAGAGTTTTGCATTATACGAGTGGCAACCATAAATTCCTTCGACAGAGTGGGGATATACGTCTGTGTGTGTGTGTGTGTGTGTGAGAGAGAGAGAGAGAGAGAGAGAGAGAGTTCATTCAATAAAGGTGGAATTTTTTTTAAATATGAAATTTTTTTTCTATATTCAAACCCAGCATTTTTTGGAATAGGTTTATTGCAAAAATTTATTCTTATGTTGTAAAAATAGGTATTTTGAGGCTATTCAAAAAATCAGATCGCACACAAGTCTAAAAAAAAAGTCTGTCATCAAATTTTTGGTGACATAAGAATGATAACCATGTGAAATTTAGAGAACAATGTCATGTTTACTGGGAAAGCATGTTTTAGTAAAAAAATATAATTGACGAATAGGCTAATCATTGCTTTGTCACTGAGAGCCTGGGTCGAAAAGAAAGTGTATTGAGTGAAAACACAGAGATGCAGTTTAAAGATTTTGCTGTAAAGGATGGCTTTCTTCAGTGACATGAAAGACCCCTTGACTATAGACTTCTTTGAAAATAGTGCTGCTGTAAACAGGGACATTAAATGAATAAAATGATTTTTCCTTTAAAATCAGTGTTAAAAATCACTGTTTACGGTTACCCTCAATCCAATGTCTTTTCAGCACAGGGCCGTAGTTGTAAAGCCTTAATTGTGTTAGTATAGTGTTTATTCTAAGGCTAACGGCAACAAATAAATGAATTAATACTTTGTTTAATTTTAACAATTTATTAATCAACGCGTGAAATAATTAATAACAATATACAGTCCTCTCTGTGTATAAAGTTGAGTTTAAGGGACTTACCGGCGCGCTGAAGAAGATATCTGGTATCTTAGGGTTGTCTTTCTTAGAGCTTTTAACGTCCCTGCTTCACGAAACGTCTGGTGGAATCTGTCTGACTGGATTTGGGATTTTTGCACCAAGACTTCTGAGCTCATCACGTGCTTAGTATATTTAATCACAATGAGCCTCTTCCTCACTCACTCCATACACAGGCATTACCATTTTACTAACCCAACACCATCTTTAGGTAATTTTTAAACATTTTTAGATTAAAAAATGTTTTTCTATACATATTAGACATTCTTCGATAAATTGCGCGTGTTTTGCACTCTTTAGCCAACTAAAATTTTATGTCAGAACCCTGATCAAGCCTAGAGCACACATGAAACTATTTTTATAGGAAATAAATGTGCTGAATCGATTTCAAATAGCGTATGGAAAAAAATTCTGAAAAATTATTTTCCTTTTTCGAAAATGTTTCACCGCATTTATTGAATGACGCTTTACGTTATTTATTGAAAGATCTAGATAGATAGATAGATAGATACCCCTTATTTTTTGAATGACACTCGAATATTTAATAGATCCCTACTCAGTTTTAAATTGTCCCCTCTTTTACAGAATGACCCTTGCAGATAGATAGATCGATATTTATTATCAACATGACTTACAGATCAATATTATGGTATAGAAACCTACCGAGATAGATAGATAGATAGATAGATAGATAGATAGATAGTAATTTACTGAGCTTTTTGCTTAGATGTGACACAGTACCGAATGAATGGGACACCCAGTGAGACTCGAACTCACTCTTGCAGGTTTGCTAGTCAAGATTGCTAACCATTACACTTCCCGAGGCACCCAGATAGATAGATAGATAGATTCCACTTAGTTATTGAATGACACTCGAATATTTAATAGATCCCTAACCAGTTCTAAAATGTCCCCTTTTTTACAGAATGACCCTTGCAGATAGATAGATAGATATGATTAACATGACTTACAGATCAATATCATGGTATAGAAACCTACCGAGATGTAATTTACGAAGCTCTTTGCTTCGATGCGGCACAAGGCCGAATGAATGGGGCACCCAGTGAGACTCGAACTCATTCTTGCAGGTTTGCTAGTCAAGATTGCTAACCATTACACTTTCCGAGGCACCCAGATAGATAGATAGATAGATAGATTCCACTTAGTTATTGAATGACACTCAAATATTTAATAGATCCCTAACCAGTTCTAAAATGTCCCCTTTTTTACAGAATGACCCTTGCAGATAGATAGATAGATAGATAGATAGATAGATATGATTAACATGACTTACAGATCAATATCATGGTATAGGAACCTACCGAGATAGATAGATAGATAGATAGATAGTAATTTACTGAACTTTTTGCTTAGATGTGACACAGTACCGAATGAATGGGGCACCCAGTGAGACTCGAACTCATTCTTGCAGGTTTGCTAGTCAAGATTGCTAACCATTACACTTTCCGAGGCACCCAGATAGATAGATAGATAGATTACCCTTATTTATTGAATGACACTGGAATATTTAATAGATCCTAATCAGTTTTAAAATGTCCCCTTTTTTACTGAATGACCCTTGATAGATAGATAGATAGATTATCCTTATTCATTGAATTACATGCGTATATTTAATAGATTCATACTCAGTTTTAAAATGACCCTTTTTTTACTGAATGACCCTTGTTGATAGACAGATAGAAGGATAAATTCCCCTTTTTTATCAAATTACTCTCTTATATGTAATAAATCACACCTCACTCCAAAAAATTCCCCAAATCAAATGAATGACCCCCATATATATAATAAATCACTTCAAAGTAAAAAAAAGAAAATTCTCAATTTATTCAATTACCTCCCAATATCTTATTGATCCTTTCTCACTGAAAAAAGTTCCCCTTACTTTTTGAATGATCCCGATGAATAGATAGCTAAATCGATAGATATTTATGATCTATTTCTGAATAACACTCATATATTTGATACATCCGTCATTAATCAAAAAAAGTATCCAAGTTTATGGCAACACCCTCGTATATTTACTTGATCCCTCCTCAGTGAAAAGTATACTCTTTATTTACTGAATTAGCTGATAGATAGATAGATAGATAGATTGCTTTATTTATTCAATGACACACGTATATTTAAGTGATTTCTACTCAGTCAAAAATTATTCCCTTGTTCCTTGTTGATAGATATTTAAATAGGTTCCCCTTATTTATTGAAAGACACAAGTATATTCAATAGATCCTGACTAAGATTTAAAATGCCCCCTTTTTTTATTGAATGATTCTTGTTGATAGATAGATTCCCTTTATTTATTAAATGACACCCGTATATCTAATTGATCCGTACTCAGTCAAAAATCCCCATCTTTTTACTGAATGACCCTTGTACATAGAGAGATAGATCGATCGATAGATAGATTCCCTTTCTTTATTGAACACCCACGTATATATTAACAATGTTAATACTTATTTAGTCGGTCGCTTCTTTTTATTCAGTTTTTCATCGCCATTTTGTCTGATCAAAAGATAAGTTTCTAAATTTTGCAGAGATTATTCTCGATGTTTTTTGTTGGTCTTGCTTTCCTTTTTTTTGTGGGAGTGTATTTATTTATTTATTTACTTTCTGTCAATGATGCCTCCATTTTTTTTTCATCTTGCACGTGTCCGTCTATTTCTAAGAATGTAACGGAAAAAAATTTAAAAAAAGGAAAAAGAAAATAAGAATCAGAAAAAAACAAACAAATTAAGACCCCGTGTTTATGTACTTTAGCATTTTTTTGTCTGCAACTTCTATTTCTGTACAACTCTCTCTCTCTCTCTCTCTCTCTCTCTCTCTCTCTCTCTCTCTCTGTACCTATTTGTTTTTTTTTCATTCTTCTCCTCCGTCTTCTCTTTCTCTCTCTCTCTCTCTCTCTCTGCGCCTATTTGTTTTTTTTTCATTCTTCTTCTCCGTCTTCTCTCTCTCTCTCTCTCTCTCTCTCTCTCTCTCTCTCTGTATCAGTGTATAGATCTGACGGTGTTTCTGTTTTCTGTGCTTATAATGTGAAAGATCGACATACGTATCAATTCAAATGTGTCCATTTTTGTTGGTGGCACTCGTGTGTCTACGTGTATATATATATATATATATATATATATATATATATATATATATATATATATATATATTGTGTATTTTGGTGGCAAGTTAAAGACCGAGGAATATTTGTTCTTTATGATTTTCAAGTGTAGTAGACGTTCAAATCTTATTATTTTTCGTAGATGAGGACCAAGATGATTGCGAAAACGACCCATATTTTTTACCAAAGCGTTTTCAAGCCTGTTACTGGTCGCCCTCATGGGATATATTGATTGTGGTGATTATTTGCTGCAAATTTTATTTATTTGAACGGTTTTTTTTAATGGCTGACCCATTCAGTTAGGAGGTCTGCAGAGGTTAGTGTGTTAGTTACAACATATATATATATATATATATATATATATATATATATATATATATATATATGATATAATAAAATGATTTAATGTCATTAAAATACATCATGTTTGGTCATCTGTAAAAAAAAGACCCCCCCCCAAAAAAAACAAAAGATAAAAAGGTGTAATAAAAAAATATGAAACTGATTGGTTGTTTGTTTTAAGGCGTATCAACACTTTTCGAGTCATTTAACGCAGAATGAACTCATTTTGATGAAATTGTGAAACAATTCAGTTTAATATAAGTATATATATTTTTTTTTTTGTTTACATACAGTTAAATGTCAAAATACTTCTATTTCAAACAACTCAGTTTAGCATTAGTTCACAATTCAAATGTCAAAAACATTTTTATTTCAAATAATTACGTTCAGCATTTTGTGTCGCCTCTTCGGGGACATCTCAAGACTAAACGATAGTTTTCTGAAACTAGTAGACAAGTTCACCTACCTAGCAAGCTGTGTCTAATCAACCGAGAGAGATATCAACTCACGACTAGGAAATGTATGTGCTGCTATCGATAGGCTATTGATTATATGGAAGTCAGACCTGACCGATAAAAAAAAACACAGTTTTTTTCCAAGCAATACTGCTATATGGATGCACTATATGGACGTTAACTAAAGGTATGGCGAAAAAGCTTGACGGCAATTACACAAGCATGCTGCGAGCAATATTTAACAAGTCCTAGAGGCAGCACCCCACATAGCAGCAGCTGTCCGGCCAGTTACCAGTCATCACGAAGATTATCAAAGTTAAAGGAACCATACATGCTGGAGAAGTAAGTGACATACCCCTGTGGACCCCTCACATGGACGAGCAAAGGCAGGACGACCAGCTAGAAAATATGTACCACAGCTCTGTGCCGATACAGAATGTAGCCTGAAGACCTACCGGGGGCGATGGACGATAGAGACGGGTGGTGGGAGAGAGTCAGGGAACTCTGTGCTGGCGGCACGACAGGAGGATGAAGATCATCATAAGAACTCAGTTTAAATATCGAAGCAGTTCTATTTCAAACAATTCAGCTTAGCATAAGTACGCTGGATAAATGTCAAAGCAGTTTATTTAAAACAATTTGTTTTAGCGTAACAACACTGTTTAAATGTCAAAAACAATTCTTTTTCAAACCATTCAGTTTAGCATAAGTACGCAGTTTAAACACACAGATACATGTGAAAACAGTAAAATTCAAACAATGGAGTTTAGCGTTATTACACAGTTTAGTTCTATTTGACCCAAAGATAGGACCCTATCAGGTACAACCACTTCGAGTCAGAGTTGACCTGGGAGTGATGACGATAAAGCAGTACTTTGAATTCCCCAAAGCTCCAGTTTTACTGGAGCTTCACCATTTGATTGTTTAGTGTCATATCTAGGACACTCGTTTGGTGAGTCTTACCCATCGACAGAGATGCAATCGGTGTATTCTACCATCCCAGCCGATTGAACCTGCCTCGTTAAGGGTGTCTTACCACTATGCAGAAATGCAATCGGTGTACTCTAAAGCCACATGTGATTGGGCAAGCCTTGTGGGGGCAGTCTTACCCTTCTGCAGAGATGCAATCGGTGTATTCTACAATCCCAGCCGATTGGGCCTGCCTCGTTGTGGGTGTCTTACCCCTCTGCAGAAATGCAATCGGTGTACTCTTCAGCCACAGGTGACTGGGCAAGCCTTGTGGGGGCAGTCTTACCCTTCTGCAGAGATTCAATCGGTGTATTCTACAGCCCCGGCCTCATGTGATCTTTTAAGGAATTCGAATCAGTGATCGGTGTTCAAATATTTTTTTAGTTTTCTACCGAAATTTAAAAAAAGAACTCTTTATCTTTCTGCTGACCTTCCTAACTTGTTTAACTACTCATTTGATACCACTATGCACAAGCTTCCTTGCACGTAAACATATATATATATGTTTAACTATAGAGATATATATACTCCCCTACCCCCGTGGAGTTGAGTTCTCTGGCGAAGAAGTAATCGTGTTCCATTAGCGTCTATTGCAAGCCTCTTCGTAGTTGAATTGAGGTCTCGGCTACAGTTAGACGGATGTATGTAAACAATAGTAATTGTGATTCTTAACCGTTTAAAATTTAATTCGCAGCTGATATCTCCACGTGGCTGAATGGTTAGAAGCTTTGATATGACATTCGCGTCAACCGGGTTTCGATCCCAGCTACGGGAAGATACTGTCTAGCCACACTGATGAGTTCTGATAGAACAAAACATCTGTCTGTGGATGACTATATATACCTACATGACTTTTACATCTATCAGATGATGCCTGCTTTTACCATCACGATTCAAACACAAACACCCTGATTAATACTTTATGAAAAATATTGGTAAGAGGATGAGATAGTAAGGTATTCGTACATATTTACCCAACCCCTCCGTTCGGGCAGGATATGACACAAGGTCAGTTTTTAAGCGGATTTTAACAGGTTTGAATTCAGAGTTTTGCTTTTCCTAGACTAGTTGCATCACCAAGGCTGAAGAACCTAGTTTGCCTTATTATTTACCCATAGCTGGAGGTAGAATATTTGGATTCATATATTTCCCAAGAGTATTAATGCTATGTGAAATGCAATCAGTCTAGTCCAGGATTTGAACTCATGTCGCCGTGTCCATTTCTTATGATGATAACTATTACACCACGGGCAGTATGTTATTTGTAGCTCGATGGATTACAGTGACATACGCTTGCACGGAACTTATACCACAATCTAGGCATATATAGCTACAGCCTAGTGCCAAGCATTGCAAGATAACTGGTGGCTATCAAAATAACTGGTTTTATTTCAGAGAACCTATTCTTAGACTTGATGCCAAGAATTTAGCAGAGGTTTAACGCAGGAGCTCCCTTCTGTTTTGATTTGGAATTAACTTCTAGAAAGAGTAGCCTTCTTAGAACAGAATTGTGTCTCTTCTACCCCACATAAATGTATACATGCTCACACGTGAACTGCACAATCTTTCAAATATCACAGCTGTCTTTCTTTATCTCATGATCCCCCACCCACAGTATTCTTCCGTATAGTAATCGGTGCTCTTCTAAATTAGGCTGCTCAGACACAAGAGTCTCGACCGGGGTCAGTCCCTGTCATTCGAGGACACAACAACGATGTTATGATAAGGTTCTGTTGCTCATGTTTTGATAGTTGACTGCTTGCTTTCAACTAAATCCATTCAGCGTACGCCATTACACTTTCATCGCCATGGGACTTTTTCCAGAAATATATTTGTTGATAAAAGTGATCGTAAGGGAACATCATGGTATTATAATGGCCAACGCTGGTACAATACGAATACCACTCTTTAAATCTTCTTCCAGTAACAAGCAGAAGCAAGATAACTAGTAATGACGTCAACAGCAATTATTACATCCGAGTTGTACTTCACCAAGATGGCTAACTTGACAAAGAATGATTCCATTACTTCCGGAAATAATGGGCTTGATGGCCGTGTGTTAGCTGACAACCGGTAGCGTCCTTTGGCGTGCTGCATAAGATGCGTGGTTGGCGTGACTTGTTGCATATCCGTTTTCTTGAGTGGACAGTACGATGTTCCCGCGGAAATGCCACGTGGGTTGCGTGTGTGATATAACAGGATGTCAAAATTATTTCCCAAAGTAAACAAGAGGGACGCTGATGGGTTGATTGTTAGAGCGTAGGCAGGTGTGGTAATGGTGATTGCGTTGGTGTCCGGAAAATTATATATACCAAGAAAGAATTTCAACCCTGGCAGAAAGAAGCAGACTTGCAGAGAAGTTTCTCAAAAATCCGCACCATGACCCCTGTGTGTGGGGGGTGCATTTCAGCCATCTCTACCTCGCTATTACTCTACCACTACGTACATTTAAGGTAATAAAGGAAAACACGTGTAACAAAGGGGTTCCTCTGCCCTACATACAGATATATATCCTTTTTCTTTTTTCGCATTTGCCATCTTTGGTTTGGTTTGGTTTCTTTGTTTAATGGTATATCAACTTTTGTAGGTTATTTAATGCGAAAACTGTCCTTCTAAGAGAATAGTGGTGGTTCTATTTAATCCATGGCTGGGAGGATAAGAGGGTTCACACCTTTCCCAAGGGTATTTGTGCAGTATAATGGCTGAGGGATTTCGGTTTCGTGCCTTTGGGTTTAGATAGGCTAAGAACCTTTCGGCTCAGTGCATGGGTTACTTAGGTGAAACATTAACACAGGTGTTCGCGCGCGCGGGCGGAGCAAACGTGTCACTCAGAGATGTCACAACAGCCCACATTGGAAGCGGGATTACGGTGTGCGGGTGACATCACGCACCGGAAGAGCGCGGAGGATTTGGGGAAATTTTGAAAGAGTAAGTTAGTAGAGTTGAGAATTGGACACTGAACGAAACGGTTGGCTTTCGCTTGCTCGCGAGGCCTTAGGCAGGTGTCGCACAAGATGGGAGGCGGGGTGCAGATGAAAAGGCCGGAATATAAAGATTGTGCCTCTCTCTCCTTATGTCGAAAAACCTTTAAACTCAAAGGTAATAAAAAGTTCCGTACCTGAACTGAGAAGTCGTTACGTGTTTTCCGAATTTTGAGATTCCTATGTTCTATGTATATATGTTATGAACATCCCATGTACATTTCGCATATTCATGTATATGGCTATGAAAAATTTGCCCGAAAGTGTACGTATGAGCGAATGGAGTTCACACTCGTTTGTAACGATTCCGTAGTCTAGCACTTTAACCCTTACACCAGAAGGACACCCCCTCCATCTTTAAAAAAGGATTTTTTAATTTCTCCCTGATCGGTCATTTTCTCAACTCAACTCTCCATCTTTTCCAAGCCCATTATGTTTCATCGTTGGCCATTATCGCAACGCTTCTTCTTTTCTGTTCTTTAGTTTCTCCCTCCACCCCAGGACTGACAGATAGATTTTCAGAGAAGTCAGAGACAGCAAGTCGCCTCAGATACCCAGAGATTTTCTAAGAATCTTAGTTGATCATATTATTGCTGATGTATCAATGATCTCAGTTCTTCTTTAGTTCACCAGTTACTCCAGTCACTTTTCCAGAAATTTCCAGCGCTCCGTCTATGATTGATATTTCAAAACCTTTGCTGTTCTCTGACTAGATCCAGATGGTCTATCTTTTCGCTTTGTTTTATTTTCACTTTGAATTCGGCTGGAATTCCAATATCCTCTGGCTAAATTCTTTTAATCCAGTTAATTAAGGCGTGATGTGATCTTCTGGCTGAGATTTAGTGAACCGTTTATATCTGAAAGTCGCAGAGAATTATATGCGTTTCATTTTCTCGAACATATTTTGGTTTCTTCTTTTTCTCTTCCTCTTCGTTTACCATGGACAGCTTTCTTTCTTTCTTTCTTTCTTTCTTTCTTTCTTTCTTTCTTTCTTTCTTGCTCAGTCCGTGAACAAGCTATCTCTTTCGTATCTATCTATCTATGTTCATATCTTTCTTTCTTTCTTTCTCTTTTCTGCTTTTTCTATAGTCCTTTCATAACAATTAAACCTCTATCCTTCTAGTTCAGTACTGCCTTCTTTCTTTCTTTCTTTCTGCTTTTTCTAAAATATTTTCAAAACATCTAAACCTCTTTCCTTTTTGTTCCGTACTGCCTTCTTTCTTTCATTTTTTCTTCGTTTTTGTCGCTGCTGCTGCATCAGCATCAGCTGGTGGTCTGGCTGCTTCTGTTGTTTTCTTCTTCTTCTTCTTCTTCTTCTTCTTCTTCTTCTTCTTCTTCTTCTTCTTCTTCTTCTTCTTCTTCACTACACCAGATTACAGAGTGCCTCAAGTAATTGAGAACGAAATATTATATGAAAAATATATCATAAGGAAAAACAAACATATTCATGGGGAGTCCCTATTACATTTTGCCTAATATGCTGGACTGCCACATGGTAGCAAGCGAGTTCGAACTCCAGTCAATTTATTACATTCGCTTTCAGACTAATACCCTGGAGAAAATTATGAATTAACTTATCCCCTTACCTGTAGGTTAAATAGTACTACTACTGCTTTCCTATAAAGGTTGCTTTGGCATTAAATAATCCACGAAAGTTGATATGCCATATAACCAAAGTAAAAAATTAAAAAAAAAACGAATTTCATCAATAAAAGTAAATTTTCAGAGATGTTGTTCCCGTGTTCAACTGAACATATGTTCAACTTGTTAAAGATTAAATAATTAAATATCACTTCGCTTCGAGAACTGCTTCAACGAGAGAACTGCTTTAAAGGGTGAAAGTAGATAACAAAAATAAAGAACGATTACAGAAAAAAAAGGAGGATGGAGTTAGAGGTTCGATAAAGATTGAGAAGTAGTAAAAAAGAGAAAGAGGGAGATATAAAAGAAAGAAAGAAAGAAAGAAAGAAAGGAAGAAAAAAGAAAGAAAGTGTAATAAGAAGATAGATGGAAAGAGAAAATGAATATTAAGAGAGAGAGAGAGAGAGAGAGAGAGAGAGAGAGAGAGAAAGTCTAGTCAGTGGCAAAGAGAGAAAGAGATAAAGGATAAGAGAGATATAAAAAGAATGGAAAAGAGAGGGATTAAGAGAAAGATCATATGAAAATGAATGAATTTATCAATGAATAAATGAATGAATAAATTACTGGAGATGGAGCAAACTAACGCATGCGCAAAATAAAAAAAAAGGAAAACGCGAGAAACCGATCAACTCGAGGGTGTGAGACTGTTTTGTTAGTGGAATTGGTCGTGCTTGTGGTAGAGGCTAATCTGGAAATATGGTCTGAGTTTTGAGAGAAGGGACTGGGGCAGAATTGACGAGGTGGTACAAAAAAGAAGTAGTGGCCGTGTGTAGAGTATGCTTAGGGCGAGTTAGAGCAACAACAACAACGACAACAACAAGAAAAAAAAACCTTAACTATTCTTGTGCCTTGCTTTGTTGGCTTCTGTTAGAGTCGAATTCAATTAATCTTCGGACCGACAAGTTTATATATTGAAATGAAATTCCGTGGAGGCAGGTGCGGAGGGTGGAGAGAGCGGGTGGGGGGTTGAGAGGAATTTCCCCAATGTCTATCCTCATTCGCGTTTGATTTGAGTGAGACTGAATTTATATATAGGAGATTTTTCTCACTGCTTTCTTGGGGCAATATCGATCGGAATCAAGTCTATCACATTCAGTTAGCTTAGATCTATCTATGTATCAATCTATCTATCTCATCCTATCCTCTTTCTTTCTTTCTTTCTTTGTATTTCATCCTATCGTCTTGCTATCTATTTATCAATGACATATTATAGTTTCTATCTTACATCATGATGTTTCTCTGTATGTATCTTTCTATCTATCAACCATGTATATTATTTTATAAGTACGTATATATTTAGGTAAATGTATATATAATTCTATCTCTCAATTATATTATATCCTATCATATATCATTTTTCTATCAATCGATAATTTTTTATTTCGGATTATATATACATTTATATATTTCATTAAACATAATAGACATTTTATGCCTACATATTTTCTTCGTTCGAATTCCCGTATTACTTTTATCGTATTCGGGGGGAATTGATTAAGGTATTGTCCATAGTTGTATGTATCCCTAGTACTTTCTGCCCGACTTTGGGCCATCATCAGGGGAGAATCTATTACAAACGTGATGTAACTTTTGTTTTAACAAATTACTACTGTGTAAGGGACGTCTTTGCCGTTGAAAATTATGGCGTTTGCTTTTAAATGTAATTCTGTAAATAGTGCCAGTAGCTAATGACATTTAAGTACATTAGGACTGGTTTGAAAATTAATTCTATTAAGTGCTGGTTGCAGGTTTCTAATATATAGTGCTTCGAGAATCTGAAGTATTTATTGATTGGGTCTGCTTGGTGAGAGGAGTATGATGTTGAAAGACCCGAAACTCCCCAATAACCCAAAGAAACCTTATCACAGACGACACTCTATCGCGCTTAAATGTATGAACGCGTATATTTAAAGTAGTACCCTTTCATAGCCAATAATTCCACCTCTCTCGAACCTGTGAGGGTCTCATCCAAGGGTCAAATAGATATTTTTAATTATTTACTATACAGAAAACAATTTAACTGTGAGTACACAAAAAGTTGGTGTAAAATTAAGTTATTTATATTAACTAGGAATACTCAACACTATTTAACAGAGTGTAAACATATGCTCTTTCAAAAATGTTAGCAGCAAATTATTCTTTTATAAATCTTATTATAGGATTCGGCATTACATAAGCTATATGGGTTGATATGCCATATCACACAAGCAAGCAACCAAGCAACCAACCAAATACCTTTTCATATAATATTTCGTTTCTGTCTATTCATTATCTCTCATTGCTTTTAATAATTTTTCATTCTCGTTTTCTTTCTTTCTTTTTGCTTTTAATTATATATCTTATTCTTTCTTTCTTTCTTTCTTTCTTCTCATCCTGTTTCTATCTGTCCATCTATCATTCTCTCTCTCTCTCTTCCTCTCTCTCTCTCTCTCTATATATATATATATATATATATACATGTATATATATGTCGAAATGATAGATTGTGGTGATTTTTCCTATATATATATATATATATATATTGTCCAATCCTATCCTATATTTATCCATACATCTATCTACGTTCCTTCTTTTTTTTTGTTCTTGCAGAAACTTTGTATTACGTCCTTTCAATCTATCTATCTATCTATCCTTTTTTTCTATTTAAATCACATCAATCACTATCACCTTGATCATAAGCCGGTATCAGCCTCTTTCTCTTTCTCTATCATATATATATATATATATATATATATGTGTGTGTGTGTGTGTGTGTGTGTGTATATGCTATGATGGATCCTAAGTTAATATCTGTTCTCTCTCTCTCTCTCTCTCTATATATATATATATATATATATATATATATGTCGAAATGAGAGATTGTGGTGATTTTTCTAATATATATATATATATATATATATATATATATATTGTCTATTCCTATCCTGCTTTTATTTATCTATACATCTATCTACCATCCTTCTTTTTTTTTCTTTTGATTCTTTCAGAATTTTTGTATTACGTCCTTTCTATCTATCTATCTATTTATCCTTTTTTTCTGTTAAAATCGTTTTCTATCTATTTCAATATTATCATAGCTGTATATCAGTGTAAATTCCCTCACATCAATCACTATCACCTTGATCATAAACCGGTATCAGCCTCTTTCACTTTCTCTTTCATATATATCTATAACTATATATATATATGTGTGTGTGTGTGTGTGTGTGTGTGTACTATGATGGATCCAATGTTAATATCTGTTCTTGAGTTTCAACGTTATTTAATAGTAAACGCATATAAATCCTAACAGCTAAATAAAAGTACGGTGTTCAAAATCAAATCCACAGCGTAATCTGCTTCTTGGCTGCTGCTTTCTCCTTAATTTACGAGTTGCTTCTCTCACTTCTTTATCATTGGAGCACTGTTGTTTTCTGCTGAGCTTGTTTTCAATTCTCCCTCTAATCTTTACTGCATCATCTGGTATCAGTGTCATTTTCATGTTCCACAGCTCATCAAATATCATTAAATATTATAAGGTATTTTTCCAGCCTTTTGACTTCTTTCACTTTCATTTTATGGTTTCCTAGAGCGTTTTGCCTTCTTTCACATTCACTTTCACTTTGGAATCTGCTGGCATAGCAAAGTCCACTCTATAACAGAAACGATTTATTAATCAAAACTCGCACCAGCCGCCTGATTTGAATAGGATGATCCATTTTTATCCCAAAGTGACAGAGAAGCGTATTATTTTCTTTTCAAGGCCTCTTTATGATTTGTAATTTTTCTATTTTTGCTATAGTGAAATTTCATTTTTTTTTTGCATAATTCCCAGTGGATCTTCTTTCTTTTAAATGTTGTTTGTCCTTATTATGCCATTTTGCTAAATTCACTAATACGCTTACTTGTTCCGGATATAGTCTAGTCTTACTATTCTCCGGGGTATTATCCAGTTTTTCTTTTATATAGTAAGTAAAGTTGGCGACCGTTGGTGACGCGAAGGCTCCCTTTTCGATAGCTACTACACTAAGGTGTAGGGGGCGCTATTCCTTTCCCTGGATTGCTCCACTTTACCCTGGATCCTTACCTTATAATGCAGAGTGTTAAGCCATGTAGCATGAAGTACCATTTTTTGAGTCTTTGGTATGACTCGACTTGGGATTGAACCCAGGCTCAAATCACGCGGTGTACAAGTAGTTTGCATTCAGAGTGATCCTTCTCCTCGACTGGTGGCCATACCAGTCTACCATTCTATTTACTGATATCTACGGTCGGGGATGAAAAAGGAATTCATAATTCCCTAAAAGCATTGAAGTGAAGCGCAAATAAACTCGTCCGGAATTCGAACTCTAGCCGACAATTTCATTTTCTACGACGATATAGGTTTCATGAAGTGTGCCATCATGTACAATATATGTATGTATCTACCTATATCTTTACATAAACAGGAAGTGACACGTGGTAAGTTTCTTGTGGGGGGGGGTCACAAGTTTCAATTCAAAGTTTTCTTTCTCTTAGAGTAGTTGCCATAACAATTTTAAAGAGCCTATTCTATAGACAATTAGTCTATATCCAGAAGGAAAATACTTAGAGGCATACCTTTGTCAAGGGTATTAATATTATGTGTTATATAAATAGCCTTGTTCGGGGTTTCAACTCGGGTTGCCAAATCCATTTCGTCAGTCAATAAACAGTAGACCACAAATGCCTCACAGGAGTTGAATATAGAGATAGAATGATAGTGTTCATTATAGAAAGAAAGAAAGAAAGAAAGAAAGAAAGAAGTAGGTTACATATCTATTTCTCTCTCCGCACTCAAAACTCTGAAAATTTGTAATTTCTTGTTTTATGCGTTTCTTCAGACTCGTAAAAATCATTTGTTTGTGTGTTTGTCTCTCTCTTTCTCTCTCTCTCTCTCTCTCTCTCTCTCTCTCTCTCTCTATATATATATATATATATATATATATATATATATTGGGAGCATTTCTTCATTGATACATATTTGATTGAACATAGTTGACATTTGTTGTCAACATATTTTTGTGTTAATCCTTTCGAATTGCCGTATTAATCTTATGATATCTTGTTGGAATTGGTTGATAAACCTTCCATAATTAGTTATATAGTAAAATGCTAATACTAATAACTCTCATATTCTGTTTTGCTCACCCTGACGACTACTTAAAAAAGTGTAGTAGCGAATAAACTTTGGTTTTAACGAACCAAAGCAGGGCTTTTGTGTGTTTGTCACTTATTCTCAGTGAGGTTATCACGAGGTCCGATTTACATTCATGATTACGTTAGATAGGAGGTGGTGGAAGCGTCCATGTAGTAGTACAGATGTCCACCAGCACAAACTTCCATTTGAACACCATAGCTTTGCAAGGGTCTATTTGTTCTGTGTCATATTGAAACAATCTATTTGGTCTGCAAGGGTACACTAAGACCTGTCACAATACTGAGAAGAGTTCTGGAGACCTAAGAAAAGTTTCTGTCACCTAAACTTCATTGAAAGACTATCAGCCAATATTTGTGTGAAAACTTTGCTTTGAGTAAAATCCAAAAGAAGTGGTATATGCACAAACAAAAATACGTCCTGGGGAAGGAGACGCACTATGTCATCTGGGATTTTGAGATAAAAACAGATCAACTTATCTCGACCAGTCGACCCAACCTAGTGATAGTCAACAAAAAGTACATAAATAGATAAAAGAGAACCTGCTGAATAGTGTGCATCGTTGATTCGCCAGCCCACGGAGTAAAATTAAAAGAAAGGGAAGAGATAAGTAATAAGACCTTGCTTGAGAACTGAAAAAGCTATGGAAAATGAACATGACATGATACACACTGTAATTAGTAAGCTCGGTAAAGACATGAAAAAAAGAGGACAAGTAGAGACCATTTAAACTACCGAATTAATAAGATCGGCCAGAATACTGAGAAGAGTCCTGGAGACTTGAGGAATCTGGCTGTCACTCAAAATCCAGTGGAAAACCATCAACTAACGCTGGTATGAAAAACTCTCAAATTATAATAATTTGTTGCATAGTTTTAGACTATTAAGCATGAAAACAAAGTTGTTGACAGTGATATGGTTTCTGGTATTTCTTCCCAATGCCAATAATTTCCAAACATCTTTTTAACCCATTGAGATGGTTCTAACAAGTATAACCACTCTTATTCTAAATGAACCTGAGAATAGTAGCAATGATGGAGTACCCCACAATCACCAGAACCCCAGAACAGGGAGCATTCCTTGATTTTTCGTAATATATAACCCAAAATCCCCTGTCGTATATTTGCTAAAAATGAGATGAGAACCAGAAAGTCACCTCTCTGAGGGACTCTATAAAGACACATTTCTCGACGCTGCAACCTGAAAACATGAAAAAAACATATTTATCCTAGGTTGGTTCGATGTTTGTTTGGTTTTAAGGATTATACATCCTTTTTGGGTAATTTAATATGTTGAATAATTGATACAGTGAATATTTTATTGAAAGGGTAGCGCAGAATTGGAATAACCGTTAAACTGTAAGAAAGGTACCGTCTCAACTCTGTTTAATTGACTGATAAGGAGCTTTGGAGGTGCCCGTGGTGTAATGGTTATCGTCGTAGAAAATGGACACGGCGACACGAGTTCAAGTCCTGGACGAGGCTGATTGCATTTCACATAGCACTAATACCTTTGGGGAAAGTATGAACCCAATTATTCTCCCTCCTGCTATGGGGAAATAGTAGGTCAGAGTGGGTTCTTCAGCCTTTGTGAAGCAACTTGTCTAGGATAAGGAAAACTCTGAATTCAAACCTTGGTAAATATGATAATGAGCTTTGAGTGGAGTTGAAAGATTTGATATCATTGGAGGATTGTGGTGTCGGGTCATCAAAATCCTTGATGTTAGAATTTGGATTTAAACTTTAAATGTGTTTTCCATGAGCAAAATGAAAGGATCTTATTCGGATCTCTGGTCCTGACGCAGCTGATTTGCGTTCGTTGTCGATTATATATATATATATATATATATATATATATATATATATATATATATAAAGTCAATAAGTAATGTGCACAAAACAACATCAAACAATGAAAAAAGAAATCGAACAACAAGATGGTGGCGAGAAAGGATGAAAGGCCAGAGAAGAAGACGCCTATAAAACAAATGCAGAAATCCATGTGTTTTGTTTTTTATTTTTTGCAAGGTGTTGTATAGTTTCATGGAAGTATATCAATATTTTCTAAAACACGGAGTTCCTTCTCTTTTTCTCGTCATCCGTCCCTATCAACCGTCGCTCGTGGTATACCTTCTAGGCTGCATCCTTTGTCCTTGCAGAGGGTGGAATGCATCGTACGAATCACACAAGCGTATAGCAATTGAGATTATAGGATGCAGTATCGTGGATATAAAGTAAAGTGGAGGAATATTAAAGATGGGTTAACGGCGCCCTTTACCAGATGTTGAATAGGCGAATCACATTGGTGCACAGCCAGGATCAAATAGTTCAGTCAGGTTTTGTTTGGTTTCTCTGTTTAATGGCATATCAACATTTTTAGGTTATTTAATGCCAAAGCCATATATAACCCATAGCTGGGAGTATAAGGGGATTCATAACTTTCCCAAGGGAATTTGCCCGAAAGAGAACATAATAGCACGACTGGAATACGAACTCGCTTACTACGATTCCGCAGTCCATCGCTTTAACCATTACACCGCGAGGTCACCCCCAGTTGAGTCAGGAAATGACTTTTACTCATGAATACATACAAACAATCAACAAAAGAAAGATTAGCGTGAAGTAAATATTCAAAAAAAAAAAAAAAAAGAAAAAAAAAACATTGCATAAAATAATGTGGTTTGAAGATTTTCTATCTGATAAAAATATTTTTTAGTTACCTTAACTAAGAGGCACTACAATTAAAGATCAGAGTAGGCCTGTAAGTAATGGCAACGAGTGAATACTCAACATTCCCCACAGCTCCAGAACTCTAATCTCAATGATAGATGCACATAAATGTCACTCTTAATAAGCTCTATTTTACTTACTTACTCATTTATTTATATATCTATCTATTTTATCTTTGTTTGTTTATTTATTTATTTTTTTTTTGTTTTTGCAGTGAATGCGGTTAACGTTTCTAATCCCTCTCAGCAACTGATGATGAGCCTGCGTATCCTAAATCTCACCGACAGGGTAGCAACTGATTTCAGAGGGTTAAACTTTTTGTAGACATTTTGCTGAAGCCTCGTAAGGGGCAGTGTTTCAAGACCATGTGTTTCCTTATGATAAAACCCTTCCAGCAAAAGAATTGCTTCATATGAAGGTATTATTACGAAGCGAATGTATGCGATATTCAGCATTGAATTTAAGGTATAATCTATCATGTCGCTTTATCTCTCTCTCTCCCTACGTCCTCCCCATTCTCTCTCTCTCTCTCAACACACACACACACACACACGCATATATATATTATATG
>OY757941.1:36165156-36190156 GCA_963585895.1 Sepioteuthis lessoniana
TTTAAACAAATATTTTCTTTTCTGCAATCGTATTTTGCCTGACAAAACGGGTCAGAGTGGGAACATGCTTGAAATATTTTCCATTCAATCCAGAGGTAATAAAATGGATATGGAATTATTTTCTCTTTGAGCGAATAATACATTGGTCAAGTGTTTTTTTAAACAAAGGAGATTTATAATTATCCGATGTTGACATAGGCGGTAAGAACATAAAAAGAGTCATCCCTATAGGTCAATGGTTAACTTATGAGCTATTTAACAACTATGCCAAGTAGATTTTTATCATTAAGGGTTTTCAGACAATTGTCTTCAGCTTTATAGTTATTTCCGCAACGTTTCAGCGGATATGTCCTCTGACCTTCTTCAGGTGTTTGTCGAACTCGGGAACCTTAACGGAACTTCGAACTACGTCCTTTATTGAGTCCACGGGGGTCGCCTGTTCTGATTCCGTTAGCCATAAGTGGGTACAAGTCTTAAGTATTCCTATATTGTAACTCACCTGCAGTCAGAAATGAACCTGCAACCTTCAGATGATTGTCTCCTTAGAAGCTTAGGGAACCAACGCTAATAACCGTTACGCCATGTGCCATGGATTAAAGTTTGCGACCCCTGGGTTTCATGGAGTTCATATATATATATATATATATATATATATATATATATATATATATATATATGTAAGAATAGCGTCGATAGAGATTAAACAAGCCCCACAAGTAGGGTATGCGCCCCACTAGTAGGGTATGGTCCCCACGCTCGGAAATATAGACATTGGTATATGTATATGATTTACACTCTATCTCTATTTCAACAGTGCTCAATATTGGTTGCCAGGTTTTGATCCCAGCTTCGGGAATCTAGCCTATCTAGCCAAACTGAAGAGTTCTGATAGAACGAAACAGTCTGTCTGTGGATGATAATATATATATATATATATATATATATATATATATATATATATATGTACATGTATACATGCATATATATATATATATATATATATATATATATATAATTCTTGAAGCTATATTGAACAAATCCTGGAGACAACATCCCACAAAACACCAGTTGTACGGTCACCTACCACTCATCTCGAAAACCATCGAAAATAGACAAACGGGACATGCAAGATAAATAAGAACGAACTCATAAGCGATTTTCTCCTATGGACCACTTCACACAGACTAGCAAATGCTGGGCGACCAACTATTACCTATCTACAACAGCTGAGTACGGACACAGGATGTAGCCTGGAAGTGATGGACGATATAGACGAACAGCGAGAAGGTCAGGGAAATCCGCGCTAGTACCATGACATGATGATGATGATATATATATATATATATATATATATATATATATATATTTCCAAACATCCATCGTTAACTTAAAATTATTAATATCACCCCTCATGGTCCTGATGATGGTTCAGTAGAACCGAAACGCTATAGTGTCGACCCGTTAATAAATCATTCCTTCCACTTGGATCGTTGTTATCAGTTTTTCTACATATATATATATATATATATATATATATATATATATATATATATGTTCGAGATAGAAAAATGAAATGAATCAGACAAATATATTGAAAAAAAATAAACCGAAGAACGGTTCATATTTTAGTATGGAGGAAGATTGATTTATTTGGCCGTTACGTGTTTTGATTAATTTTTTTTTCCTTCATGTAAGGTATTTTAATTAAAAAGTTTTCACGAAAATAAATTAGATAAAAACAATAAAAATAGAAAATGTTAAATATGCATTCTGAAAAGTCATCTTTAGTGCAAATATATCTATTTTTTTCCGCTTGACTTTACAACACACACACACACACACATATATATATATATATATATATATATTATAATAGTTTCAATAAAGGACTATTTTGGCAGACGACGTCGAAACTTCAAACCTAAAGTATCATATTTTATAGTATATTATAGTAAAATATAAATATTGCTTGAATATATATATATATATGTCCTCCGACATTCTTCAGGTGTTTGTCGAACTCGGGAACCTTAACGGAACTTCGAACTACGTCCTTTATTGAATCCAAATTGGCAGACCTCTTATGAAAGATATATATATATATATATATATATATATATATATATAAATGTCGGAAAAAATCAGATCTATAACTTTATTAATTTTTATTTCTTTGACTTTAGTAAAATGTTTGCTCAGAAACAATCGTTATAATTTTTTTTTCTTGTGGCAAAGAAAATATTAGTCAAAGCCTTGATGATATTATTAGATCCTAAGTTTTTTGTTTTTTTAATCAAGTATGGATATAGTTAAAACACAGATAATTTATGAAGAAATATATATATAGTTACGCAAGTGTATTATTTTATAGATCATTGTAAAGATTTTGTGATGTAAGTATAGTAGTGATTGTTTGTTTAAAATAAAGAAACATATATTGTTTGTATAAAACATCTTTGTATGAGAGTGTCATTTTATTGAGAGAGAATATATTTATGTCTTAACGTTTAAGCGACTGCTTCTGATATTTTCATCAGTAAGCTTATGCTGAAATATCAAAATTAATAAATCTTATATGGACACAAAAATATCCGTTCAATATTAAGAATGACAAGCAATGTTGAAATAAAATGCAATCTTGTTAGAAAATAATATTAAATTTTCAGTCAAAAGAAATAAGCCAAAAAGTTGAGTTGTTGCAGAAATGAATTCTCACCCACTGTTTGTTGAGACAGTTTACACAATTAAATATTTACAGAAGGATTATTTATTTCTTCGCTAATTTTAATCAATTGAGGGACTTATAAACCTAATTTTTATCCACTAATGAAATACTACTTATCTCTATTATGTACCTCTTTTTTATTTTAGCTCATATTGCAACTTTATTCTTTTAAGATTATTCTATCAAGCTTTTTTTTATTATTAGTTCCAGTGTCGTTTAAAGTTCCTTGTAGGCTCCCGGGTTCGGCAAGAAACATTTGAAGTAGGCCAAAGGATGCATCGGCTGAAACAGGTTATTCGAAAAGGAGTTGGTAAAAACATACACAAAGTAAATTATATAATAAACGAAAGTTTGCCGGTATAATTTTTAGAAGTGGTAAAGGTAATTTGTTTGCTGACAGTTAAATGATTTCAACTATTTCAATGTAATACTAATAATTTAATCTAACAGTCATTTCTTTGCAAACAGTTAAATGGTTCCAAGTATAGTAAACATTTAAACAGTTCTATTTGACCAATTGGTGCGGGCGTAAAATGTACTACTTCATCGGGTCAGAGTGGACGTGGGAGTAATAGCAATGTAGGTACTCCTTATTTCCTTGACTAGTGCTTCCCCTTGGGATGGTTTACAGACACTAAGGAGGTCATACCCCCTCGCAGAGATGCAGTCGGTATATTCTATAGCCTCGACCGAATAGGCTGAAATAATAGCTCCACTGTTCTTCTGCAATGGTTGGCTTTGGCATTAGATAACCCACGAAGATTGATATGCCTTTAAAAAAAGGAACCAAACCCATATAATGTTTTTTGTGATGCTTGCAGACAAAGTTTTGCTGCAAGCGTACAAATGGGCAAATCAATATTGACATTTCCTTTATTTGTAATGTTTTGAAACTAAAAAGCATAAAAGAATTGTCAGTGTGAACAAATTAACATTATCATTTCACACAGTGTATTAATAAAGATATATTCATAGACATTAAGTCGATTCATCATATAAATACAATAGGGATAATGAATAATAAAAATAATGAACTGATCTGGAGTCGTTCAGATCATTGAATAAAGCACAATTAACAAAGTGAAGAGATTATCATTTTCGTTATATATATATATATATATATATATTTGTGTGTGTGTCTGTGTGTCTGAGTGTGTGTATCAATTATGTGGTTTGCTGTATTCCTAAGTAAAAACAGCTGAGTACCATTAACAGAGCGTACATATTTAAGGAGAGAGTAGACAGAGTCACCTGTGCTTAAGTATTGGTGGACTGGTAACCAATTAACTGTGGGTACAAAATGATTAATATTAGATTGAATTACAAGTGATAGAAAGCAATACTTAAAACTGTTTAACTGAACGCAAAGTAATCAGCTTTAATAACAACCCGTTTGGAAAATAAGTTACCAACAACATATATTTACTTCGCGGCTAATATCTCCTCGTGGCTGAATGGTTAGAAGCTTTGGCATGGCGTTTGAGTCAACCGGGTTTCGATCCCAGCTACGGGAAGATACTGTCTAGCCACACTGATGAGTTCTGATAGAACGAAACAAATCTGCCTGTGGATGACTATTGTGGTAAATAGGATTTGGCAGTAAATAAATAACCCACAAGAGATGATATCACATGAAATACCAAGCTACCAACCAACCAATAATTTGATTTGACACCGATGTGTTGATAATTATATACATACATTGATATCTACTTTCATAGATGTTTTTTCCTGTCACTTCTTTTTCTATATATTCCTTTCTTTCCCTCTCTAGCATAAGTGTCTCCTCTTTTTTGTCCTTTTTTTTGCGATTCTCTCTCTCTCTCTCTCTCTCTGTCTCTCTTCTTCTTCATCTTCTTCCGTATCTCTCTTTCTGCTACTACCCTACCCCAGAATATTTCCCCCCTCAAAATCACTCTCTCTCTCTCTCTCTCTCTCTCTCTCTCTCTTCTTCTTCTTCTTCTTCTGTATCTCTCTTTCTGCTACTTCGCCACCCCAGAATTTTTTCCTCTCTCAAAATCAGTCTCTCTCTCTCTCTCTCTCTCTCTCTCTCTCTCTCTTTTTCTTCTTCTGTATCTCTCTTTCTGCCACTACGCCACCCCAGAATTTTTCCTCCCTCAAAATCAGTCCGAATATAATAACGCCGACCACTGTAACTCTTTCAATGCATTTGCTGAAAGCAAAAGATGTTAGAGAGACATTTAGAGAGACAGGTGTTCTTTTTTTACAGCCTGCCTGTCGCATGGAAGCTTTGGCGCCGTATCAAAGACTCAGCATAATTCTATTTACCGACACCCACCCAATCTTTCCACTGCCATATCAATTTTCCCATTCTTTACTCCATCCAATAAACGATCGCTGAACATGGTACGCTCCGAATTTCTCTTACAGACTTATTCTTATCTCGAGAAGCGGTATCGACATTGCTTCCATCACTAGTCAAACAAAGATATCCTCGTACTTTATTATCCGCTGAATATCTTACAGCTATTTCACTTATCCGCGGATGACTAAACAAAAAGCCATTTTATATACGAAATATTCATTTCGATAGTAGCGATCCTATACCTGAATTCTAGTTTTGAAAACAAGAAATAGTCCCAAGAATTCAGATCAGGGAAATATTGGAGTTTGAGATACCCTATTTACCAACCCCTCCGCTCGGGCAGTATATGACACAAGGTCAATTTTTATGTGGAGTTTAACAGGTTTGAATTCAGAGTTTTCCTTCTCCTAAACTAGTTGCCTCATCAAGGCTGAAAAACCTAGTCTGCCCTACTATTTACCCATAGCTGGCGGGAGAATGATTGGATTCATACCTTTCCCAAGGGTATTAGTGCTATGTTAAATGCAATCAGTCTCGGCCAGGATTTGAACTCGTGTCGCCGTGACCATTTCCTACGACTATAACCATTACACCACAGGCACCTGGACTTTGAGATACATGTAGAATATTCTTCAATGTCAAGATCAAAGGTTTCATTATATAACACTGTTGGGATTGGGGGTGTCTTTGTGGCGTAACGGTTAAAGCGATTGACTGCGGAATCGTAGTAAGCGAGTTCGTACTCCAGTCGCGCTGTTACGTTCACTTTCGGTCAAATACCCTTGGGAAAGGTATGAACCCCCTAGTCCTCCCATGTATGGATTAAATAGTACCACTACTGATCTTCTTGGAGAATGGCTTTGGCATTAAATAACCTACAAAGGTTGATATGCTATTAAGCGAAGAAACCAAACCAAACCAACTGTTTGTATATATTTACAGACTTTTTTTTGCACGAGCAGGATACAAGTCAAGGTCCATATTAAGCGGAGTTGAATAAGTTTCAATTCAGTGTTTTCTTTCTCTCTCGAAAGGTTGTCATACTAAGGTTAAAGAGCTCAGCCTGCCCTTCTATTTTCCAAATAGATGGAGGGCGAATAGTTTGATCGAGAGTATTAGCACTATCTGAAATGCTAACTGCTTTTTCCCAGATTTGAATCTGGGTCATCGTGTCCATTTCCTACGACGATATCAATTACATCAAAAGGGTTTATTCTGCTTGATTGGTTTGGTTTCTTTGTTCAATGTCACATCAACCTTTGTAGGTTATTTAATGCCAAAGCCATTCTCTTAGAAGAAGAGTAGTGGTACTATTTAACCCATGGCTGGGAGGATAAACGGGTTCATACCTTTCCCAAGAGTGTTTGCCCGAAAGTGAATGTAATAGCGCGACTGGAGTTCGAACTCGCTTACAACGATTCCACTGTCCATCGCTTTAACCATTACACAACGAGGACACCCCCCTATTCTGCTCGTATCCATATTCTTCACACCAGTATTTAGTAAGACTCCAAATATGTATAAATTATGATTGGTTCTCTGTCTACGTTGAGAGGGGCGATCTAAAGATCTGTTAATTAATAAGTTTAATTATCGGTGTAATTGGACATATATAGGTCGTACAAGCTAGCGTTTGGAAGTTCGAATAAGACAGCATGTACGCAAAGGCATTTTTGAATAGTGGAAGATCAACATCCGGGTACTCTCAGGCTATTGGGGAACATCTTTTAACTACTAATAGTTGCAGGACCAACTACCAAGATGATTGGTTTTGTTGTATATTGACCTCCGACCCGACCAAGCTGTCAAAATAAGAAATGCACCTGAGTAAAATAACAGGTGCATCCGGTCGAAGATATCAGGAGATCAGGGGTGACCTTGATAATCGAGGGGTTCAGTTGAGTGCGAATTGTGACGCTCGCAGGAAGTAGGTGGCCGTCAAATTGTTATATAACCCTGGTGACAGGAAGTTCAGAGCAGTCAGAGAGAAGAAGCTGGAATGAGAACCATGTCTCAGTAGAGGCTGGGCCCCCAGGCCTCGGATGAACAGCCCAGGAGAACGGGAAAGAAACGATGTTATGGCCATAAGAGTTGGGGTCAATATGTTGCAGTTCTGTTCAGTCTCCAACTCACATCTCACACAATAATACCCTTCGTAAGCCTTTCGAACCCTTTCAATAAAGTGAAAGGTATATTTTTTCTAAAGAACTGTGTCGCTCGCCTTTATTGTGTTGAATATGTTTCTGCATGCATATGTGTATGTATAGTTGGCTGTGACTATATAACAGTTTTCTGTTCTACATAGAGCCAGGAATAAAATCCATTTGAACAACTTAGAAGTACTATTTACCAACCCCTCCGCTCGGGCAGGATATGACACAAGGTCAATTTTTAAGCGGAGTTTAACAGGTTTGAATTAAGAGTTTTCCTTCTAGACTAGTTGCCTCACCAAGGCTGAAGAACCTAGTCCGTCCTACTATTTACCCATAGCTGGAGGAGAATAAGGAGGTTCATACCTTTCCCAAGGGTATTTGCCCGAAAGTGAACGTAATAGCGCGACTGGAGTACGAACTCGCGTACTACGATTCCGCAGCTCATCGCTTTAACCATTACACCACGAGGACACCACTTAGAGGTGATCTATATTTCTTTAGATTGCCCCTCTCTATGTAGACAGAGAACCAATCATCATTGATACATATAAATACTGGTGTGACATAATTTCTTATAATTTTTGTCTCATATTTTCTTCCCATATTTCAAGTTAAATTCCCGTTTTTAATCGTTTCTCCGGTGGTATTGCATGAATAGGCCCGGATGAAAGGGCCATCGCTTTCTTTTAATTTAAAAAAATAATTTCTCTCCCTTATACAGATGATTCCCCTATTTCCCTATAAATTTTCGTGTATCAAAATTTGATAATATATATATAGAGAGAGTCTAATTAGAAGGAATCCCAAACCTGAGGAGACGCAGGGTATGATAATATTCTCCGGCGAAATAAATTTATATGGAAAATTTAATCAGGTTTAATTTTCCTTCTAATTGCACTATATACGCTCTGTATTTGAGTTTTGTTATATAAACCTGGAAGGGAAAAGATATGTAACAATAGGCATACATAGAGCACTCACATAGATTTATATGATACTTCTCATATATTCCGTACGTCAATAATCCACATCGACTGTCTTTGAGCGCTGAATGGATATTACACACACACACACACACACACACACACACATATATATATATATATATATATATATATATATATAACTGTGTTTTGTATATTCATAAAAAAGGGACGTGGATCAATGTTTTGTGCAACAGATGTATGGACATTCACCTCCCATCTCAAAACCTTATAAGTAAGGCGAACAAGGCATAAAAAAACACTACTAGAGAAATGAGGACGAACTCAAGAATAACCTTCCTCAATAGATCCAACACATGGATGTGTCTGTGTTGGCCGTCGAGCAAGAACTTATTCACATCAGCTTCGTGCAAAAAAGTTGGTAAATACACATACACACACACATATATATATATATATATATATGTATATATATATATATATATATATATATATATTTACTACTCTACTATCTACCAACATTCACGGTTACCAGAAAAAAAAAGGAAGAAAAAAAACCCGCTAGGAACAAGAGATAAAAATATCTCGAATCACCGCCCGGGGAAAAAAGAAAAACTATCATAGGACAAAAAGAAAGAAAAGGCCAACCCCGTAACACCAGTTGAAAAAAATCAAGAGATATGCAGTCAGTTGGTCAAAAGAAAAATAAAACCCACCGTAAACGCTGCAATGCTACAATTACAAGGGTGTTCAACACGAGTGGAGCCAATCAGAAAAATTAACTTAAATCGCGAGTCGGAATTCTCCTACTAAAGTCTCACCTTAACGCATCATCAGGGAGTCTCACACCGTATGAGACTCCCTGATGATCCGTTAAGGTGAGACTTTAGTAGGAGAATTTCGACTCGCGATTTAAGTTAATTATATATATATATAAAGTATTACAAAAGAATTTATTGGGAAAATCAATTAATATATATATATATATATATATATATATATATATATTAACTTTCACTATATATTCATTTGTAATGTTTGGCGTCGATGGAAATGCCAAAATAAACTGGAATAAACACGAAACCTATCAAATCAGACCAATAAACTCTGTTCGTCCTATAGTAAATAAATAATTTCAGTTGTTAATCAGAGAACGGTAATTTCATTCTTTCCAATTGGGTGCAATTAATTTTTAAAAAGAAGTCATTCTGATCATCTGTGAATAGAAATATGAATAATTAACATGTCGTGACCAAACGGAAATGGTGTAAAATTAATGTGCAATATTCTTTCATTTCCTTTTCATATCTAACAAAATACCAACGACATTGGAGAAGAAAGCTGAAGAGTAGATAGATAAATTGATTGATAGATGAGCAGAAAGATATAGATATGAACAAAGATAGATAGATAGATAGATAGATAGATAGATGTGCAGAAAGAAATAGATGTGAACAGATAAAAATAGATATATAGTCACATAAGGATACAGGCGGTTATATATATATATATATATATATATATATATGGAGGGGTGGATAGATAGATAGATAGATGTGCAGAAAGAAATAGATATGAACTGATAAAAATAGATATACAGTTACATAAAGATAAAGGGCTTTATATATATATATATATATATATATATATATATATATATATATATATATATATATATATATATATATGGGAGATAGTAGATAGATAGGTGACCATTCCTTTCTAGGTCTTAAATTTCTATAAATAAATGATAAGCAGAAAACGACGGCAGAAGTTGAATTTAATTTATGGAAGCGCGGACGCGTATAAAATCGGGTAGACCTTTTCCTGGTTTTTGATATTTGTAATTGTTCAGGCGTCCTTACACTCCAATGAATGTGAATAGATTAATACAAGCAAGACCGCGTGAACGTTTTCAAACATAGAACATTCGTCGCACGCATTCCTTCATTCGATGCTTCCATTATTTCTTCGTTCTTTGCATATTTCCTTTATATCCTTTCCCGGGCCACCAGATGTATTGTCACTGTTCTGGTTTCAACTGTATTGTTGCTTCTGCCACCACCATTACCGCCGAGGAAAGACAGAGGAAGTGGAAACGTGGTTTAAAATATTAAAATTGGAACGAACATATTTCTGGGGAATTGGCGTTTGAATTCAAAAGAAGGAAGAAAGAAAGATAGGAATGAAGGAACGAAATAAGAGTGGATAAAACCTTGGTAGGAAGAAAGGGAAGATAAAGTAAGAGGACAAAGAAAGAAAGAAAGAAAGAAAGAAAGAAAGAAAGTGTAACTGCTGGAGAGGAAGATAATCATCGATAATAGAAAAGAAAGAAAGAAAGAAAGAAAGAAAGAAAGAAAGTGTAACAGTTTGAGAGGAAGATAATCATCGATAATGGAAAAGAAAGAAAGAAAGAAAGAAAGAAAGAAAGAAAGAAAGAATGAAAGTGTAACAGCTGGAGAGGAAGATAGTTATCGATAATGGAAACGAAAGAAAGAAAGAAAGAAAGAAAGAAAGAAAGAAATTGTAACAGCTGGAGAGGAAGATAATCATCGATAATGGAAAAGAAAGAAAGAAAGAAAGAAAGAAAGAAAGAATAACACCTGGAGAGGAAGATAACCATTGATAATGGAAAAGAAAAAAGAAAAAAAAACATAGAAAGAAATCGTTGATAAAATGATAGAAACGAGAGGAAAATTAAAAAGAAAGGAAATAATTTGGGAAAAAAAGAACCAAATTAAGAAAGAAGGAAAGGAGAAAGAGAGTTAGAAAGGAAGGAAATGATGGAAGAACGAAAGGGAGGAAAGAAGATAAGAAAGAAGAAGAAAACAACAAAAAGAAGGAAAGAAAAAAGGAAGTAAGGAATCGTGAATAAAAAGTATAGAAAAGAAAGAAAAATTGATAGGGAAGGAAATAATTAAAGCAGAAAAAAAAATAGAAAAGAATGAAAAAAAGCACAGAGAGAAATAAGGAAAAAAATCACGAATAAATTGGTAAAAAGGAATGAAAAATAAATGAGGAAAGAAATAATGGAGCAAAAAAGAAAAGCCCTGAATGACAGAAGGAAGGAAAGGAGAAAGAAAGATGGAAAAACAGTTTGAAAGGGAAGAAAAATAAAGGAAGAAGAAATGAAAGAAATATTTGTAAGACGGATGAAAAAGAACAGGAGGAAATAACGAAAGAGAAACGAAGGAAGGAAAGTAGAAGGAAGGAATGAAAAATAAAGTCTACAAATGAAGGAAAGTAAAGAATTTGGAAGAAAAGAGATGAATGAAAATAGGAAGAAAGAAGAGAATATAGGAAAGGAATGAAGAAAGTGTGAATAAAATAAAAAGAGAGAACAAGAGTTAAAAAGGAAAGAAAGACACGAATAAAATTAGGAAAAAAAGCAAAGTAGAGAATGATGAAGAGTAGACATACAGACTGGGAGCGATTATGGGGATATGAAAATGCATTAAATAAAAAACTATTTGAAAGAGGGAGAGAAGAATGACAAGTCATGAAGAAGAAAACCAAGGAAAAGGAAAAATAAATAAATAAGTAAATAAATGAATAAATAAATACATAAGAGGCACGAAAGAAATAAAGGAAGGAAGAAATGCAGAAAAAAGATATATATATATATATATATATATATATAGAGAGAGAGAGAGAGGAGAGAGAGAGAGAGAACAAACTCGAAAGAAAACGGAAGAAAGTGAGATGAAAGAAAGGGAATATATATATATATATATATATATATTTATTTATTTATATATATTCCCTGTTTTTCATCTCCTTTATATATATATATATATATATATATATATATATATATATATATATATATATATATATATATATAAGGAACGGACGAGTGAGGAAAAAAAAGAAAGAAAGAAAGATAGAAAAACATGAAAGAAGGACAGAAAACGGAAAGAAAGAAAAGAGGAGGAATTAAAAGATAAGAAAGAAAAACAGAAAAAAACTCGAGAAAAAAATGAAGGAAAAAAAAAGAAATCAATAAAGAAAAATAAATTTCAGATCTTGAAAGTTTATTGTTATCTACCGTACTAAGCTTATAAATTATCTTTTTAATCCATCCATCTGTGATCATTATATATATATATATATATATATATATATATATATATATATATATATATATATATATATATATTTACTAATCTAATATATACCAGTATTCACGGTACCAGAAAAAACCAAAAAAAACCCTGGCCAGGAACAAGAGATAAAAATATCTCGAATCACTGCCCAGAGGAAAAAGAAAAAGTTTTTTGGGTAAAAAAGAAAAAGACCAACGTCGTCCGATACCTTGAAAAAAATCAAGGGGTACGCAGTCAGCGGTCAAAATATATATATATATATCACACAATCTATTTCTATCAATTTTCATCTCTATCAACATATATATTATCAACAATCAGTTTGTGTATATCTATGATAATATATATATATATATATATATATATATATATATATATATATATATATATATATATATCCCATACCATCTATTCTGATCTATTTATTTTCATCTGATATGAATCACCCACAATCTATCTATCTATCTATCTATCTATGTGCTAAGCTGGCAGTTATTTTCGATTTTTGCCAGTTTTCTTCCCAATTGTCGAACAGCTGACATGTACGTATTAGGTGATTTCTTAAGTAAAAATCGTCTTTCAACAGCCAGCAGCACTCTTGTGAACATGGCGAATTCTCAATTATCCCATTCAGAAAAAACAGGAAGGCAGAAAGAAATGCATTTACTAAGTCTAAGTTGGATTTCCCCCAAAGTTCCATGATAAATGCAAGACCACCCTCCAAGGGACAATGCTTAACCTCTCTCAATGCAGATAAAAAAAAAACATGATGAATAAATGATATATAAACGAAAATACCAAACTTGACTCGAAAGTGCTCTAATCTGGCATCGCGAGTCTCTCCAAAGGAAGAAAGGAAGGAATAAAGAAGGGAATAAATTTATTGCCTCAGAAATCTGTTAGCTGGTTTTAGTATTATTACCTAAAGTGACCTGAATTCCATCAGGAAAAATCCTCATTTCCAATAGCTCTACAGACTTGGCTATTACAGAATAGATGAAAACAGCTTCGTTATGTTTCATTGGGTTTCTTTGTTTAACGGCATATCAAACTTGGTGGTTGTATAGTCAGCTGGGGCTGTAGAATACACTGACTGAACGTTCTGCATAATGGTATGAATATGTCTATTTCACGTATTCATGCCTGGCTATGTTAAAGTCGTACCGAAGACTCGAAAAATAATACTTGATGACACACCTATTAAACTTCAAATAAACATAGAACTTGAGTAGCATTCTTTCTCAGTGGAGAGGTTGGTGTATACAGGATGTCTCAAAATAAATGCAACTCATTATTATGATAAGAAATTATGAATTAAAACAAGTTCAATGGCAGTCATTTGGAACACGTTTTGTAAAAAATGATGTTTTAATGATTTTTTCTCCTAATAAGTAGTGACGCATACTTTTTTCCTCTCTCCTTCAAGGTTGCCCAGTCGGCTGGGGCTGTACAATACACCGACTGCTTCTTTGCAGAGGGGTAAGACCCCACCCCAACGAATGTCTTGGATCTGACACGAAACAATCTGATGGTGAGGCTCCAGCAGTGCTGGAGCTTTGGGGAATGCGGAGTACCCTTTTATTGCAATTGCTCCCATGTCCACTCTGGCCAGGAGTGGTAGCACCTGATAGGGCCCTATCTATGGGTTAAATAGAACTAATAGCATATCAATGCTAAACTGAATTGTTTGAGTAAACTGAATAGCTTGAAATAGAAATGTTTTTGACAATTAAACCGTACATACATTTAAACTGCGTGCTTATGCTTAACTGAATTATTTCAAATAGAACTGTTTTTCGACATTTAAACTATATTTACACTTAACTGAATTGTTACATATAACTGCTTGAATAGTTTGAAATAGAAATGTTTTTGACAATTAAACTGTGTACTTATACTAAACTGAATTGTTTTAAAAAGAACAGATTATTTACATAAAAATGGATTTGGCGTTAAATAACCTACAAAGGTTGATATGCCATAAAACCCAATAAGCCAACCAACCAAACTTGGTACTATTTACCTAACCCCTCCGCTCGGGCAGGATATGACACAAGGTCAATTTTTAAGCGGAGTTTAACAGGTTTGAATTCAGAGTTTTCCTTCTCCTAGACTAGGTTCTTCTGCCCAAGGCTGAAGAACCTAGTCTGTCCTACTATTTACCCATAGCTGGAGGGAGAATAATTGGATTCATACCTTTCCCAAGGGTATTAGTGCTATTTGAAATGCAATCAGTCTCGTCCAGGATTTGAACTCCAGTCGCCGTGTTCATTTCCCTACGACGATAACGACTACACCACGGGCACCTCCTTGGTGGGTTAATTAATGTCCAACAATCATTGTAGAAGAGCAGTGTTACTATTTAACCCATAGCGAGGGGAACAAGCGAGTCAGTACCTTTTTCCCAAGGGTACTGGTCTAAAAATAAGCGTAATAGCTTGATAGGAATTGGAAATTGCTTATTAAGATATCACAGTCCTGCAAGTTAGCCACTACGCTATGGAGACTCCCCCCTTCCTCAACAGTTTACATTTTCGGTTATTAATCTATTTAGCCACGAGTCCTCGGAGAGGGTGGACACTGGGATGAGGGACTTTAAGTTCTAAGACGTTGAGTCTCGCCAACAGCCCGAGAGACCGGGGTTCAATCCCAGGTCGAGTCATACCAAAAACTAAAAAATGGTACTTGATGCTGCTTTGCTTAACATTCAGTATAAGGTAAAGATCAAGGGTAAAGTGGAGCAATCCAAAGAATTTAGTAGCGACCTTTCTTACTCCTCGGTGTAGTAGCTTTTGAAAAGGGAACCTTCGAGTCACCCTCGACTATATACTATATACCCTTCGTACGAACATTAATAGATATGTCTCATTCCTCAATTACATTGAACACTATTGTGAGTGGGGTGAAATATGCTGACCACTAGCAGTAGTTTACCTTCTTCACGCCGCTGGCAAGTATTGTATTTTGTTAATATTACAAAGATTTCTATTTCATTTCTAACCTACGTTTTGTTTATTTCTCATATGGTAACTTTTTGTTAGGTTACGACGGATTAATTCATTACTTCATTGATTCATTTTAGCGACTCGTCAACCCGTCTCAGGTGATTTTATGCATAACGGTTAGGGAATCACGCTTGTTCTACGTTCATATTTACATTTTAGCATTTTTATTTTTTATTTTAGTGATTTTTTTTTTTTCTATTTGGTTGGAGTCTTCGTGGTTTAGTTGCAAACTTACTTGACTGGGGCATATTGATAAGCGAGTTCGAATTCCAGTCGCGCTATTGCGTTAACTTGAGTAAATTATAACCATTCTTATCCCTTCAGCTATGGGAGCAACAGTAGGACTACATTTCTTCTATAAGTATAGTTTGGGTATTAAATAACCCATGATGGTTGATATGCCATTAGACAAAGAAACTAAATTGGACCAACCCACAATTTTGACAAATAAACTGTGTACTTACATTTAAACTGCGTGCTTATGCTATACTAAATTGTTTGAAATAGAACTGTTTTTGACATTGAAACTGTACTTAAACTAAATTGAATTGTTTAATATAGAACTGTTTTGACATTTTACTTTATGTAAACAAAACCTGTACTTATACTAAACTGAATTAGCTCAGTTTGAATGAACTGAATAGCTTGAAATAGAAATGTTTTTGACAATTAAACTGTGTACTCATGCTAAACTGAATTGTTTGAAACAGAACTATTTGCATAAAAATGGATTTGGCGTTAAATGACTTACAATGGTTAAAATGCCATAAAACGCAACCAAACAACCAACCAACCAACCAATTTAGTTTAATATCAGTCATTTGTTTGTGCACATTTGAATTATTTTAAAGTAATTTTATTTATAGCTAAGAACTTATTTGTTTGCACATAAGTATGGCTATTGTTTCTACACAATTAAGTGTAAGTTGGCGACCGTAGTCGAGGGAAACCAGAAGGCTCCCTTTTCAATAGCTACAACACAGGGGTGCAGGGGAGGTGCTACTCCTTTCCCTGGATTGCTCCATTTTACCCTTGATACGTACCTTATAATGCTGAGTGTAAAGCATAGATGTATCGAGTACCATTTTAAAAGTCTTTGGTATGACACGACCTGGGAGTCAACCCAGGTCTCCCAAACCATTGGCGAACACTCTACCCACTAGGCCAAAATGACTTAACGCAAATATATCTATTTGATATTGATCATTTCTCTGCACGCAGTGAAGAAATTACAGGTATTGCTATCTAACACTAATAATTCGATTGAGCACTATTCATTCATTGCCTGATTGACTGGGACTGAAGAATAAACTGACTGCACCTCTGCAGAGGGGTAAGACCCCCACCAACGATAATCCCGATCAAAATATTTTCTTCATTTGTTTCGAAGGTATATTGGTCAAATATTCTACAAAATGGCGAAACTGAGATATTCCGAGAGGAAAAGTTCTGTTACAATTCCTAAATTTTACTAAACTATTTCTTATTTCATTTCTGTTAATTTAATAAAGCAAGGTCAACCATGGCATTTTTCTTAGCAGAGAGGCAACGTGACAATCTATTAATTCACCTGTTTGAAGGTGGAACCGGTTACTTGAATTTCGTTTTAAACGAAGCATTTTTCATCGATATATGGAATTGGTGATGTGGTTTATACATTCTGATAATAAACTAAATAGAGTCAATAATTTGTGCGTTGTTTTTTTTAATTATTTCTGTAAGAAAAGTAAACATTTTAGAATAAATTATTTCATTTATAATTATATCAAAAATTAATTATCATATTTACCAACCCCTCCGCTCGGGCAGGATATGACACAAGGTCAGTTTTTAAGCGGAGTTTAGCAGGTTTGAATTCAGAGTTTTCCTTCTCGTAGATTAGTTGCCTCACCAAGGCTAAAGAACCCAGTCTGTCCTACTATTTACCCATAGCTGGGGGGAGAATAATTGGATTCATACCTTTCCCAAGGGTATTAGTGCTATGTGAATATGCAACAAGTCTCGTCCAGGATTTGAACTCGTGTCGCCATGTCCCTTTCGTACGACGATAACCATTACACCACAGGCACCTACAAAATAATTTCAATAATTGATTATGCTAATTAATAATCAGTTAGTTTTTTTCCAAATCAGTTTATTTATCTTATTATCCGTCAATTTTATCATAAAATATTATGTATTATAAATCATATTTTCGGAGGTAGTCCCTGTGTGATACTTGGTAACTGCCACATCATCGAAAGTGTTTTCGAACTCTAGACGGGTGATTATGTTAACTTTTGGACTAATACCCTTAAGAAAGAAAATAAACCCGTTATGCCTCTAACAATATGTTAAATAGTGTAATATAATGGCCGAGGGATTTCCATTTATGACTTTGGGTTTAGTTAGGCTGAGAACCTTTCGGCTCAGTGCATGGGTTAGCTAGGTGCAACATGAACGAAGATGTTCACGCGCGCGCGGGGCGGACGTATCATTCAGAGATGTCAAAATAAAATTCCCAGCTAAGGGGGAAGTGTATGACGTCATGCACGCGGAGGATTTTGAGAGATTTGAGAAAGTCAGTTGAGTTGAGAACTAGACACCGAACGAGAAGGGTCGACTTTCGGGGCTCGCAGAGGCCAGACGAATTTGTGCACTACGGGAACCACACTTGTTGGGGGTGCAGATGGAAAAGCCAGCAGAGAAAGAGTGTGCATCTCTCTTCCTTTTGTCCAAACCTTTAACTCGAAAGTAATAAACGGTTTCGTACCTGAACTGAGAAGTCGTAAGTGTTTTTCGTGTTTCGAGATTCTATGTTCTATGCATATATGTTATGAACATTCTATGTACGTTTCACATATCCATATCATGGGTATGGTACAATAGTACCACCACTGTTTCTTTCCAAAGATTGGTTTTTCTAATTATAACCCCTGAAGCTTGATATACCCATGACAATATGTTAAATATTAAAAGTAAGAAAAGTTGGCAATCGTGGTTGAGAGCGACCCGAAGGCGCCCTTTTCAAAAGCTCCGGAGATGTAGAGGAGGGCGCTACTCCTTTCCTTGGATTGCAGCACTTTACCATTGGTCTGTACATTATAACTCTGTGTGTTAAGCAAGGCGGAATCAAGTACCATTTTTTGAGTCTTTGGTATGACTCGACCGGGAATTGATCTTCAGTCTTCCGGGATATTGGCGAACACTCTATCCACAAGGCCTCACGAAGAATTGCTTTGGCAATAAATAACCCATGAAGCTTTATATACCATTAAATGCATCAAAATACATTTATAATAAGTAATTTTACAAATAGATTTATCATATTCACTTTTAATCCCCACCATCGTCATTATTAAGTCTCGTTAAAAGCACGGATTTCCCTGACACTGTCTGTCTGTCTGTCCGTCTATTTATCTGTTCCTGTCATCCATAACTCTCAGCTACTCTTCCAAACTTCATTCAGTACCTTAACAGAGTTGATGTAAGCTTTTGCTGGTCGACCCAAACAGTCACGTCCATATGTAGGGGTTCTTTGTCTAACGTCATAGCTTCTTTCTTACTTTTCTAGCAGTGTACTGTATGTTTTGTTCCTCTTACTTGGATGCCTTTTGAGATGAGAAGTGAGTGGCCGTGTAAAAGTCTATGGAACAACGTTACTTATGATTTCGTCCTTACTTCTCCAGCAGTGTCCCGCATGTCTTATTAGTCTTATTTGGATGTTTTTTGAATTGGAGTAAGTGGCCGTTCAGCGGATGCTATGTCGGGAGTTGCTTCTCAGTTTGTTCAAAAGAGCTCACGGCATTCTTGTGATGTTCCCATCTAGCTTTTTCTCCATGTGTTTTGTTAACGTCCTCGTAGTGTCTCCTTATAGTAAAATGAATAATAAATTTTCAAGTTATATCTAATCCTATTTACCAAACCTTCCGCTCGGACAGGATATGACACAAGGTCAATTTTTAAGCGGAGTTTAGCAGGTTTGAATTCAGAGTTTTCCTTCTCCTAGACTAGTTTCTTCACCAAAGCTGAAGAACCTAGTCTGCCCTACTATTTACCCATAGCTGGAAGGAAAAAAATGGATTCATACCTTTCCCAAGTGTATTAGTGCTATGGGAAAATGCAACCAGTCTCGTCCAGGATTTGAACTCGTGTCGCCGTGTCCATTTCCTACGACGATAACCATTACACCACGGCACCATAAATTAGATTTAATAAAGAGTTAATTTTTAAATAATTTCATTTATTCATTACTTATTTAATAATAAATTATTTATGTTAAATTATTTTGATTAATTAGTTATTAATTAATCATCTTTATTACTTATTATGTTTGAGTAAGTAATTTTGAACTATTCTATTTATTATATCGTAAATTATTTTAATTATTTAAGAGAAAAACAGTTTTAAATTAGTTTATAAAAAAACAAAGCCCAAAAACTGCAACATTGATTTCGTTACCCCAGTTTAAGAGATATTTCATGTATCGTTTAAAGATATATAGATCTCTTAAAAGAACTGCTTTATACCACCTGCCTATTTAATCAATACAGTTCAATGGACTGTATGAAATGAAAAAAAAAATGGCACTGCAATTTATAAATGTTTGGGGCCATGAACGAATTAACTTGGTGTTTGATAGGAAACATGTTTTGATTAAGCCACCATTTTTTTCTGGAACCAATTTCTTATTTAAATACTTACACTGTACTTAATATATTTGGAGGTGCCCGTGGTGTAATGGTTATCGTCGCTGGATGTGGACACGACGACACGAGTTCAAATCCTGGACGAGCCTGATTACATTTCACATAGCACTAATACCCTTGGGAAAGGTATGAATCCAATTATTCTCCCTCCAGCTATGGGTAAATAGTAGGGCAGACTAGGTTCTTCAGCCTTGGTGAGGCGACTAGTCTAGGAGAAGGAAAACTCCGAATTCAAACCTGTTAAACTCTGCTTAAAAATTGACCTTGTGTCATATCCTGTCCGAGCGGAGGGGTTGGTAAATAGGACTGTACTAAATATATTTAAATATTTAAATACTATCACTGGATGTGAGAGAAATACCTCCCACATTTAAAACTTTGTGTAAGTAGGAAATGAACATTCATCAGGCCGTGTTACCATTTTTAAAGATATTCAGCTGTTACGATCGTGGCTTGGAAAGGACATGTTTTTAATGGTTCACAAAAAGATCGAGGGTCATGTCTAGCGATATTTCTGCAATTTTTTTGAGAATACCATCGTTTACTTCTTTCTTTTTAACGACGAACTCACAATTCTGAAATTTTCAACTCGTTGCAATATCCAGAACTGCATAATTTCAAGGTAACAAGAATGAGCACGAATGTTTCTCTTTCTAACAATAACAGATTCACCAGATTTAAAAACTTTTTTTCAAACCCAAACGCATGATGTGCACCGGCCCAAGCCATAATCGTAACTGATCGCATCTGAAAAAGAAAAAAAAAATGTGAAGAAATTATCTCGATGGAGCTATCATTACCTTGTCACAGCCAGAATAAGCATAAACCTTGATGTGATTGGCATCAAGACGAATGAATTTATTTTTTATGCATGGGAAAAAGAGAAGAACGACATTTGAAACAGAAGCCAATAATACGTGATCCGCTATCATACTGACAAGATGAAATAACAACCTCAGTTACGATCAGTTACGATTTCTCTCTCTCTCTTACTCTCTCTCTCTCTCTCTCCCAATCAATCTTAACAGAGCTGATGTAAGCTTTTGCTGGTCGACCCAAAAAGTCACGTCCATATGTAAAGGTCCTTTGCCGAACATCATAGATTCTTCCTTGCTTTTCTAGCTGTGTCCTGTATGTAATGTTTGTCTTACTGAGATGGGTTTTGAGATGAGAGGTAAATGGCAGTGTAGGAGTCCGTAGAAGAACGTCACTTATGAATTCGTCCTTACTTCTCCAGCAGTGTCCCACATGTCTCATTAGTCTTATTTGAATGGTTTAGGGGATGGGAAGTGAGTGGTTGTCCAGCGGCTGCTCTCTAGGGAGTTGCTGATGAAAGTGTTTTTAGGACTGTGTTATCATAAAACTTTAATTTTCATTAAATTAAAATTGTTGCTTTAAACCATATAATTGTGCATCAAATATTATTATTTCGATAGGAATACAAGATACTAGATAATTGTGACTGAATTCTTCGTTTAGATAGGAATACTTGATAGCATATAACTGTGTGCTTGATTCTTGTTTTAGTTGTTTGGTTGGTTTGTTGGTTGGTTGGGTTTATGGCATATCAACCTTTTTAGGATTTTTATTGTGTTGTATCTTGTGAAGGAAAAGATACACAGTGAAATAAAATTAATTGTTTATTAACTTAAGTGGTACAGTCCGACTAGTATTATAGGTCTCGCGCTGTTGGTGTTACGTCCGAAGTTGGTCTAACTACTGACCGACATCCTTCAGAGCTATTTGTCTTCTTCTGCCTCTGTCTTTATACTTCCACAATACCGGAAGTCTCGTGATACAAGCCACTATACAACATAATGCCAAATCCATTTTTATACAAATAATCAGTTCAGTTTCAAACAATTCAGTTTAGCATGAGTAAACAGTTTAATTGTTAAAACAATTTCTATTTCAAGCTATCCAGTTTAATCAATAAGTTCTAATTCCCACAATTGAGGTTAGTATAGGCGTAGTTTTTGTCTACACAGATAAATGTCAAAACAGTTCTATTTCAGACAATTCAGTTTAGCATAAGTACTCAGTTTACAAGTCAAAACATTTCTATAACAAGCAATTTAGTTTAGCTTAAGTACGTAATTTAAATACCACAACAGTGCTATTTCAAGTAATTAAGTTTCGGTTAAGTATGGAGATTACTTCTATTTAACTCAGAGATAGGGGCCTATCAGGTGCTACAACTCCGAACCAGAGTCGACCTGGGAGCGATAGCAATGAATGTGTGCACCGCATTTCCTAAAACTCCAGCATCACCGGAAACTCACCATTAGATTGTTTAGTGTCATATCTAGGACACTTGTAGTGGGGGGCTTACCACTCTGCAGAGATGCTGTCAGGGAAGTCTACAGCCTCAGCCGACTGGGAAATCTTGTTTGAGATGGCAATATTGCATGCTTGAGCGACAGAGAGTGTATCTGACCAGCAACCTGCTTTAGATGATTTACATATAATACAATATGTGCTGGATACAATTTACATACAATACAATATGTGCTGGATACAATTTACATACAATACAATATGTGCTGGATACAATTTACATACAATACAATATGTGCTGGATACAATTTACATAGAATACAATATGTGCTGGATACAATTTACATACAATACAATATGTGCTGGATACAATTTACATACAATACAATATGTGCTGGATACAATTTACATAGAATACAATATGTGCTGGATACAATTTACATAGAATACAATATGTGCTGGATACAATTTGCATACAATACAATATGTGCTGGATACAATTTACATAGAATACAATATGTGCTGGATACAATTTACATACAATACAATATGTGCTGGATACAATACAATATGTGCTGGATACAATTTACATACAATACAATATGTGCTGGATACAATACAATATGTGCTGGATACAATTTACATACAATACAATATGTGCTGGATACAATTTACATAGAATACAATATGTGCTGGATACAATTTACATACAATACAATATGTGCTGGATACAATTTACATACAATACAATATGTGCTGGATACAATTTACATAGAATACAATATGTGCTGGATACAATTTACATACAATACAATATGTGCTGGATACAATTTACATACAATACAATATGTGCTGGATACAATTTACATAGAATACAATATGTGCTGGATACAATTTACATACAATACAATATGTGCTGGATACAATTTACATAGAATACAATATGTGCTGGATACAATTTACATACAATACAATATGTGCTGGATACAATTTACATACAATACAATATGTGCTGGATACAATTTACATACAATACAATATGTGCTGGATACAATTTACATACAATACAATATGTGCTGGATACAATACAATATGTGCTGGATACAATTTACATACAATACAATATGTGCTGGATACAATACAATATGTGCTGGATACAATTTACATAGAATACAATATGTGCTGGATACAATTTACATAGAATACAATATGTGCTGGATACAATTTACATACAATACAATATGTGCTGGATACAATTTACATAGAATACAATATGTGCTGGATACAATTTACATACAATACAATATGTGCTGGATACAATACAATATGTGCTGGATACAATTTACATACAATACAATATGTGCTGGATACAATTTACATACAATACAATATGTGCTGGATACAATTTACATACAATACAATATGTGCTGGATACAATTTACATACAATACAATATGTGCTGGATACAATACAATATGTGCTGGATACAATTTACATACAATACAATATGTGCTGGATACAATACAATGTGTGCTGGATTCTTGCTAGGGATAGCTATACGTGATAGCATATCGTTTTGTGAAAATCATTTTGATTTAGAATGATTATATAAGTTACTAGACATCATTTAACTACTTGGATATTATTTGTGTTGTTGGAGTTCTTGGAGATATTCGACTGTGTGCAAACAATAATCTTCCCTAAAGATGAATAGTTCAAACTGTATAATTTTATATAAAATATTTGCTACCCAGAGAGCTCTTTGTACTCATATCAAATTACGTTTGAATGATGCTGTTCCCGATAGAAAATCGAGACTGCTATGGGTGAAAATTTCAGAATGAAAGGTTCCTTGATCAATAGAAAGCAACTTGGGAGACCTCAAAGCACTCGAATTCCAATAAATATCAATGTTTGATTGTGCCTGGATATGTAAGTTATTGCTTGATTTAGATAAATGAACTAAATCACTAGTCGCCCCTTTACACACACAAAGAAAATACATAAATTCCAGACAGCTAAGGGATCATTATTTGAATTTTTGGTAGATAGTCTGAAAATTAGGGCTAACTTCTTTTTTTTTTTTTTTTTTTTTTCTAAAGTAGTTAGAGGAAACTTCATAGATAGCAGGTCAGTGAGGATTGGAGGTTAGTCAGTATTCGACCGTAAGAGAAGGTGGATGAGTGGGATATTGCATGCTTGAGCGACAGAGAGTGTATCCGACCAGTAACCTGCTTTAGATCATTTATCGTATTTTTGATTAAGTATCAACTGACGAATTATCAAATAAAAATAAGAATACTCGTATTGGTGTCGGTGGGATAAAAGGTAACCAGAGAAATATCTTGTCTCCAAAAAGAAATCGATGACCTGCTTTCTTATCGGGTAAATTTGACCACCCTTCGCATAAAAGACTAGTAAACAGCAATTCTTCGAAAAATCTTCATCTAACATAGTTATCCGAAGCGGCTGTACATCATGCCCTCCACGGACCATAAGGCATAGAGTCATTTGTCCCAGCAGTTACTGCTATACACGAAAAATACAATGCCCACGCAAATTTCAACCATTCTTCTGAAAAAGGACAGGTAAAGAGCTACTCAACGAAAAATACTCATCTAGTATAACAATCCGAAGCCTCTATACTTCACACACTCTTCGGGGGGGGTCCTCATGGTGTAATGGTTAACGCGCTGGACTGCGGAATAATTGTAAGCGAGTTCGAACTGCACTCGCGTTATAACGTTCCATTTCTGACAAATACCCTTGGGAAAGG
>OY757941.1:36192656-36238551 GCA_963585895.1 Sepioteuthis lessoniana
GATACATAGACAGATATAAGTAAAGTAGGCGACCATAGTCGAGAGTGACCCGAAGGCTCCCTTTTCGATAGCTTACTACAGCAAGGTGTAGGGGAGGGCGCTACTCCATTCCCTGGAGTGCTCCACTTTACCCTTGATCCGTACCTTATAATGCTGAGTGTTAAGCAAGGAGGCATCAAGTACCATTTTTTGAGTCTTTAGTATGACTCGACCTGGGATTGAACCCAGGTCTCCCGGGCGATTGGCGAACACTCTAACCGCTAGGCCAATGAAACAAACAAAATAGAAAAAAAGAGAGCGAGATGTGTGAGCGTGTATGCGACAGATTACGAAGAAGATAGGTGGATAGCTAGCTAGATAGATAGACTGATAGATTGAGAAATAGCGAAAAAATGATATAGTCAAAGAGAGGGATAAAATATGATTAAACAGAGGGCCAGAGATCATATTTACCAACCCCTCCGCTCGGGCAGGATAGGATACAAGGTCAATTTTTTAAGCGGAGTTTAACAAGTTTGAATTCAGAGTTTTCCTTCTCCTAGACTAGTTGTCTCACCAAGGGTGAAGAACCTAGTCTGTCCTACTATTTACCCATAGCTAGGGGGAGAATAATTGGATTCATACCTTTCCCAAGAGAATTAGTGCTATGTGAAATGCAATCAGTCTCGTGCAGGATTTGAACTCGCGTCGCCTTGTCCATTTCCTGCGACGATAACCATTACACCACGCATACATATATTTATGGGAGTCCGTGAGAGTATGTGAGACAGAGCCAGAAGCAGACAAGGGAAAACATAGATAGCTAGATAGATAGACAGCGAAAAAAGATATAGTGACAGAGAGGGATAACAGATAATCAGACAGAGAGAGAGAGAGAGAGAGAGAGTGTGTGTGAGAGAGAGAGAGATTGTGAGAGAGAGAGAGGGAGGAGGGGAGCGAGAGAGAGAGAATAATATCTCAAATCATAAAATCCTTACGCGGTTGTAAAGTTAGATTGAAAGAAGCTGATATATCAAGATACAAGGTCAAAAACCAAGCAAAAGTGAAAGCCGAGAAAGGACGAGAGGGGAAAAGTATGAGAGATTGGGCTTGATAGAGACAGATACAGATAGATAGAAAGAGAGAGAGAGAATGGGAAGAAAGAAGAAGAAAGAGAGATAATTAAAGAGAGAGAAAGAAATTAGAAGAGAGGTAGGAACAGAAAATGAAAAAGGATAGATAGATAGATAGATGAAAAAAAAATTGAAACGAAAGAAGATACCCCGATAAAACCCGGGAAAGGACAATCGTGGAGAAAAAAGAGACCTGGGATTGAGCGCATTTTAGACAAAAGAAAGACCAGAGCTAATCTTTCTAAAATGGCGACTAAATAGATCCGTTTAAAATTAAAGTAATTTATTACAATGTCGTTATTGAATCTATCTATCAAGCTATCTATCTATCTTTTGGTTCCGGATAGATAGATATTTTTCGTGGTACAAAACTTGATAATAGCAACAAATAGCCGCTAGGGTTTTTCATAACTTAAAAAAGGAGAAAAAATGGGTCTATGTCAACAGTTTTGATTCTCCCTCAGCGGAGCTAAATCAATGATGATATCAAATAAATAAAAAAAAAACTATAGGAAATATCTTGGGAGTAAAAAAACATTTGTTTTAGAGACTTAACCAAAATAGTAAAGATTCTATCTCTTTAAAGAGAGACTATCTATCGGATAAAATATGAATTATCTTCATATATATATATATATACGACGGCGTAACGCAGGGTTACGGTTAACGAGCTAAACTCCAATCATGCTATAGCATTTAATTTCGGACTAATGCCCTTTGAAAAGCCATTACCCTTCTCGTCCTCCTAGCTATGAGTTAAATAGTACCGCTATTATTCATCTACGAAGATAGTTTTGGCATTCAATAAGCCTCAATGGTTGATCAGCCATTAAAAGAAAGAAACTAATCGCAGTGAGGGTCGTTCAAAATGTTTTAAGCCTAACTTCGTAGAAGACCTATAGTTGATCATTCTTCAGCTAGATCTTGGATATATGCAAGGTGTCTGCAAGATAGGTTTCAAGAATGCTAACGCCAGAACAAAACCGGAAACAGGATGACAATTCCGGGACAATTTCACATTCCAATTCCTAATGTGTGAGGCATAGAACTTTTTCAACAACATTTGTTTAGATAGATAGATTGATAGACAGATAGATAGATACACACACACACGCACCCACATACATATATACATATATATACATATATAAGTTAGCGACCATAGTCGAGGGTGACCCGAAGGCTCCCTTTTCGATAGCTACTACACCAAGGTGTAGGGGAGGGCGCTACTCCATTCCCAGGATTGCTCCACTTTACCCTTGAACCGTACCTTATAATGCTGAGTGTTAAGCAAGGTGGTATCAAGTACCATTTTTAAAGTCTTTGGGATTGAACCCAGGTCTCCCGGGCCATTGGCGAACACTCTAACCGCTGGGCCAATGTCCCGGTTGTATATATATATATATATATATATATATATATATATATATATATATATATACATATATATAAGTACCTAATGGGTCGGACGAAATCTACCGGGGTTTCACCTTTCTGGATCATCAGTATAAAGGGTCAGGTTCATCATGACAATCCAAAAAGGTGAAACCTCGGTAGATATCGTCTGACCCTTTAGGTACTCATATTAATATTTGCTCTGCCTTGTATCGAGCACTTTCTTCATTTACACAGTCCTCTGTCAGAGTTTTTTTTTTCTTTTGGCAAGACATTACGATATTCTTTAATTTCTTTTATAGACAATACGTATGTTTTTAGTCTTTTCATTTTGGGGAAATTTTTTTCCTAAATATCAATTGAACATTTGCTTATTCACAAATTGGATCTTTTTTTAAAATTAGGGATTAACCTAAAATAAAAATGCTATATATATATATATATATATATATACATTGGGACCGACTCATTGGCCTAGTGGTAAGAGTGTTCGGCAATGGCCCGGTAGACCCTAAAAATGGTACTTAATACCACTTTGCTTAACACTCAGCATTATAAGGTACATATCAAGGGTAAAGTGGAGCAATCCAGGAAAAGGAGTTACTCCTTCCCCTACACTTCGATGTAGTAGCTATTGAAAAGGGAACCTTCGAGTCACCTTCGACTACGTTCGCTAACTTTCCCTTTTTTTACTTTATATATATATATATATATATATATATATTTATCAAGTTGAAACGAATGTAATGTCCAATTTTAGAGTATATGTTATAAATGTAAAAACGTAGGCCTGTAAAAGTAACTGACCATTCGCATAATTTTCTGGAACCTGATCCCATCGGTCAACAAACTTTTCGATCATACGCTTGTAAAATTCTTTTGGGTTTAATGCAAAATATGAGACCAATTCGTGTTCAACCTCTTCTATTGATGTCAACCTAACAGCACTCAAAGAATTCTCTAATCCCTTATTAAATGATAATCAGAATCAAAGTTCGAAGAATATAAAAGATGAATCAATTTTCCAAAAAGAGTAATTCTAATAGATATTTAGTCAATCGAGCCATGCAAGGACGGGTATTATCCTGATGGAAAATGACAGACTTTCCTTTGACTAATTAGGGGCATTTTTTATTCAAAGCTGTTTTTAAAAGCGGAAGTTGATTGCAGAAAGGTTAGATATTATTGCTTGATTTTTGTCTCACCTTTCTTAATGAACAATTCCTTGAATATCACACAGTACAGTTAAAATGATCCTCTTTTGAGGAAGCCAACCTTTCAGTCTGTTTTATTCGACTGATCCATGACAACGGCGTTTTACGTCATAATAAAACTCCACTTTTTGTCACTACTAACAAGCCTGTCAAAAAAGGTACCTGACTCTGTCGTGGGCAACTCTGGTGGTGTAACGGTTAGCAAGCTAGACTAACAAACTTACACGAGTGAGTTCGAGTCTCATTGGGTGCCCCATTCATTCGGCCTTGTGCCACATCGAAGCAAAGAGCTTTGTAAATTACTACCTGACTCTGTCGTGTAAGCAATGACTCACAAACAACGACACGCTGTGGTAGATTCCGTGATTACTTGTTTTACTTTATGCGAGAAACATGTCGTCTGTGTTCTTTTAATGCATCAAGCATATCTGTGAATACTATATATATATATATATATATATATATATATATATATATATATATATATATATATATTATAATAATATTCAATCCAGTAAATCCGGAATAAGGAATAATTCCACTCAGGACAAATAAAAAATATTCAAAAATAGAATATTAAATTTAAATATTCATAGTAAAGAGCTCAATGTAAATAAAATCCACGGTGTAAATAGTTTTTTTTTCCAAAAAGTCTAAAATTCATTTTATTTCCATCTCGTATTTGATCAGAGTCCTATTAATTTTTTTAGAGCATTGATTTATATAATGCTTTTAACAGGATGGAAATAAATTTATTATCCTAATGTGACCGATTGTTGTTGTTTTTTTAGGAAAAAATATATATATGAAATTAAATATGGATCTGAATGCGAAAGTATATAGAAAGTAGAAAAACGATAATCCAAATTAGATGAATTTATTGTGATGTAAAGCCAATGTTAAACATTTCGGTTTTAATAACCTCCATCTGGACTTTGATATGATGTGAATTGTTTATTCAGCGATGGATACTTGTCAAGATAACAGGAGCAAATAAAATGTGTACAAGGAAAAAAATACAAACGTGCATAGAGCGATCTTTATTTAAAAGAAGTAAGTCCGTGCTTCGTACGTAGGATGATATTTGAAAATGTTAGATTTTTTAAGAGACCAGAAAAATCCTCCCGTCTTTTAAAGAAATACGCCGAGACAGTTAAGTTTTCGTATATATATATATACATATCGTTTTGAAGTCAGCCATGATAGATGGATGACGTGTGAGAATGTATTAGTTATTTTTTTAAAAGGACTGTCTGAGAGTAAATATGGATCTGAATCCGAAAGTAGAAAGAAAGTAGAAAAACAGAATAATCCTAATTAGATGAATTTATTGTGATATATACATATATATATATATATGCAAATTTCATTAAACATAATAGACATTTTATGTCTACATATTTTCTTCTGGATCCGTTCGAATTCCCGTATTTTTTTTATCGTATTCGGGGGGAATTGATTTAGGTATTGTCCATAGTTGTATGCATCCCTAGTACTTTCTGCCCGACTTTGGGCCATCATCAGGGGAGCATCTATTACAAAAGTGATGTAACTTTTGTTTTCTGACACAAGTTCAATAGCTCAGCATTTAAAAAAAACATTCATGCCCAACAACACAACTACAAAAAATTCTCACCGACAACACAACAATACTCGAACATCAAAATAATAAACAGAAACTTCAGATTCTCGAAGCACTATATATTAGAAACCTGCAACCAGCACTTAATAGAATTAATTTTCAAACCAGTGCTAATGTACTTAAAAGTATTTAGCTACTGACACTATTTACAGAATTACATTTAAAAGCAAACGCCATAATCTCCAACAGCAAAGACGTCCTTACACAGTAGTAATTTGCTAAAACAAAAGTTACTCAAACAATTCAGTTTAGCATAAGTATGCTGTTAGTTCTATTTAACCCATAGATAGGGCCCTATCAGGTGCTAACACTACCGGCCAAAGTTGACCTGGGAGCGATGGCAATGAAGGGGTACTCTGCATTCCCCAAAGCTCCAGCACTGCTGGAACCTCACCATCAGATTGTTTAGTGTCATATCCAGGACACTCGTTAGGGGGGTCTTACCCCTCTGCAGAGGTGCAGTCAGTGTATTCTACAGCCCCAGCCGACAGGGCAACATTGAAGAAGAGAGGAAAAAAGTATGCGTCACTACTTATCACTACTTAAAACATCATTTTTTACAAAACGTGTTCCAAATGACTGCCATTGAACTTGTTTTAGTTTATAAATCCTTATCATAATAATGAGTTGCATCTATTTTGAGACATCCTGTATACACCAACCTCTCCACAGACAAAGGATGCTACCCAAGTTCTATGTTTATTTGAATGTTAATAGGTGTGTCATCAAGTATTATTTTTCGAGTCTTTTGTACGACTGTAACATAGCCAGACATGAATACGTGAAACAGTCATATTCACACCGATTCGCAGAACGTTCATTCTGTCCATAACGCACATACATAGATAACATCGGAATCCCGAAACACAAAAAACACGGCTTCTTAGTTCTGGTACGAAACTTTTTATTACCTTTGAATTTAAAGGTTTTTCGACGTAAGGAAGAGATACACAATCTTTCTATGCTGACTTTTCCATCCGCCCCAAACAACGTGCGACATCTGCCGCAAGGCCTCGGCGAGCAAGCGAAACTCAACCTTCTTCTTCCGAGGCAGGAACTCAACTAACTGACTTTTCTCAAATCTCAGCCCACGCTTCCGGTGCGTGACGTAACTCCCATCCCTGGTCATATCCTCTATCTGGGATTTTTATTGTGACATCTCTGAATGACACTTCCGCTCCGCGCACGCGCGTGAACACTTGCGCTCATGTTTGCACCTAACTAACCCATGCACTGAGCCAAATGGTTCTCAGCCTAACTAAACCGAAAGGCAAGATATATAAAACGAATTCCCTCGGCCATTATACTACATGATTCAACCTTGGATTGAAGGTTGGTCCCTCTGGTCATTGGTGAACACGCAAACAATTATGTCAATGGGCCGGTAATAGATATATTACATATACGGTCGTCACTGTTAAATAGAAAAAAAACAAGTACTTGAATATCTTCTCGGTGAATAAATTCCGTCCAAATATAAATTAGTCAGGGGATTTTTTTTTTATTTGTTTGTTTGCTTTTTTGTTTTTTTGCTTTGTTTTTGTTTTTGTCTTTTCAGACCGACCCGACAAACCTTTAGAATTAATTAGGTTCCTTGGTATACCAGGAAAGTTTATGCTTTTTTTAATACACTCTACAGAAACAAGAATTGTTCTGTACATCTTTTTAAGAATGGAAGTGGAAATGTTATGAAATTTTCAAGTCTTTTGAGATCCTGATTTTTAAGTTCATGATCTTTGCTTTCTGATATAGAATTTAACAAGAAACCATTGCAAAAATAAAAACCAAAAAAATATTATTTAATCCAGGTGTGAAATACACACACGCACACATACAAAAATAATATGTATTTACATAGTATATATTTTTGTAGACATATTAAAATAAACAGCACACTAATTTGATACAATATTCTATGAAGTAAAGTTGGCGATCGTAAAGAAAAGTAAAGTTGTCTCCCTTTAGTCGAGGGTAACCCGAAGGCTCCCTTTTCGATAGCTACTACACCAAGATGTAGGGGAGGGCGCTACTCCTTCCCTGGATGGCTCTACTTTACCCTTGATCCGCACCTTATAATGCTGACTGTTAAGCAAGGAGGCATCAAGTACCATTTTTTGAGTCTTTCGTATGACTCGACCTGGGATTGAACCCAGGTCTTCCGGGACATTGGCGAACACTCTAACCGCTAGGCCAATGTCGAGGGCTACCCGAAAGCTCCCGTTTTAATAGTAACTACCTCTTTCCCTGGATTGCTCTACTTTACCCTTAAAACGCAACTTATAAGACTAAACACGGAAATATCAAGAACCATTTTTTTTTGTCTTTGGTATGACTTGACCTCAGATTGAACCCAAGTCTCCTGAACCATAGACAAACACTCTACCACTAAGCCAATGGGCCGGTCTTTTACAACATATAACAAATTTATTTAATGAATATTTCGTTAAAAAATGCTACTTTTATTCGAAACAAAGCAGACCGATGCAAACAGTAAGTGAGAGGGACAGGCAGCGAGAGAGAGAGAGAGAGAGAGAGAGTGAGAGAAAGTACGAATAACATAAAGAAATAATATTTTTTAAAATTTTCTTTCTTTCTTGTTCCTAAGCAAAAGATGTCATTTCCCAAGTGTTTTTTATATCAAAAGAAAACAGGAAAGACTTTAACAACATAAGAATTTAAGTAATAACACATGCTTTTGTGGAACAAAAATTGTATTATTTTTTTTCATTTATCAAAACCCTATGTACGCAGGGTTTGAACTAGATAGATAGATAGATTGATAGCAACAAACTAATATTGAGAGAGAATGGCTTCGAACTGACGAAGAAAAGAAGCAGAAGGTACCCCGCAACAACAATTACCGACGCCGACTACGCCGATGACGTAGCGATACTGGCTATACACCTGACCAAGCCGAAACACTACTGCATAGTTTGGAACGAGCAGCAGCAAGCATAAGCCTCTATGTTAATGCACACAAAACGGAATACATGTGCTATAAACAAACGGGGGACATCTCCACTCTAGAAGGAACCCCTCTTAAACTAGTAGACAAATTCACTTACCTAGGAAGCAGCGTCGAATCAACCGAAAACGACATCAAAACGAGGTTAGTAAAAGCATGGACAGCTATCAATAGGCTATCGATTATATGGAAATCAGACCTAACCGATAAAATGAAACGCAGTTTCTTCCAGGCAGCGGTCACATCGATACTGCTACATGGATGCACTACATGGACGCTAACAAAACAGCTGGAGAAGAAGCTAGACGGCAATTACACAAGAAGGCTACGTGTAATCTTAAACAAGTCCTGGCGGCAACACCCCAAAAGACACCAACTGTACGGCCACCTGCCTCCTATCACGAAAACTATTCAAGTTAGGCGAACCAGACATACAGGGCACTGCTGGAGAAGCAGGGACGAACTCATAAGAGATGTACTCTTATGGACCCTCACACATGGCCGTGCAAAAGCAGGACGACCAGCACGAACATACATTCAGCAGCTATGTGAGGATACGGGATGTTGTCCTGAAGACCTACCTAGGGCTATGAACGATAGGGAGGAGTGGCGAGAGAGAGTCAGGGATATCCGTGCTACCAGCGTGATATGATGATGATGATTGATAGTAACAGACTGAGATGAACAGATACATAGATGGATAAATAGTAACAAACTGAAATAGATAGATAGATATATAGATAGATAGGCAGGTGCCTGAGGTGAAATGGACACGGCAATACGAGTTCAAATCCTGGACGAGGCTGATTGCATTTCACATAGCATTAATACACTTGGGAAAGGTATGAATCCAATTATTCTCCCTCCAGCTATGGGTAAATAGTAGGGCAGACTAGGTTCTTCAGCCTTGGTAAGGCAACTAGTCTAACAGAAGGAAAACTCTGAATACAAACCTATTAAACTCCGCTTAAAAAATTGACCTTGTTTCACCTCCTACCCGAGCGGAGGGGTTGGTATATATATATATATATATATATATATATAGATAGATAGAATCAAAACATAAAAAAGTTTAATGACCCTCTCCTCTCTAAAAATATTTGAAACACAATTTTTTAGCCAATTAGACTCATAAAATAATTATCAACATTTTATTCTAGTTTCGAATAGTATAAATGTTCGAAGAAATAGATATTTCTTCAGTAAGTATGAAAATGTCTTTGCTTATTAAACAAACAGTCAGTAATGAGTTAATAATCACGCAAATACCTTTCTATTCATTTCTTTGGAATTCAAATCTAGATTCTCTTCTTTCAAATATGTATTTCATGTCAACACATTTTTGCTTAAATTAAACGAAAGTTGTTTACATCTATATTTGCGTTAAAATTTTTCGTCTGTCTCCTGCAAAGAATAATATTAGCAACAGTTCACATAAATATTTCTCTGTGTATTCAGTGACACTCAAATACCAAAAATATTTTACAAACACAAAATATGCCTCATTATTTTCAGTTAATGATTACTGCCATACTTCATTGCACGAATCATAACTACATCAATCAAAAATTATATACGCACTGATTAATAATATTTTGCTTACAAGAAAAAATGTTGTACTATTATTTTTCTGCAAACTTTTCAGTCAGTTTATAGAAAAAAAATTGTCGATCAGTTTTTTTTTATTCATTTTCTCCTTCATCCGATATATATATATATATATATATATATAAGTAAAGTTGGTTACATAGTCGAGGGTGACTCTGTTCCCTTTTCAAAAGTTACTACATCGAAGTTTAGTGGGGGGGGTCTTCTCTTTTCCTTTGATATCTCTACTTTACCCTTGAAATGTACGTTATAATGCTGTGTTAATCAAGGTGACATCAAGTACAGTTTTTTGACTTTTTGGTATGATTCGAACTAGGATTGAATCCCGGTCTGCAGGGCAATTGGTGAACACTCTAACCTCTTGGCCAATGAGTAGATTGGATGGTTTAATGGGACATTCTCACAAGTACAAAAAAATCTATATCTAAAAAGAAATTATTTTTTCTTGGGAAAAGTATGAAACCAGTCGCAATGTGCTTTTTCTTTGACATGGGTTTCGTCACTGTCTGGTCACAATAGTGGAAAAGAAAGTTTTTTTTTTTTTTTAGAAAGAGTTTCTTTAGTGTTATAGTAAGTTAAAATCATATAAGTGTGAGCGCATTTGAGCAGGTAAGTATTTATGTTTGGATATATGGATGTGTGCATATGTGTGTGTGTGTGGATGCGCGCGTATGTGTATGTATTAGATTGTTTGTGGAGGGGGGTATATGTGTCCGTATTTGTCACATGCCCCACCAGCGTAAGAGTGTGGCACAGAGCTTTTTTTGTTTTTTTGGCGGGTCCGGTCGCACGTGTCCGGTAGTTTCAAAAGTGCCTCTGACGTATCGGCCGACACGTTGTGGAAATAACAATAAAGATGAGGAAAATAGTCCGAAAACCCTTGATGATAAAAATTCTAAGACTAACTATTTTTGCTTCATGGCCAATGCTGCAGTTGACTAAAGTTCCCTGTCACATTTCAAGATTTTATTTCCCACAGACATCCAGATTATATACTAGGGAACTCTGTCAAATTATAAGCATGAAACACTTACACTCCAATTTGATGGTTCTCCGTCCAGAGGTGAAGGTCTTTCGAGTGATCAGCTGTCAAATAAATCTTGCTGAAAAGGTCAGTTTAGGAACGCAAGGTTCTCGAATCAAAGTAGACGCGTGAGTCATTTCCTGCGCTCTGTCAAGCCTAAATATGATGTCCTCGTTTAATGTGGACGGCGTAACATCTGTATCTATTTGATGCTTGGCCGATCTGCAATTTACAACCGCTCAGCCGTCAAGCATATAGGTGTGCCAAGCATAAACGGTTATATCTATTGAAAATTGACTCGGTGAATAGAGTTCAAATCCTCGATGCGGTTGTTTTTCGTTTCATTTCGCTTGAATGCTAAATAGACAGGCATGAATCAATCTCTTTTCGTTCCAGCTATGTATGGGTAATTAGAAAACGCATTTTTCTCCAAGCAGCGTTCGTGTAAATTCTACAATATGGATGCGCCATATGTACGCTTACTAAGCGTATGGAGAAAAGGCAAGACGGACATTGTACAATAATGCAATCCTGGAAGCAACATCCCACAAAACAGCAGTTGTACGGCCACCTACTTCCCATCTGTAAAACCATTCAAATAAGACGAACAGGATAAGGGGGACACAGCTGGGAAACCAAGGAAGAACTCATAAGTGACGTTCTCTTATGGGCACTTTCACGCAGACTTTGGACGACCAACCAGAACTTATCTACAACCGCTCTCTACAGACAGATCATGAAGTATAAAGGAGCTTCCAGAAACGATGAAAGATAGAGAGGAATAACGAGAAAGAGTTTGGGAAATCCGTGCTAGCAGCATATGATGATGATGATGGGTCATCTTGCCATGTTGGTAGGGAAAACATTCAAGAAGGTAAACGTTGAATTCAAATCCCCCCCTCTACCAACATGTCGGCATAGAGGGGTTGTTTGCAGCGTTGAGTCAGATCAGGGACCGTTCTGTGCTTCTGGTACCATGCAACTGTGGAATCTGTTCGACTTATCGTTGATGGAGATGGAATCAGCGACTCAAATACACATCCTGGTCTGGACTTGTTTCCCTTTTACGCTAATGCCTTTGGAAAAGGCATGGATTAATATTTTCTCTCCCTCACACAACTATGGGTTAATAGTAGGGCAGGTTGGGTTTTTCAACTTTGGTTCTGTGACTTGTCGAAGAGAGCAAACAACTCGGAGCTCAACTCAGTCTAAAAAGGGGATGTCCTCGTGGTGTAATGATTAAAGAGATGGACTGCGGAATCGTAGTACGCGAGTTCGTACTCCAGTCGCTCTATTACGTTCACTTTCGGGAAAATACCCATGGGAAAGGTATGAACCCCCTTATCCTCCCAGCTATGGGTTAAATAGTAGCACTACTATTTTTCTAGGAGAATAGCTTTGGCATTAAATAACCTACAAAAGTTGATATGTCATTAAACAAAGAAACCAATAAAACATATCAGTCTAAGAAATATTTGATAATTACATATTTGGAGAAGAGATGGGCGCTGTCAAATAACCCTCCAATGTTCATGGTGAACAACATTAGAGGCTTATGAGGAAAATTAATAGCCAAAATATAAAGCTGAATGTTAGCTTTCAGTAACAAGTAAGTGAATTTGACCTTCATCCTCAGTTAGTACAGAAAATCGAGTCTCTTGACAGAATCTATCTATCTATCTATCTATCACCATCGTTACTACCAGGTATCTCTGCTGGAAATTCTTCCAGACAGCATCCAGGATCCGCACACAGACATAAAGTGTGTCTTTCCAGATCGGCCAGCACTGGTGTGTTCATATGTAGATGTCCATAAGTAAAGTAAAGTTGACGACCTTTGTCGAGTGTGACTCGAAGGCTCCCTGTTCAATAGCTACAACACAAAGACATAGGAAAGGTCACAACTCCATCCCGGCATTGTTCCACTTACCTTTGATCTTTACCTTATAATGCTGAGTGTTAATCAAGGCGGCATCAAGTACCTTTTCTTTTTTCGTTTTTGGTATGACTCGACCTAGGATTGAACCGCAGTCACCCGGGCCATTAGCGAGCACTCAATTCAGGAGTTCTTCCTTACTTTTTCAGCAGTGTTCAGCACGTCTTGGTCATCTTACATGGACGGTTTGTGGATTGGAAAGCAAGAGTACGTACAGTTGCTTTTTTGTGAAATATTGTTTACAGGAACTGCTAAAAGCAATACGTAGCATTCTTTTGTAGTTCCCATCAAGTTATTTCTCCAAGCGTTGTCGTAAGAGTCTTAATAGTGCACCCATAGAGTTGTACCCACACAGCCACAGCTTAGAAGTAATCAATTTTATTTTTGTCCCAGAAATCAGATTTCCATATGATTGACATCTAATTAATAGCAGTCAACTTTTTTTCTATGTGCACATAGACATCGCTTTCAGTAGAGGAAATATCAATAAATACATGAACTAATCAACTAATTTCAAAGGCTTGCCCCTTATCCAAAAAGAACTACTGAGGAATTTAGCATTGAAAAAACGGAAAAATAACCAAGACCAAACCACTGCTTTGTTTTTCTCTTTAGTGATGTCATTGTTCAATCTATAGTCATTTTTATACAATTGATCAGTTCTATTTCAGACAAGTCAATTTCAAGCTATACAGTTTAGTCAAGCAGTTCTAATTCAACCAATTTAGTTTACTATAAGAATAAGTTGTCTCTACACACATTTAAATGTCAAAACAGTTCCATATTAAACAATTCAGTCTAGCGTAAGAAGAGTTTTAATGTCAAAAACTGTTCCACTTCAAACAATTCAGTTTAGCATACGTATGCAGTTTAGTTTTATTCAAACCATTGATAGGACCCGATCAGAGTGGACCTGAGAGCGATGGAAATGAAGGGGTACTCTGCATTACCCAAAGCAATATTGCAACCTCACCATCCGATTGTTTTGTATCATATCCAGGACACTTGTTGGTAATTTTTTAAAAAGACCAAATGTTGGTCATGAAGATAAACCTCTCCTGAATGCGAAGATAGCCGTAATATTTTTTATGATTCTGATTTTAGAGACATGAACATGGCCAAAAATATATCTCTTTACAATCAGCATCCGAGATCTTTGTTCAAGATTACGGATCTTGTACACCAAATGCACGGTTGTATCATTACACGGCGCAAATAGACACTTGCAACGCTAAGATGTTCAAATGGAAGTTCGAGCTGGTGCGGTCTCAATAGATATTTGTAAAACTTCTACGTCTTAAGTGTCTGTCAGAGGTCAGATCACCTTGCCGTGAGAAAAAGTGACGAACATAATTATGAACATCGTTATTCATTAATATCAAAGTTTATCCACAACTACACTTTTTAAGGAATCGTCAGAAAGAGCGAAACAGTGTATTAAAACTGAGTCAACCGCGTTAGCTAGAAAAAGAAAAACCAACACATTTTGAGGACAAAGAAACAGACATAGACCTAGAAATATTTTCCACGTTTTTTTTTTCAGTTCTAAAATGTGCTTCCTTGCAGAATCTCTCCTCACCGCTATGCGTCTAAAGATATAAATGTTGCCTTTAAATCGTCATGTCCCACAACCAACTAAATCTTTCCTGTCTCCTATCCCACATCCACTGCCTTCAGGCGTTTATATTTTTAGTTCATTTCAGTCAATTAGAACTCGTTGCCGATTAGCTATAAATGTTGCCTTTAAATTGTCATGTCCCACAGCCAACTAAATCTTTCCTGTCTCCTATCCCGCACCACTGCCTTCAGGCGTTTATATTTTTAGTTCATTTCAGTCAATTAGAACTCGTTGCCGATTAGCTACTGATATGTTTCTAATTCTAACAAGGGCGTCACTAATTATTTTACACGTAGAGAAAATAATTTTTTTAAAATAGTAAAATAAGTAAAGAAAGACATTCGAGGTGTGAGCAATTCAAACTTTATGTATTGTTGCTTAATATATCCTTGTTAAACTCCACGCCCAGCCGTTAGGGCTGTATTTGTCTCTACTTCCCACCAGACTAGACTTGACAACAGGGTCAATGACCCGAAGGTCGGATTAACGTGGGGATTAGGGGAGTGAAAGGTCGGGCACGAGCCGATGCTCGAATCCTGCTAGACTTTTCTGGTTATCGGCTCAATTAGTGCAATGTGTGTCTGCTGAATCTGTTGAGCATAGCTGGACATGGACCCTCACATGGGTCAGGGCACGGATGCCTTATAGTTTAGACTGGACAGCAAGGTCCAGTGCAATACAGAGTTGACAAAGGCATCAACGATGAAGATCGCCCAACCGAAGGTGGCTCAGCCAAGCCGGGGGCTTTTCAGCCTCAAGTCTGCCTTTGCTGGACAATGCCCCGTCCAACACAAATGCCAGACAGTCCGGCTAAAACGCCGGCTGGGGTCAAAGACAACAGCAAATTAATGACGTCGGCTTCGTTCCCGGGGCGCAGCCCTCCTGTTGGTTCTTAGAATACGCTCACTGTACCTTCTGCAGAGGAGTTTTTTTTTTCAAGTTGGCGACCGAAGTCAAGGGCGACCAGAAGGCTCCCATTTCAATAGCTACAAAACGTAGGTGTAGGGAAGGGCGCTACTCCTTTCCCTGGATTGCTCCACTTTACCCTTGATCCGTACCTTATATTGCTGAGTGTTAAGCAAGGAGGTATCAAGTACCATTTTTAAATTCTTTGGTATTACGTGACCTGGGATTAAACCCAGGTCTCCCGAACCATTGGCGAACACTCTCCTGGATCTGATACTTAACTCCATATCAGGTTGAGAACTGGGAGTGTGGATTATTCTTTCTCTGTCGTAACCGAAAGGTTCACGCTGAACCGATATGGTAGTATTTTTTTGAGTTCTATGTATGGGTCAAATAGATATATTTAAAAACTATTCGCTTTCTTCCTTTTCTTTGTTTAATGCCATATAAAACTTGGTAGGTTATTTAATACCAAGACCATCCTTGTAGAAGAACGGTTGTGTCACTATTTTACCCGTAAATAGTGAGATAAGGTGATTCATATCTTTTCTAAAGTTAATAGTCCAAAAGTTAATGTCATAGCTTGACTCTAATTTGAACTCGCTTACAAAGATGTCACATTCCAGAATGTTAACCATCGCGCCACAGAAGGAGTTGACATGCTAAAACGAATCAATGAATTTATAAGTTAATCAGTAATCTCTTTGTACGTTTTTTCGTAATATTCAATGCCCTTCATTAATAAGTACACTCTTTGTAATATAGTACGCCTTAATATACATGGGAACCATGCGACAGCAAATAACTCTACTGATAGTACAGGGGCCCGACAATATTTTTCGGACACTTTAGTATTCGACTTTCTGAGTACCATAGAGTGGCGAAATTCCTTCAATAGAATAGCATAAACATATAAAGACAATACCTGTAATAAAAAATGGAAGAAAATCGATTAGGTAAGGAAAAATATTTAATTTTCATCATTTTTTACAAAACACACGCGACATAATTTTTCGGATATCGTTGAAAAACTGTTAATAGTCTGTAATATCACCTTTCTTCTCATAAACTTTTATCAATCTCTCTTCATAATGATCAAACATATGCACAATAACATCTCTACGTGTTTCTATTAGTTGTTTTTGGCTCCTAATATTCGTTCCCATAGTTGAGCCTCTTTCGTTATTTCAGGTCCATCATAGACAAGTTGCACAAGCATTTCCCAAACATTTTCTATTAAATTTAGATCTGGGCTTCATGCAGGCCATTCCAAAGTAGTCATATTCACTTTATCCATCTATTCTTTCATGAGTTTTGACACATGGATGCTGCAATTGTCTTACTGAAGAACGAAATAATTCCCCATCTCTCTTCATATCCTTGGTAGGGCTTTCTCGTCCAGCAACTGTTTGTAGCTTTCGCTGTTCTGTCGTCCTTTCAGCCACCCCAACCATATATTTCCATTAGCAAAGATCATACCCCAAACCATAACTCCTCCTCCTCCCATCTGTCGTTTGTTCAGTACAACAGGCTCACCCCTTCTCGACCAAGTACACCGTCCATCGGGCCAATCAAACTTGAAACGCTTCTCATCAGTAAATATAACCTTCTTAAAGTCAACATGCTTTGTTAACAACCTTTTAGCACACTCCTTTGTGTTTCTTTGTTAGTGTAATTTTTTTCTTAGCCTTTAGCATACTTCAAACCAATCCTATGCAGCGTTCTTTGTACTGTTCGGACGTTTACATCCAATTCACATTTCTCCTTCACTTGTCTTGCTGTAACTTTTTTTCCAGATGTCAAAAGCCGTGTCACAGTCCTCTTCATTCTCCTTTCAGTCCTCTTGCCAATTGATCTTTTCCGCCCTCTCTTCTTTTTCCGCTCGGAGTTTGTCTTCAGCATGTATTCGACAGTTGATTTCGACAGCTTCAAATCCATGGCGATCCTTTTGATGCTGAGGCTATCTTACCGCTTCTTCCATGCCAAACAAACGACTTCTTTTGAATGCATTTTACCTCATTAAACTTAATTGTTTTGCCAAGAAATGTCCGGACTATTTATGTTGTTAGATTATCCTATGTTAACATAGTAGTAGGGGTGCCTGTGCCCGAGAACAGTGTACAAGCAGAAAATTTGCATACAGCAACATATACATGAACATAGCTCTTAATAAAATAGGATTTTTTGTCATGTCCAAAAATAGTGTCACGCAAGTTTTCGCAAAAATCACAAAAAACTAAAATTATCAAAGCCAAACTAAAAAAAAAAAAATGATTACACTAGTAGTGGATTTTCACTCCTCAACTACGTACTTACAATCTCAAAAGTTTTTGGCTCTAGTGACCACCTTGAAGTACTTTTTTCAAAGTGTCCGAAAAATATTGTCGGGCCCCTGTAATATTGTGTTCTTTTTTGTTTCAGATTTGAAAATAGTATGCTATAACAACATTTAATCCTTGATCACAATGCCTTGGACCAGACAGGAAAAAAAAGTATGTGTTACTTTTTTGGAGAAAAAAAATCATTGAAAACCGTCTCAAAATAGATGCAACCTATTAATATAATTATGATTTATTACTGCAGCAAGAAACTAAAAAAAAGACTGCGTGTCCTAAAAGTTGATATATTAACAATTTAAAAAAAAAGTGGTTTTGATGTCTCTAGCTCAAAGGATGCATTTTATATGCACATACTAATAAAATATATATTTCTTCAAGATAGAGAAGGTCTCAATAAACATGGGAACCATGCGACTGCTAATAACTCTACTGATAATAATGATATGTTCTTTATTGTTTCAGATTTGAAAACAGTATAGAATAACTACTATCAATAATCATACACAATGCCTTGGACAAGACAGGAGAAATAGGATGCATCACTACTTGCTTGGAGAAAAAATCATTGAAAACTGTCAAAATAGATGGAACACATTAATATAATAATGATTTATTTCTAACTAGCTTATTGGCTGTGTGGGTAGAATGTTCGCCAATTGTACGGGAGACCTAGGTTCTATCCCATGTCACGTCATACCAAAGACTTTTAAAATGGTACTTGATACCTCCTTGCTTAACACTCAGCAATTCATTGGAGGTGCCCGTGGTGTAATGGTTATCGTCGCATGATATGGACACGGCGACACGAGTTCAAATCCTGGACCTGACTGATTACATAGCACTAATACCCTTGGGTATAAATCCAATTATTCTCCCTCCAGCTATGGGTAAATAGTAGGGCAGACAAGATTCTTCAGCCTTGGTAAGGCAACTAGTCTAGGAGAAGGAAAACTCTGAATTCAAACCTGATAAACTCCGCTTAAAAAATTGACCTTGTGTCATATCCTGCCCGAGCAGAGGGGTTGGTAAATATGAACATTCAGCAATTCAAGGTATGTACCGAGGATAAAGTGGAGCAATCAGGGCGAAGGAGTAGCGCCCACCCTTACACTTTGGTGTAGTAGCTATTGAAAAGGGAGCCTTCTGGTCGCCCTCGACTAAAGGGAAACAAAATGAGACAACGTACTTACGAAGACAAGAAACTCAAGTATAAAATTAAAATCATCATCATCATCATGACAGGCCCCATCACGGATATCCCTGATTCTCTCTCGCCACTTCTCCCTATCGTTCATCGCCTCTGGCCGGTCTTCAGGGCTACATCCCGTATCCTCACATAGCTGCTGTATGTATGTTCGAGCTGGTCGTCCCGCTTTTGCCCAGCTATATGTGGAGGTCCATAGGAGTACATCACTTATGAGCTCGTCCCTGCTTCTCCAGCAGTGTCCTGCGTGTCTGGTTTGTCTAACTTGGATAGTTTTCGTAATGGGAGGCAGGTGGCCGTATAGTTGGTGCCTTGTGGGGTGTTGCCGCCAGGACTTGTTCAAAATTGTTTGCAGTATTCTTGTGTAATTGCCATCTAGCTTCTTCTCCAGCCGTTTAGTTAGCGTCCAAGTAGTGCATCCTAAGGTATAAGCAATCGAATATTTCACCGTGATAAAACTTTGCAATAAGTTTTATAAAGTATTCATACCCTACTTGAATATAGATTCTCCCTCAATAATTTACATAAAATCATTTGCTTTGTGATTAAAAAGACCTCAACCGAAATATTTTGAATTCTGTATTTGACTTCCCACCCCTGAAAAAATGCTCAAGTGATGTAACATGCAAAAAAATTGAATTGAATTATATCTCAAAAGTAAAGCCCTGAATTTAATAAAAAAGAAGTGAAACACACAAGCTGATTTGATATATATTTAACCCATTTCGAATTGGGCCAGAAATAGCTTTATAGTCGACAATGTTTTTCAAATTATATTACAGGGGCCGTAAATGAACTTTTTCCAAATTACTCATAAATATTAGGAATATAAACATATAAGATGAAGCTAAATATATTCGAGTGTGAATTAACCAACAATCTAATATCGGATGTCTTAAAAATAAGCTCTGTTGAAGAGGCTTAGAATACGCAGCCTGTATCATCAGTAGAGAAGGGATAAAACAAAGGAGGCATGAAACTCATCTTTATCCGATATTGAAGCTCCATGTCGGTACCTACGGGGAGAATGAAGTCACTATTTCATTGCCATTACTCCCAATACCACTCAAACACGGAATGTTTATTTAGTCCTAATTTATTATTATTTGTTTGTTATGCTTCTGATATGGGAATTCTTCTCCTATATTTATCCAACCCCTCCGTTCGGGCAGGATATGACACAAGGTCAATTTTTTTAGCGGAGTTTAACAGGTTTGAATTCAGAGTTTTCCTTCTCCTCGACTGGTTGCCTCACCAAGGCTGGAGAACCTAATCTGTCCTACTATTTATCCATAGCTGGAGGGAGAATAATTGAAGTCATACCTTTCCCAAGGGTATTAGTGCTATGTGAAATGCAATCGGTATCGTCCAGGATTTGAACTCGTATGATCGTGTCCAATTCCTACGACGATTCTTATCCTCCCCAGCTTTGTGTTCAATAGTATCACTGATGTTTCTTCTCTGAGGATAGCTTTGGCATTGAATTACCTATTAAAGTTGATACATTTAAACAACCCCTCCCCCAAAAAAAAACAAAAAAATCAAACAAATCTTATGACTCCTTGTGTTATATAATAACCGAGGGATTTCGGTTCATGTCTTTGAGTTTAGTTAGGCTGACAACCTTTCGGTTCAGCACATGGGTTAGTTAGGTGCAACATTGAGACATGTGTTAACGCGGGCGCGCGGGGGGGGGCGGATAGAGGTGTCATTAAGATGTCATAATAGTCCGAGACGAAACGTGGTGACAGGGTGCAGGTGACGTCACGCACCGGAAGCGCGCTGAGGTTGGTGTGAGAGTTTGAAGAAAGAGAGAGTCGAGTACTAGACGCGAAACGAAGAGGTTCGACTTTTGGAGCTCGCAAACGCCAGGAAAACTTGCGCCCTATAAGGGCCGCTCGAGACGGGGGCCGCTCGAGATGGGGGCCAAATGAATAATTCAGCATAGAAGATTGTGTCTCTCCTATTTACGTCGAAACCATTAACTCAAAGTTAATAAAAAGGTTTCGTACCTGAACAAGAATTCGTTACGTGTTTTCGAATTCCGAGATTCCTATGTTCTTTATATATTCTATCGTTATGAACATTATATGTCAATTTCGCACATGGCGTTAATTGAGAATATGTAACACTTGGGTATCTCTTCTTTAACTCGAGTATGTATCTCTTTTTTAACTCGCTTATGTATCTCGTCTTTAACTCGCTTATGTATCTCTTCTTTAACTCGAGTATGTATCTCTTCTTTAACTCACTCATGTATCTCTTCTTTAACTCACTTATGTATCTCGTCTTTAACTCGCTTATGTATCTCGTCTTTAACTCACTTATGTATCTCTTCTTTAACTCAAGTATGTATCTCTTCTCTAACTTGAGTATGCACCTCTTCTGTAACTCACTTATGTATCTCTTCTTTACCTCGAGTATGTATATCTTCTTTACTTCGAGTATGCCCCTCTTCTGTAACTCACTTATGTATCTCTTCTTTAACTCGAGTATGTATCTCTTCTTTAACTCACTTATGTATCTCTTCTTTAACTCGCTTATGTATCTCTTCTTTAATTCGCTTATCACAGTAACCTTTGAAAAGAAGGAAAACTCTTTGCACAGAAATATAGAAGATTAATAAAATGTAACATATACATATATAAAATATACGGATATGTAAAAACGTTCTTAATGTTTATAGAATATTCATACGCATAGGAATCCGAAAAACACGAAACACTGACGACTGACTTTTGGTTCAGTTACGAAATTTTTATTACCTTCTTTAAGTTTAGGTTTTTCGACACGAGGAGAGAGAGAGAGAGAGAGAGAGAGAGAGAGAGAGAGAGAGAGAGAGAGAGAGAGAGAGAGAGAGAGTCTTTCTATGCTGACTATTCGTCCATCGTCAGCTCTCAACTCACTGACTTAACCAACGCGTGCGTGCGCACCGCAGTCCCCAAACTGCGACCGGCTTCGCCCGGGCCCGAAAAATCAACTCGCTTCGTCAAAGTCCAAATCTCAACTCACTGCTTTTATTCAAAATCACAAAGAATTCCAGCTCATCGCTTCCGGGCATGACGTCATTCACATCCCCAATTCCATTTCCATCTAGGGTTTTTATTGTGACATCTGTGTTTGTCACAGCCTCCCTGCACGCGCGGGAACACCTGCGTTAATGTCTGCACCTACCCATGCACTAAGCCGAAAGGTTCTAAGCCTAACTAAACCCAAAGATAACATATATAAAACGAAAAATGATAATATTAAAAAAAACCTTCCGCAATTATATAACAAAAATATCTAAGTACAGATTAAATTCTATAAAGTAATTCAACAGATAGTTTCTAAAAATGTTTTCTTGAATTCTTTTTCTAACCAGTTTTTCGGAAATCAACCGATCTTACCATTATTTCGGAAATCAACCGATCTTACCATTATTTCGGAAATCAACTGATCTTACCATTATTTCGGAAATCAACCGATCTTACCATTATTTCGGAAATCCACCGATCTTACGATTATTTCGGAAATCAACTGATCTTACCATTATTTCGGAAATCAACCGATCTTACCATTATTTCGGAAATCAACTGATCTTACCATTATTTCAGAAATCAACTGATCTTACCATTATTTCGGAAATCAACCGATCTTACCATTATTTCGGAAATCAACCCATACGATCTTTTTTTCATACTATTATTGTTTTGGATCTGAGTGGACAATTTTTTTCCTAAGATATATTACTCAATCAGCAAAAAATCCAATTATTTAGTTGAGTTGATTTTTGAAATTTGACTCCACAATAAATTTACTGCTACCGGAGAAATATTGAAAAAATGTCTACTATAATTAAAAATTCCATTAATTATCTTGAAATTATAAATTAGATAATCTATCATTCTTCCTTCTATAAGTTAGTTAATACACATTTGTTTAATCTCTCTCTCTCTCTCTCTCTCTCTCTCTCTCTCTCTCTCTTTAATTGTAATTATTCACACTTTTTAATCATCTTTGTCACTCTACTTTGTGTATATTTCCAATATCAATAGTCCACTCCAATTTCTATCTCTAGACAATAGAGGCTTGGCCTGGGTATACAGTTCTATATGTGTTTTATAGGTTTTATCGTCTTAAAAAGTTTTGTCTCCCTTTAAATACAATGTTTAACCATCAACCCATCATTCCATTCCTCCTCTAGAATACCAACCAAAACCCCTTGCCCAGTCGGCTGGCGCTGTAGAATACACCGATGCACCTCTGTACAGAGGTCAGACCCCCAGCCGATGAAAGTCGTGGATATGACACTAAATAATCTGATGGTGAGGTTCCAGTGATGCTGGAGCTTTGGGAAATGCAGAGTACCTCTTCATTGCCATCACTCCCTGGTCCACACTGACCCTGAGTTGTAGTACTAGATAGGGTTCTATCTATAGGCTAAATAGAACTAATTGCATACAGATGCTAAACAGAATTGTTTGAATTAGATCTGTTTGACTAAACTGCATAGCTTGAAAGAAAAATGTTTTTGAAAATTAATCTGTACTTACATTCGAACTAGGTGCTCATGCTAAACTGAATTGTTTGAAATGGAAATGTTTTTGATAATTAAACTGTACTTACACAAAACTAAATTGTTTGATATGGAACTGTTTTGACATTTAACTTTGTAAACAAATTATGTACTTATACTAAACTGAATTAGCTGAATTAGAACTGTTTGAATAAACTGAATAGCTTGAAATAGAAATGTTTTTGACAATTAAACTGTGAACTCATGCTAAACTGAATTGTTTGAAATAGAACCGATTGTATGTATAAAAATGGATTTGGCGTTAAATAACCTATAAAGGTTGATATGCCATAAAACCCAAACAACGAACCAATCTATACAATACACAACATATGATTGTTAGCTTTAAATGTAGAATCAAGATCAATCCCAAGATAGCATTCCGTATTTGTATTACATAAAGAAAAATGTGTAAATTTGTCCCTTTTTACACAGAAAAACAGCTCATTTCTAAATTGCATTCTCTAGGCACAAACGCAAAATATGAAGCATATAATCGACATTTTCTATTTTTTTGTAACATAAGCAATTGAAAAACAATACAATATATCCCAGAAATAATGCATATTATATATATATATATATATATATATATATATATATAAATTATACAGTCAGTGTCCAAGGACAATAGGTGTGGATTATTCCATACATAGAATATATGAGGGTAATCATATAAATCTATGAGAGTGCTCAGAGCATGTAAAAGAGTCATCAGACGAGACGGAGAATATACCAATAATATTCTCCGCCGAAATAAATTTATTATGACGGCTTAACCGAGTTTGAGTCTCCATTTAATTGTACTATATATATATATATATATATATATATATATATATATATATATATGTAGAAAAAGTAAAAGCGGAGAAAAGATATATGTTTGGAAGTTCATTTATTGTGCCGACGTGTTTCGATTTCAAGGTTTTGTCTGAATACAGAAATATTGTTGTGTAGTCATATAATAAATATGCTTATATATACATATACATGTTTATGCAGGATACATACTGACGCAATGAATAACGACGAGCGAAGACTTCTTTAGAAAAATTTACCTCTCACTTTATTTGTAACGTTTGCATGTGAGAGGGAGTTGGAGACCGAAGAGAACTGCAATATATTGACCCTACTCTTATGGCCGTCATCGTTGTGTCTTTCTTGATCTCCAGGGCTGCTCAACCGGAGGCCCAGGGGCCCAGCTCTCTGCTGGATGATGGCTTTCTTTACTGCACCTTATCACCAACTGGTCTCCAAAACTCCATCGGCCGGGTGTGGCTTTCCTTACCTCATCGTGTCTCCAACGTCTCTGATCCCCAACTCATCAGGGGCCCCAAGGTCCCCCTCCGCCGGGCTTTCTCTACCACATCTTATCAGAAACTTCTCTGGACCCCAACTGTCTGACTTCCTGTCTTGACCGAGTTATATAATAGTTCAACCCCCACTCAATCGCCCACTCAATCTTTGGAATGGCATGTTTGATCATCATCAAGCGGAAATAACTGTCATGCAGTTCACAGGTCACTCTCTTCCGGTGCATCAGTCTATGAGTGTACCATGGGATTTTTTACCTTGTCCCATTTCGTCAGCGAAGCGCACCTACCCGATTTCCTCTCATAACTGCCATTGGAATGTGTCACTTCCTTCCGGTGCATCATTTTGGAATGGCAAGTTTGGCTGGGTCGAAGGTCAAAATACAACAATATCCAATTAATTTATTTCTTTTTTGTATGAGAAATAATTATGACTGATAAAGTTTTTTTTTATTCAGTTAGAAAGATTAAGACTTCCTGCAGAATCAAAAAATATATCTGTTATAATAATATCTCATACAGAATAATAATAATAATAATAATAATAATAATAATAATAAAGATAATAAGATACTTCAACTAAACTGAATTGCTTGAAATAGAACTGTTTTGACATTTAATCTGCGTACTCATTCTAAACTGAATTACTTGAAAAAGAACTGTTTTGGAATTTAAATGTGAGTAAACAAAATCTATACTTATACTAAATATTAGATAATTGCTATTAAATAACCAACAAAGGTTGATATGTTATAAAACCCAACAACCAACAAACCTACCAAGAACTCACATTGACCATACTATAACTATACTCTCTCGTAACCTTACGTACCTCCTCTCAGATATAAATGACATAAAACAGCACCTAATGACAAAGACACTGACAAACTCAAAACAGTAAATATACTCTATATACCCACCAGTGTTTTTCAATTATTCAATCAAAACGCCTTTGAAACTATTTGCATGTTTTCAAAACAGATTCTTCAGTTATCTTTATTCCATTCTTCCTCGATGGCAGTCTTAATTGAACCAATATTTGGATTGGAAGTTGCATTTTTTTTTGTTTTCTAAAACGCTCCGTATAGCGTAATCAAGGCGGGTTATGGTCTCGGCTTAAATCTTCCTTAATTGCTATCCTCATAGTTTTTTCGTGGACTCAATTCATTGGCGTGCATTTTTTTTATTACCGTTCAAGGGTCTTTCTTAATCACTGTAGCAAGAGTAGTTAAAAAGCCTTCTTTGTGATTTTGATTGATCTTCTATTCCATATTTACCAACCCTATCCGCTCGGGCAGGATATGACACAAGATCAATTTTGAATCAGAGTTTAACAGGTTTGAATTCAGAGTTTTTCTTCTCGTAGACTAGTTCCCTCACCAAGGCAGAAGAACCTAGTCTGCCCTACTATTTATCCATTGCTGGAGGGAGAATAATTGGATTCATACCTATCCCAAGGGTATTAGTGCTATGGGAAATGCAATCAGTCTCGTCCAAGTTTTGAACTCGTGTCGCCGTGTCCATTTCCTAACTATTACACCACGGGCACCTCCACTTATAACTATTACACCTCTATTCCTCATTTTCTTAAATAAGCTCTTATTCTGGAAACATTTTTCAGTGGTATATAAAGAAAGTTTGGCTCGGTTTCGGCGTTAAACAAATAAGATATTTTTTGTTGATTGTTTTCTTGCTCACTGATATGGGGCTGAATTTTAATTTTAGAAAAGTTATTGTCGAGGGTGACCCGAAGGCTCCCTTTTCGATAGCTACTACACCAAGGTGTAGGGGAGGGCGCTACTCCATTCCCAGGATTGCTCCACTTTACCCTTGAACCGTACCTTATAATGCTGAGTGTTAAGCAAGGTGGCATCAAGTTCCATTTTTAAAGTCTTTGGCATGACTCGAGCTGGGATTGAACCCAGGTCTCCCGGGCCATTGGCGAACACTCTAACCGCTTCTTTAACCAGTGTGGTAATACATATTGGGATTCATATATATATATATATATATATATGTATGTATGTATGTATGTATATTTTGGCAGCATTTCTTCATTAATACATATTTCATTGAACATAAGAGACATTTTTGTCAACATATTTTTTGTTAATCCTTTCGAATTGTTGTATTGATCTGATGATATTCGGCGGGAATTGATTGATGTATCTACCATACTTATTTATTTCCCAAGTACTTTCTGCCCGATTTTGGGTCATCATCAGGGGAAGATCTATTACAAAAGGGATGTAACTTTGATTGTACATTACTACTTTGTAAGAAAAAGAGCGTATGTACTGTTTTCTTGTGTAGCATTTACTTTACAAATGTGTTTCTATAAATAGTGTCAGTAGCTAAAGACATTTAAGTTCATTAGCACTAGATTCAAAATTAATTCTATTAAGTTTGGGTCATATGTTCCTAATATGTAGTGCCTCGAGAATCTTTAAGTTTTTAAACCAGTGCTAAAATATTTAAATGTCTTACCTACTGACGCTATTTATGGAAACAAATTGGAATACTCGCTACTAAACCCTGATTATCACAGATGGCGAATTTCAAAAATGCAATCTGGACGTAAGGACACTTTAGAAGAACAATATGCAATAAAATTCTGTTTTTAACTTCGAAAAAATGCCACAGAAATCTATGGAATGCTTCAGACTGCTTTTTCTTACATGAATCGAGAATCAGTTTTTGAATGGCATAAGAGATTTAAGGAAGGCAGGGAGTCTGTGAAGGATGATGAGAGGTGTGGGAGGAGTAAGGAATTCAATGCACCAGAGTTGATTGGCCAAAGGGTTATGGTTAGGGTTACTATGTTGAGGTTTTAAGGGAGTTCAGGAAGAGATTCCATCGGATAAGGCCAGCACTCTTCAAATCGGGTCAGTGCATTTCCACGAGGACAATGCACTAGTCCACAACTCCATCCTTGTCACAGACTATTTGACCAAGATGGGCATCAAGACAGTTCCTCACCCTCGCTACAGTCCAGACCTTGCTCCCTGTGACTTTTGGTTATTCCCTAAGCTCAGAGGTAGTCGATATGAGACAACTGAGGAGATGAAAGAGGCTGTGACGAAGGTCATTGACATACTCACGCAAAAGGACTTCCATGGGCCTTCCAGAAGTTGTTGGAACGGTACAAGTGCATTGCAGCCGAGGGATATTACTTTGAAGGGGAGTAGAGTTTCATGTTTGTACTATCAATAAAAGTGCTCATACGGAAATAGTCTGGAAACTTATTTAATAATCCTCGTACGTTTTTATTCAAACAATAGCGATAAAACAAAAAGTGACATTTTTCGCAGGTTTTTTCTTTAGAACCCTTAGAATCAGCTCTTCTAATTTTTAAATCAGGAATCACATCAAAAACACTTTCTCCAAACTATGAAATCACACACACACATATACATATATAAATATATATATATATATATATATATATATATATATATATATATGTGTGTGTGTGTGTGTGTGTGTGTGTAATGTTCATCAAATATAGTACTTTGTAAACAAAATTCAACATCATAACTAAACCAACTTGCAATCTGAGAACGAATCTATGTACTCTGAAAGAGGGTACTGCCAAGTGAATAAGCAAAGCCATGGAGCCAAATAACCAAAATCCGAGCGATGATAGCAAAATGATCAGTCTCGAAGTCTCGAAAAACAAAAAAGGTTCCAGAATCATAAAACGAGTGTTGCCTATAGAAGTTTTCGGTCTGGTTCCGTTTCTTCATTTAATGGCGTATCAACCTTCGTAGGTTATTCAATGCCAAAGCCACCATTGTATAAGGAAAGTAGTAGTACTCTTTAACCCATGGATGGGAGGATAAGAAGGGTACATACTTTTCCCAAGGGTACTTGCCTTAACGTGAACGTAATAACGCGACTAGAATCCGAACTCACTTTCTACAATTTCGTAGTCCAGCGCTTCAACTATTACAGCATCAGGCAAACAAAGTTCTAATATTAAACGTGAGGATATCAATAAAATGAATATTATCAATGATAACTCTTTAAATCTGAATAATAGCATTCTAATTATGACAATAGGTACCTTAAAATTATTCTAAAGTCTAAGCTAATAGGAGTTGCCAGGTAGCTAATTTCAGCCGAACATAGCGAATTTTAAACCTACATATGGCATATAAGACACATGGTGGGTTTAAAAGATATTTATGATTAAAAAAAAGCGCGCCTTATATGCAGTCAAATTCGATAAACTATGAATGGTTACTTTATTTTTAGTCACTTGAAGCTATATAACAATTTAAAAGAAAATTATTATTAAACAAAAAAATACTTGAAACCATATAATTATCAATTTTAGATAGGAAAACTTGAAACCATACAAATCTGTTTAGCTTATTGTAATATAATGGCCGAGTGATTTCGGTTTATCCCTTATGGTTTGGTTGGGCTGAGAGCCTTTCGGCTCGGCGAATGGTTTGGTTGGGTGCAACATTAAAGCAGGTGTTCGCGCTCGCGTGCAGAGCGGACGTGTCACTCGGATGTTACAGGGTTACACAGTGCAAGTGACGTCACGCACCGAAAGCGCGCGGAGGATTTTGGGAGATTTTGAAAAAGTCACTTAGTTGAGAACTGGACACCGAACGAGACGGTTGACTTTCGCTTGTTCGTGGAGACCTTTGTGGCGGGTACCACACGTGTTGGGGGGGGGGGGCAGATGAAAAAGTCAGAATAGAAAGATTGTGCCTCTCTTCGTATGTCGAAGAACCTTTAAACTCAAAAGTAATTAAAAGGTTTCGTACTTGAACAAAGAGGTCGTTACGTATTTTTCGAATTTCGAGATCCTATGTTCTATGTATATATGTAATGAACGTCCCAGTACATTTCGCATATTCGTGTATATGGCTATGGTACATTATTTGGTTTAGTTTTGGTTTGTTTTTATGTTTGATTGCGTATCGATTCTTTTAAAACATCACCCGACCTATTTAACGTAGAGATGGAGAAGATTACTCGTCATCATCATCATTATCGTCTCGAACTGTTAGCACGAAATTCCCTGAATCCCTTGCGCTATTCGTCTCTATCATCCATCGTTTCTGGCTGGTCCACTAACGACATCCTGTGTCCGCACAGACCTGTTGTAGATAGTTGGTTGTCCAAAGTCCCTGTGATGGGGTCCATATATCTCCAACAGTGTCCTATATGTTTTTCCGCCTTACGTGGACGGTTTTAGGGATGGGAGATTGATGGCCATACAGCTGCTGTTTTGTGGAATGTTGTTCCGAGGATTTGTCCAATATAGCTCGTAGCACTCTTGTGCAATACCAGTCTAGTTCTTTTTCTCTGTATGCTTTGTCAGCGTCCATGTGGTGCATCCATATAATAATATGTACACGACCGCTGCTTGGAAAAATTGTGTTTTCTTTTATCGGATAGATTTGACTTTCATATGGACAACCTGTCGATAGCAGTCTATGGACTGTTATCGATAGATAATCTTTTTTATTATCTTTTTATCATTAAGAGTTTTCAGACTATTGTCTTTATCTTTATTGTCATTGTTATTTCCAAAACGTTTCAACCGATATGTCCTCCGGGTTTCTTCAGGTGTTTGTCGAATTCAAGAACCTTCACTGAACTTCGAACTACGTCTTTATTGAATCCACGGGGGTCGCCTTTTCTGATTCCGGGTACAAGTGTTAAGTATTCCTGCATTCTTAATCGCCTGCAGTCAGGATTGAACCTGCAAATGATTGTCTCCTCAGAAGCTTAGGGAACCAACGCCTATAACTGTTGCACCATGTGTCCTGCTGCACAATTCACAGTGAATTTTTGGTACTTATAAACTTAATGTTCTTACTAGACTAGAATTACTACTAATATGTATGATTTTTTTTTTACCTGTGCTCATATTCAGATTTATTTATCTACTTATTTATTTATCTTTTTTTTTTCAGCTAGCTTCGTCTCAGAAAAATTTAGACCAGTAATTATTTGTATTAGATAATAATTCTTTGTATCATAAACCTGTGTACAGTAAATCCTTAAGAAACAACACAAATTTAAATATAAACGTACAAAGTAAACATTTTCATCACCTCTAGGCTTTGAATCACCCGAGACAGTTTGTGATACCGTTATAAGCAATCAATCAAAAAAGACAATGCTGTATTTTTTTTTTCGGCAAACATCATAGATGGTACATCTTATTTTAAATTTTCTTGAAACGTTTCGGGGATTCTTTTGTTACTTGAACAGATATCTGTCTACATGTTGAATAAACTTTAGAAGCACCGGGTATCTATGATTACGTTATGGCTGAATGTTGCATAACTTTTAAATAGGGATATGAAAAAGTGGCAAAAAAATGAAAACTGAATTGCTGAAAGTAACATGTTTTACACGTGAATAAATTGTCATTTTCAGCGATACGTTATTCATTTAAAAATTGGTTTCTTTCATACTTCTTTAACCACCATTATCAGATAAGATTATCTGAAATATTTATCATTGCTTAAAATATAAGAATTTATTCATTTCTTTTTGCATCGGATACAAAGTTGTTGAAAATTCTTCGAAACACTTATTTATTCAGCGATTTATATTATATACAATTTTTTCTCATTTTTCTCTCAAATGCGGAAAATATTGATATTTTTCATACTATCTCAAGCAAATACGTATTCGTAGAATATGATTCATCTAATATACATGTAGGTACAGAGGAACAAACATTGTTTTACAGGGAATGTTTTTTCAGTTATATTTTTTCCCCACATCATTAGATAAGATTATCTGAAATATTTATCATAACTTAAATTTTAAGGATTTATTTGTATACATTTTTGCATTTAATACAAAGTTAATAAATTTGAAGAAAATTGGTCAAAACCCCCATTTATTCAAGTATTTATATTATCCACTTTTTCTCCCTTTCTCTCGAATGTGGAGAGTACCTGTGGTGTAAAGGCTGAAATACTGAATTGCAACTTCGAAGTAAGTGAGTTCGAACTCCAGTCAAGCACTAAAATAACTAGGGATACCTAGGTTAAAAATAGAATGGTATCAGTAGCAAATCAACAACGAGTTATAAATGGCTGAAAGGAACTCAAATGAAAGCGCTATAAGGCAGTGGATGCGGGATAGGAGACAAGAAATAGTCAGTTGGTGGCCCGTACGCGACGAGGTGAAGACAGTCAGATAGATACCGGACACGATGATGTGCGGACAGCCGAAAGCTGCGGCCTTCATTTTGTAGTGAGATCTGAAAATAGGTCCCAAACCCACTCGTGAACCTATGAGGATGAACCCCGTGAAGAAGCACATGTTAGAACTACAGTAGAAAACGTGAAAGAAATATCAAGTTTTGACTCTTCTATCTTCTACCAATATTTTTTCTCTTTGCTGAGCTAACGCTGTCGGCTCAGTTTACATATGCTGTTTTCTCCTCTTAACGACTTCTAGAATATCAAGGTACTTTTTTTTACAGCTATCTTCATTTACTGTCTACCACCCTAATTAAAATTGTTTATCCTGAACATAATTCCTGATTTTATTAATTTGGCCTGATATTTATTCTAGTTTGGCTTTTGTTATATGTTAGTGATTTCAGTGATGTCTTCAGTTGTTTCTGGTTTTTGTCAACTTTCTTTTATTAAGAAGGGACGATTTTTTTGCTATTTTTTTTAAAATACTTTTGATTCCAAGGGAACTGTATATTTGGCTTGTATGCGCTTAGCTGCTGTTTTCGAGTCGTTATTCGAAACATGTTTATCTTGTGTCTCTTGAAGAGTATCAACCGTGATTCTTACATTTAACAATAAGTGATTGTTTATATCAGTACTGGCTTGAAGGGACCAGTCAACTCGTACTGATTTATGCAAAAGCGAACTTTATACGATGAGTCTGTTATTGGATGATATTCCTTTAAAAGAGGAGCATGCAGCGGGGTTCATGGCTCTGTTTATCCACTGAGTAGATCGTTGTTTCATATTTTGTTATTTTTAGTTTGAGTAACAAATCCACATGTGTGTTAAAAGTCTTTCTTTGTTTGCTAATCAAATCATGAATTTGGCTAAAACTAAATTCTGAGGGAAGTTTCTGTGACATATCGGCTAACGTGCTGGACTGTGACATCGAAAGTAAGAGAGTTCGAAATCTACTCAAGGCTATTTTACTTTCACTTTCACTTTCAGACCAATATTCTTAAAATAGTTAAGAACACCCTCTCATGACCGCAGGTTGGCTTTGCTACTGAATAAATCACTAAGGTTGATACGCCATTAAACAAAGAAACCAGAATCTAGACTCCACCATATTTTAACTTGGAAAAGCTGGTAAAATGAGCTGAACCTTTTCCCAATGCTTGGATTATATTGCTATAGTTTTTTCGCACTATATTCGTTAATCTTTGAATGTTTTTCGTTAATCTTTTTCATTTATCCACTGATATCCAATTCATTAATTCAAACCAATGAATTCATCCCTACCGTGTTCTTACATCTTTTTTTCCCTCCGCTAGAATCTTATTAATGACCAGGGGTCTATAAGAACAACCATAAGAATTCCTGTCATGTATCAAAACTTGTTAGTAGTCTACGGAAGACAGACCGACTCTTAAATAACAAATATAGATTTTTTTACATTTTCTTGAAAAGAACAGCTTGAAAACTGTCAGTATCAGATAGAAATATTTGTTACCATATAAATGTGTGTAAACAAATGATTTTAGACAAAAATGGACCATTTAAAAATGCAAAGGAACGTTGAATACATAGTAATGATTACGATCGAAGATTTGCAACTTTAAATAAACCATAAAGAGTTGGCATGCCTATAAAGATAAACAAAACTAAACAAACCCAGATTTAGTTTGTTCGTTTGTTTCCTTGGGTTTTATTGCATATAATCTTTTATAGGTTATTGAATTCTACATACATTTTATACTAATAAACCGTTCTATTTTTAACAATTCAGTTCAGCTTCAGTACAGAGTTTAATTATCAAAAATATTTCGATTTCAAGTTATTAGGTTTGGTCAAATAATTCTAATTCAAATAATTCGATTTAGTTTAGGTATAGATTTTTTTTGTTTTACAAATGTCAAAACTGTTATATTTCAAACAATTCAGTTAAGCGTAAGTACAGTTTTAATGTCAAAAAGAGTTCTTTTTCACACAATTCATTGAAGCATAAGCACGCATTTTAAATATCAAATCAATTCTATATGAAGCAATTCACTTTAATGTAAGAACACAGTTGAGTTCTATTTGATATATAGAATGGACCCAATCAGGTGCTACCACTCCGGCCCAGAGCGGACCTGGGATCGATGGTAATAAAGGGATACTACATATTCCACAAAGCTCCAGCATTACTGGACACTCACCATCAGATTGTTTAGTGTCATATCCAGGACTCACGATGGGGGAGTCTCACCCCTTTGCAGAGAAGTAGTCGGTGTATTCTACAACCCCACTCGACTGGGCATGTAAACTTAGTGATTCTTTATCAAATTCCTTTGATTGTCTATAGAAAGCGGAAAACTCTTTCTAATTGTGAATATAGATTTTTTACATGTGACTGAGTAAGTTTGGATCTTCTGTTTTATTTACCAATCTTTAAATATTTGTCGGCTAAGTACCAAAGGATCTATATTTGAGCCCGTGACTTATCGATGCGTTAGGAGAATATTTTTGCTTTTGTTTATTTCTTAAGGGTTTCTTTAAATATCAGTTTTAATATCTATTGAAAAAAAAGTGTTTGTGTACCCAGACACAATTACAAACAAAGCAAGCTAGCTGATAAGTTAAACTGTTATTGTAGTGTTATCGATTTAAAAAACAACAACTTTGCCAGCAGATGTCGATATGATTGCGATTCTAATTTGCAGTTATCTTTAACCTATAAGTAATTTTTTATCGAATTTTTATTGACTAATATTATTGACCAATAACTATCTTTCTCCGTCATTTTTTTCTTGTTACTTTTAATAAATATGCTAAATAAATTCTTTAGCTATTTAAGTCCTTGAACGTCATTTGGAGTTTTCATTGACGAATGTTATTGATCTAGAAAAACCAAAGTCTTTTCTACGCCCTCTTTAAATATATATATATATATATATATATATATATTTGAACAGACTCTTCCAATATACGGTTATAAATCTCTGAGTCATTGAGCTTTATATCTCTGGAAAAGTTGAGACAATCAAGAGTGTACCCTTCAACAAAAGCAGACCTGTGTGGTGTGCTTTTTAGTTATGTCCTTCGGAATGATGGTTTGCTTTGGTTTCTTTGTTTAATAGCATATCAACGTTTGTTGGTAATTTAATGCCAAAGCCATTCTGCAAGAAGAACAGTAGTGATAAGTTAAGGGGGTTCATACCTTTTCCAAGGGTATTTGTCCGAAAGTGAACGTTATAGCACGACTAGAGTATGAACTCGCTTACTACCATTCCGCAGTCATTCGCTTTAACCCTTACACCACGAGGACGCCCTCAACGGGTCCTTATGTTAAACAAGTCAAGAATATCACTGATTTGATGTACTCTTCATATTCCTGTAATTTTTACAATTATATGAATTTACCAAATACCTCCGAACGAGCAATGTGTGATACGAGGTCAGTTTTCAAGTGGAGTTTAGTAGGTTTGAAATCAGAGTTATCTTGTGAGACTAGTGGCCATACTAAGTTTAAAGAGCCCAGTATACCCTATTATTTGTCTAAAACTGTGTGGAAACATATCACTGCAAACTGAATTTTCAATCTCTGAGTTCCAAATTATTAAAAGCAAATATCAATTTGGTAGTAAGAGTAGGTGCAAATGACAATGGGAAGCGGCCTCTGTTCAACGAAACTCCTTTCTGTTCTACGTACACGTCACACGAGAAACAACAACCGAATGCAACGATCTCCACCGATCCTCGTATCGTCTAACTCCTTCCTCAAATCACATCGCTTTTATTAAGTCAGAGACCACCTCATTTGAATACGAGCAGTGATAATTAGCGTAACATTACGAGATCAGATTGTTATAAAAAGATGCGGGCGCCATCTTGAATTTCTTTGTTTCCCGGCCTGTCTCTGAACGATGCAGACGCGAGGTCGCTTAAAAGGTAAGATCCCCCCTCCGTTTTCACGATTTTCGCCACAAACTGGAAATAGATTATTTGGATGAACACCTTTCCCAAGAGTATTAACATCAAAGGAAATACAAAAAGCCTCGTCCAAGTTAAGTGTGCTCATTTCTTACGACAATAACGATTATTCAACGAGCACATTCTTTAGTAAACCCTTCACTATTCACAGGTTGCAACACAAAATCAAGTTTTTTCAACAGAGTTTTAAAAGTTTGAATTCATGTAATATATTGACCTCCGACCCAGCCGTCTTTCAAGGAACAGGTGCATCCGGTCGAAGATATCAGGGTATAACCTTGACTGTGGACGGGTTGAATTGGGTGCAGATGCGACGCTCACAGGAAGCAGGTGAAAGTTAAACAATGATATAACCCGGTGTGACAGGATGTTCAATGAGTTTGGAGTCAGTTATTGCAGTTTGAGGCAGTGAGAACAAGCTCTCAGCAGAGGTCTGGGCCCTCAGGGCTCTTGGTTGAGAAGCCCAGCAGAATGAGAAAGAAGTGCTGCTAAAGACGGAGGAACTGGGGGTCAATATGTTGCAGTCTCTGTTCAGTCTCCAACTCACCTCTCACACTTAACCCTTTCGCAACCATTTTGAATAAAGTGTGAGAGGTATATTTTTCTAAAAAAGTATGTTTGCTCGTCATTATTGTGTTGACCATGTTTCTGCATATATATATGTATGGTTGTATATGTATTATACAACTATACAACATTCAGAGTTTTCCTTATTTTAGACTGGTTGTCTTAGCTGGAGGGAAAATATTTAGATTCATACCCGTTTCAATGATATTAGTGAAATATAATTAAGGATAATAATCAATTATATAGTTTATTATTTTACTTGAAGAGATGAATTGTAAGTTAGCTAAAAACTTTGAGGGGAAGAGTAAGTCATATGCGAAGGTCATTTGCACACACCTGTAGCAGGATATGGGATGATAACTAGCTTTTTCGAACGGGTTGTTTTCAAATCGTTGTTGTCAGCTCGATGCTTAAAGTAAACGTATTTTGAATCGATTGATAGTTGATTTATGTATCGTGCATGGAAAGTTATTTAATGACACGTGTTCTTATATTATTACAGGGTGAGGTAATTGATATATTAAATAAGCAGGGGATTTTTGGAATTTAAGTCATTTTGGAGCAGTGGAGTTCAGTGCTGTCGATTGAGTTCTGAGATCCGTGACCTCTGAGAGTTGTGTTAGTTGGGTGAGAAAAGTGCAATCGGTATTTTCTTTCGTCTACCACCTTTGTATCCTTTAGCGTTTCTACGTAAGAACTAATACATTTACCTTCGTGTTTCCTTGGCTGACTGCTGTATGATATGTTGCTGTCAGAAACAAACCCTTAGTATTTGAAGCAACGGGTCCATCTTGTATCTACCACTAGACCTCACGGTCTAGTTCGAGCTATATTCTGGCGTACGTGCCTGGGTCTAGATTTAGGTCCGTGATACTGCCTGACTCATAAGACCCACATTGCCCTATGTGGGTCAATGACCAGCCGGGTTCGAGTCTCGGCTCGTTCCCGATCTTCCCCTCCTCTTTATCCCCACTTTAATTGGCCTTCGGGCTTTTGACCTTGTGTCAAGTACTTTCTGGTGGGAGGCATCGACAAATAATCATCTTGTATCTAAGAAGGGTAAAACAATTGATGCTCGAGATGGTACCAAGTCGGTCAGGCTAAGTGAAATGCAAATAGCATCGCCCAGGAATTGAACTCGGGTTACTGATCCTATTTCCAACGTTCCACTAAGCTCCAGTGCGGAAATGATTGTATTTAATAACATCGTCGAATGGGCGAATAGTGACACATAGTCAACTTAATATGCAGAGTTTGATAAATTTTTCGTGTTGTATACTCGGTTGTCATACCTTAGTTAAAAAGTCAGTCAGCCAAACAATTTGTTTTGGTTTGGTTTTGTTTCTTTGTTTAATGGCATATCAACCTTTGTAGGTTATTTAATGCCAAAGCCATTCTCATAAAAAACAGTAGTGATACTATTTAACCCATAGTTGGGAGGACAAGGGGGCTCATACCTTTCCCAAGGGTATTTGCCCAAAAGTGAACGTAATAGTGTTGTATTTTGGCCTTCGACCCGGCCAAAAATGCCAATCCAAGGTGATGCACCGGAAGGAGGTGACACATTCTAATGGCAGTTATGAGAGGAAATCGCGTGGGTGGAAATTGGCTGATGAAATGGGACGAGGTAAAAAATTCCCATGGTACACTCATAGACTGATGCACCGGAAGAGAGTGACATGTGAACTGCATGACAATTATTTCAGCTTGATGACGATCCAACATGCGATTCCAAAAATCGAGAAGGCGACTGAGTGGGCGTTGGACTATTATATAACTCAGTCAAGACAGAAGTCAGACAGTTGCATTTAGAGATCGGACGGAGTTATAGACGAGATGTGGTAGGGAAAGCCACACCAGGCCGAAGGGGCTCGGGGCCCCCGATTGAGTTGGGGTGCAGAGAAGTTGCTGATAAGATGCAGTAAAGAAAGCCATCACCCAGCAGAGTGGGCCCCGGGGCCTCCGGTTGAGCATTTGGAGAACGAGAAAGACACAACGCTGACGGCCATAAGAGTGGGGATCAAAATATTGCAGTTTCGTTCGGTCTACAGCTCTCTCTCTCACACGCAAACCCTGAGTAACCCTTTTCGAACCCTTACAATAAAGTGAGAGGTACATATATTTGTTAAAGAAGTCTTCGCTCGTCGTTTATTACTGCGTCGGTATGTATACAACAATAGCGCAACTGGAGTTCGAACGCTTTTACTACGATCCCGCAGTCCATCGCTTTAACCATTACACCACGAGGATACCCCCTGCCAAACAATTTACTGGAAACATGAAGATTAGTGGGATGCATTCCTTTCTCAAGGGTATTTGTGCTATTTAAAATGAAAACAGCCTCGTCTACAATTCGAACTCAAGTTGCAGTCGCCGTTTTCTACGATGATAACCATTTCATAATAGTAATAATAATAACAATTTATTATCCATATTTACAAACCCCTCTGCTCGGGTAGGATATCACACAAGGTCAATGTTTTTGCGGAGTTTGACTGGTTTGAATTCAGAGTTTTCATTCTATTACATTTGTTGCCTCACCAAGGCTGAAGAAACCAGCCTACCCTTCTATTTACCCATAGCTGGAGGGAGAATAATTGGATTCATACCTTTCCCAAGAGTATTAGTGCTATGTGGAATGCGATCAATCTCGTCCAGGATTTGAACTCGTGGTGCCGTGTCCACTTCCTACGAGAATAACCATTACACCCCCAGAAACAATACTGACAACACTAGGATCTTTAGAACGAAAATAACCAAAAAAACAAAAATACAAAGAAAAACAACTCTATCGATGTTTTAATCGATTAAGAAGCGACATCCAACACGAAAAATCATGGATGAGGCTAAGAAAGGGACGACGATAACCATTACACCACAGGCACCTCCAACTAACAATTTATTATCAATACTAAATTTGGTCAGCGCGGACGGTGGGACTTGGAATACGCAGAGGAGTAAGACGCCCTCAAAATACGTGTTAAGAATCTAATATTGAAATGCAGCTGAGCATGAGGTTCCTGTTCTGGAGCTCTGAGGAGTGTTGAGTACTCCTTCATTATCATTAGCCAAAGGTCTATTCTATCCTATTGCTTTTGCAAAAAGTTTAGTAAATTACTCCTTTTCATTATTTGGAGTAACTGATCAATAAATACGAAGACAATAACAGATGATCAGTTGACTGTCAGGATCGAGGGTGGGGCATCAGAACAGGAAAAGTAAAATTTAAAAAAAATGAAAGACTCTTCATTTATGACTTAAAGAAAACAGGACCGTCTTTTTTAAAGTAACTCAAAGACACAGGGATTACTTTTCAGAAATTTTGGGCGCCTCTAGTGTTGTATTGGTTAGCTTGCTAGATAAGCAAACCTAGACGAGTGAGTTAGAGTCTCATTGGGTTCCCCATTCATATGAGCTTAAGCCACATCAATGCAAAATGCTTAGTAAATTACTACTTTTCATAATTTGGAGTAACTGATCGATAAATACGAAGAAAATTACGGATGATCAGTTGACTGTCAGGATTGAGGGTGGGGCATCAGAATAGGAAAAGTAAAATTTAAAAAAATAAAAGACTGAATCTATGAATTAAAGCAAAACTTTATTAGGAAGACTCTTTAGGGGACCCTTCAGAGAGAAATAGAGACACTAGAAGAGTCGGGACGTCACAAAAATAGTTGAGTCAGAAGTAGAAAATTACAAAGACTTTTTGTTTAGATGAATCACAAAGCCATATAAATGGGTCACTCACTGAAACTCAAACTCACTTGTGAAGGTTTGCTAGTTTAGCTTGCTACCCATTAAACAAACAGGGGCCCCCTAGGCGAGTAAGAAGTTCATCCGTCTACAGAGAGTAAAGCTTAATCAAGGATAAAAATCTCAATCTCATCATCTATCTATCTATCTTCTTGCTTCCTATCTTTTCCTGTTTTATCCTGTCCTATCTGAGCATGAGGTTCCAGTTCTGGAGTTCTGAGGAGTGTTGAGTACTTCTTCATTATCATAAGCCCGAGGTCTATTCTAACCTTGGTAGGGACCATTTTTTTCCCGTGAGCTGCCTATCATGATACGAAACTTTTTTTTTTGAGTTTCACAATTTCGCATCGCGTTCGAATACAAAATATGGTTTGTTGAAGAAGTCGTCGTAGTCAGGGTTGAAAATATTTTATCATGCTCGGTAACCCTTTATATATGAAGCTCAAACGAATTATAACAGATTCTTAAAATTTCCCAAATATAAAAGGATATTGCAGAATTCGTTCCTGGTGTTAAGTTGGCTATTGAACATTTAATCACAAAGTGAGGAAAGTTCCATCCAGGCTTTACTCTTGCTTCTAAAGGTTAGGTTTATTGCTCGGTGCCTGAAGCACACCGATAGGGGGATGTCGACGGGGCCAAGTATTTATTGAAACTACTGCGCATAAGTCTGCATTCGTTCGTAGCCCCCACAATAAAATGGCTTTGTGCTACATTCTATCTTGGTAGAAAGTCAGCATCTAATACGTTACTTATCAAAAATAAAGAAAGACCGTTGAAATTTTATTTTTGATCTTATAACTTATAAATCTGTTTTAGCAGATGAAAACGCTGCTATCAGAGCTCTAGAACAGGATCCTCACCCAAAATACATTTTTTAGAACGTCTTACTCTCCTGGAAAGTGGAGCGCCTCGGGTAGCGTAATGGTTAGCAAGCTAGACTAGCAAACCTACACGGGTGAGTTCGTGTCTCATTGGGTGCCCCATTCATATGGACTTGTGCCACATCTAAGCAAAAAGCTTAGTAAATTACTACTCTTCTGGAAAGTGAAATAAACGACAAGAGGTATAATTATTCATCGATATATCACGATTTTTGTCGTCATTGAAAATGATAACAAATATAGAAAAGTATCCTGATTCTAAATTTTTAATTAATCACAATGCCTTTAACTTTTAAAATCAACTCTTGGGTTGCCGATGTGCAGGTCTCTAGTGCGTATAGTGTGATTTTCAGAACTCATAATATTCCGGAACGAAAATTGAAATATTCTGAGAATAGCATTTACGACATGTTCTTACAGTTAAACGCCATTTTTGGAGATTTTGTCTTAGAATAGATACGTAACAAAGCTAACTGATTGTAATGTTAGAGTTTTAACTTGCTTTTGAGAATATTGTAGTTATAATTTTCTTTCCACCTGTCAAGATTGGGTTTACGTGAAATATGATACTTTTGTTGTTTCCTCAGAGAACAGATTGATTGTTGGCTAGACCAGTTGTGACCCTGGATAGCAAGAGGTCAAAACCGTGTTGTCTGTTTCGAAGCTGGCTAAAGGTAACAGTGAGATTGACTGATAGTACGGAAATATTGTTTTGAGTTCGTAAGTGTAGAGGAAATGACACTTGAACTTGATTTGATCAATAGCTGGTTGTGGATGTATTTTGAACGTGGGAATAGATTAGGATTATTAAGAAATATCCTTGTAACGACAGTTTGTCGTCACAAGTTTAGTTGTTTTGACTGTGGAAAGAACGAATCGATTCGCATTGAGAGAAGCAAATCACTCACACAATTGTTGCAGTGCGCCGAGATAAAACAGTAACCTATTCATCAGTGAATGATTCCAACATTTCACTAAATTGCTAAAGTCAACTTAAGACCGACACATATATAGTCAATCCCGACACTACATTGATTTGAAGAACTATAGATACCATACGATGATTGACTGTATTTCCCTTGGTATACTGTTATTAAACTGTTATATCTAATAAGTTGCATTATGGTTATTCTGAAGAAAAGATCGACTTATCCTGTTCAAAACATTCGTCACTAAAGAGAGTTACCATAATTGTCTTTAGTTGGAATCTTTTTGAGATGAAACTTCTTAATCTGAAGATTAATTTTTTATTATTGAGAACCTTTTGTCCTCATCTTGGTAGTTTTTTGTGTTGTTTCTTCTTTTCACTACGTTTCGGCCAAGTTTCACCTCTGACCTTCTTCAGGTGATTTACCGTGACCTCGGATAGGAATGATGAGTCTTGTAACTGTATCCCCAGTAATTACTACCTTCCATAGTTGTTGTCTATCACACCACGTTTTTAACCAAGTAAACCTCTGGCCGGCTTGGGTAGGATTTGAAACCGCTATCTTCTGACAATGCTCACCTGGAACCGTAGAGACTCAACAACGTGGTGCGATAGACAACAACTATGGAAGGCAGTAATTACTGGAGATACGGTTACAAGACTCATCATTCCTATCCGAGGTCGCGGTAAAAATCACCTGAAGAAGGCCAGAGGTGAAATTTGGCCGAAACTTAGTGAAAAGAAGAAACAACACAAAAAACTACCAAGATGAGGACAAAAAGTCCGCAATAATAAAAAATTAATTCTCAGAGGGTTACCATGTCTTCTCGTTTTGGTAAACATCCGTTTCCTTGGCCCTTAAGAATTACAATACCTCTTGAATATCAACGTAAACGATCGACGAATAAGACCGTGCCTTGGGACACTTTTGAATTGTAAATCCCTCACCGTGCCAATAGCTGAATAGTGAGTAAGATTTCCCAAGGAGTTCTTAACTGAGCTCTGGATGAATTGGAAATACGTCGTGTTTGGATAGGTTTGTGTTTATAGTTACATTAAAATAGAGATATTTGCGTTGTAATCGTTACCGTCTCAGGATTTGAACTTGGGTCATCGAGTTCAAATCCCAGTAGAAGCTGTTTGCATTTCTCATAGAGCTAATACCACATGAAAAGATATGAATCGAACTATTCTCCCTCTAACTATGGTTAAATAGTAGCACAGACTAGGCTCTTTAACCAGGGTATGGAAACCAAACTTGAAGAAGGAAAGCTCTGAATTCAAACCCGTTAAAGTCCGCTTAAAGATTTATCTTGTGTTGCATCCTGCTCAAGGGGGGGCGATTGGTTATTATCATGTGAACATTACAGAGAATAATGACGCATCATTGTCTTTTTTTATTGTGATAAAGAAATATTCTATTAATAGAATCAGATTTTTTAGTAAGAGTATTGGAATATGTATCGTTATACAAATAGAAGATCTGTGAACCGTCGGTTTAATCGTTTTAAAAATTTAAATAAATTAATAGTTGAAATTTTCCTTCAGTAGAAACTTAACACATATATATTGTTCGTTTGAAATGTTTGCTTGCAGGGATTTGTAATCATTACATTTTGAATTTTGGCGTAAAACAGATCTGTTTGGTTTACAGGACCTACTGTTTTAATTATAATGTTTTACAGGACCGTCTCTTTTAAAGTGACTCAAAGACACAGGGATTACTTTTCAGAAATTTTGGGTGCCTCTAGTGGGGTATTGGTTAGCCTGCTAGATAAGCAAACCTAGACGAGTATGTTAGAGTCTCATTGGGTTCCCCATTCATATGAGCTTTAGCCACATCAAAGCAAAAGGCTTAGTAAATTACAACTTTTCATAATTTGGAGTAACTGATCGATAAATACAAAGACAATTACGGATGATCAGTTGACTGTCAGGATCGAGGGTGGGGCATCAGAATAGGAACAGTAAAATTTAAAAAAATAAAAGACTGCATTTATGAATTAAAGAAAATCTTTATTAGGAAGACTCTTTAGGGGACCCTTCAGAGAGAAATAGAGACAATAGGGGAGTTGGGACGTCACAAAAATAGTTGAGTCAGAAGAAGAAAATTACAAAGACTTTTTGTTTAGATGAAGCACAAGCCATAGAAATGGGTCACTCACTGAAACTCGAACTCACTTGTGAAGGTTTGCTAGTTTAGCTTGCTAACCACTAAACAACCCGAGGCACCCTAGGTAAGTAAGAAGTAAATCCGTGTACAGAGAGTAAAGCTTAATCAAGGATGAAAATCTCAATCTCATCGTCGCTTACCGCTTGAGCCAGTACCGTCTCCCAGCAGAAGAAATTGGTATCTTGTTTTGACTTTCAGGCAGAATCATAGGCCGAAAACAGTGGAAAAAAAGACCCATTTTTTTTTAGAATGTCTAACCCACACTGGAAAGTGAAATAGTCGACAAGAGGTATCATGATTCATCGATATATCACGATTTTGTCGATGGCGAGAATGATAATGAATCAAGAAAAGTATCTCGATACTAAACTTGTAATTAATCCCAATGCCTTTAACTTTTAAAATAAACTTTTAGGTCCGCGACGTGGCGGTCTCTAGTTCGTATAGTGTGATTTTCAGAACTCATAAAATTGAAATGTTCTGAGAATAGCATTTACGATATGTTCTTACGCCATTTTCGGTGATTTGGTCATTGAATAGATACGTAACAAAGCTAACTGATTGTAATGTTGGAGTGTTAACTTGCTTTTGAGAATATTGTACTTGTAATTTCCTTCACTCTGTCAAGATTGGGTCATTTTGAAATATCAGATTTTTGTTGTTTTCTCAGAGAACAGGTTGATTGTTGACTAGACCAGGTGTGACCCGGTATAGCGAGAGGTCAAAACCGTGTTATCTATTTCGAAGCTGGTTACAGGTGACAGTCAGATAGGCTGACAATACTGAAATATTGTTTAGAGTTCGTAAGTGTCGAGCACTTGAACCTGATTTGATCTATTGCTGGTTGTGGATGTATTTTGAACGTGGGAATAGATTTTGATTATGAAGAAATGTCATTGTAACTACAGTTTGTCGTCAAAAGTTTAGTTGTCGTTTCGACTGCGTGTCACATACCCATGATACGGATATGTGAAATGTACATAGAATGTTCATAACGCATATACATAGAACATAGGAATGCCGAAACACGAAAAACACTTACGACTTCTTAGTTCAGGTACAAAACTTTTTTATTACCTTTGAGTTAAAAGGTTTATCGACATAAGAAGAGAGATACCATCTTTCTATTCTGACTTTTCCATCTGCCCTAAACCATGTGTGGCACCCGACACAAGGCCACTGGCCTGGCTTCGGCGAGCAAGCGAAAGTCAACCTTCTTCTTCCGAGCCAGGAACTCAACTAACTGACTTTTCTCAAATCTCCCAAAATCCTCAGCGCACGCTTCCGGTACATGACGTCATTAACATCCCTGATCATATCCTATATCTGAGATTTTTATTTTGACATCTCTGAATGACACATCCTCCCCCCGCGCGCGTCAACACCTGCACTCAAGTTTGTACCTAACTAACCCATGCACTGAGCCGAAAGGTTCTCAGCCTAACTAAACCCAAAGGCAAGATATATAAAACAAAATCCCTCGGCCATTATATTACATGCGGAAAGAACACATTTCGGAGGTTCGAAAAGACTGGAAAAGAAACGAAGAAGCAAAACATGTCATTTTAATGTCGTGTAATCAACGATGGTACTTATTTTCATGACT
>OY757941.1:36238751-36266251 GCA_963585895.1 Sepioteuthis lessoniana
GATGGGTAGGGGGAAGAGAGAAGTTAAAAGAAGAAATAATAAGTTCAGAAGAAGAAGAAGAAGAAGAAGAAGAAGAAGAAGAAGAAGAAGAGTATGAAGAAGTGATGATGAAGAAGAAGAGCAACAACAACTATGACGACAGCAACAACAATATAAGAAAAGATAGTGAATGAATTACTGCATAAGACAAATGAAAGCGAAAAATAAAAGAAGAAGAAGAAGAAGAAGAAGAAGAACAAGAAGAACAAGAACAAGAACAAGAACAAGAAGAACAAGAACAAGAACAAGAAGATGAACAACCATAACAGCAGCAAGAAGACTATAAGAAAAGAAAGTAAAGGGTTTATTCCATGAACTAGACAAAGGACACCCCCAAAAAAATAGAGCAAAGAAAGAAAACGACACATATACTCTTTTTGGGTCATTCAAATACTGAACTTTGATTTCTTGTGATGTTCCATTACCGTGAAATTTTAATCTCATTTTATTTATTTGTTTCTAATAATCATTTGTTTGCTGACCGTATCACCACTTGAGGCAGTCAAGTGAGAAACCCAGGACAACCTTTTTAGGGAGCTCTTACCCTTAATGCAGAGGATGCTGTCGATCTATTCAAAGCCACATCGATGGAGCGACTTTAGTTTTCGACCTTTGCCCTCAGAGCCTTATAGCCGTACATATTTTGGTTTTATTGGCCAAATGTTTGACAGCATGGAGAATGGAGTCCCTAAAACCAGTTGACATTCCGGCTACGGTAATGTGTGTTTATCTTTCACTTCTATTTTTCGGGAAGTACAGGAAAGCAAAAGTCAATAAGATACTATATTCTTTCTGTGAATTACATGGCTTTGATTTGCTTTGGTTTTGTTTATTTTATTGATGTTTTAACCCGTTCGGAGTTATTTTATACCTACAGGTTACAGAATAAGGTAAATTGCGGTTAACGGTTTTTGTAGTTAAAGCCTTTGCTGATATGTTAGTATCGTCAGAAATCGTATTGCAGGGTTATTTTGTGTTGTATTGATCAGGTTTACGTATAATGTTTTTTGGTATTATTTTGTTTCTATCAAAAAAGGACACCATTTCCTCAAAGTTGATATTTTCAAATTGATCTTACATATTATCTGCTTTGAAAAGGTGTTTTCTGATTTGAGTGAAAGCTTTACATTGTATGAGAAATAGCTTATCAGTGCATGTAATACAGAGAGGTTACTATTCATGTTTGAGTATGAAGGAGTGCATGAGGCTTTCGAGACTAATGCGCAATCGAGATATTGTGATTGGTTCCTTTCTAGATGTTCTGAATGTAGATTGTTGACTAGTTTTTATTGTGAGAAAGATGTTTACGATAACCAATTCAACGACCTACTGCAACACCGTCACCTGGAGCTGAAGAATACACCGACTGAATCTCTGTAGAGTGGTAAGACACCCCCTAGCGAGTGTCGTGGATATGACATTTAAAAATCTGATGGTGAGATTTCAGTCTTGGAGTTCTGGGTATTTTAGAATATCCCCTCATTACCATTGCTCCCAGGTCCACTCTGGTCCCGAGTAGTAGAACCTGATATAGAACTATCTATGGGTCAAATAGAACTATTTGGAATTTAAACTGTGTGAAAATAAAAGACTTCTGCAGATTTGAATTGCTAGAAATAGAACTGTTTGATCATTTGTCTGTGCGTAAACACATGGCTGATGTCTAATTAAATTGTAAGTGATACATAGCAATACTTGAAACCATTTACCTGTGAGCAAATGATCGAGTAATGTTGAATAGAATTATCAGAGGTAAATAGCAATACTTGTCACCAGTTCACTGTCTGCAAATAAATGATTTATATTGAATTGATTTATTAGTGTTATATTGCAAGAATTGAAACTATCTAACCGTGTAGAAACAATAGCCGTACAAGGGTGCAAATAAATTAGTTTAAAGCCATTTAAAAATGAAATTACCTATAAACTGTGGGCAAACAAATGACTGATGTTAATTGTGATTGTTAAATAGCAATGCTTTCAATGTTTTAACTGTGTGCAAAAAATGAACTCCGTTTCATTTAAAAATGTTATCAGCATGATGTGCTTGCAAATCCTTTATATTTTCCGCGCATAGGGGTTGAGCTAGGGAATTTAGGGCTACCGCTCGCATAATGCAAAGCTCTTCAAACGAATTGAGCACTCTGGTATCCAGAAAGGTATAAAATGTGAACAAGCGAACCCTATAACTTAATACCTTATAATTCCCAAGCTGACATGGTACGCTTGTTGGCCGAGTGGTCTGATACTAAGTCTAACATAAAGTAGGGCGAGTTCCGACTCCAGCTTCAAGTGTCCTACGTGTCTAGCCACACTGATGAGTTGTGATACAACGAAACAGTCTTTCTATGGATGACAATATATATATATATATATATATATATATAATGTAATCGGATGGAAACTCAAACCTGTTTCGAGAAAAGTATGTAAAAAATCATCTGACGAGACGGAGTGTACAGTAATATTCTCCGCCGAAATAAATTTATAATGACAACTTAACCAGGTTTGAGTTTCCATCGATTACACTATATACACTCTGAGTGTTAATTTTGTTTTTTCCCTGCGAAGGAATAAAGGATTAACAATAGCCATACATCGAGCACTCACATAGATTTATATGATATTCCTCATATATTCTAAGAAAAAAAAAATCCACGCCCACTGTCTTTGGGCGCTGACTGGATATATATATATATATATATATATATATATATATATATTGTTTGGTTTCTTTGTTTAATAGCATATCAACTCATTTTAGGTTATTTAAGGCCAAAGCCATTTTCCTAGAAGAACAGTAGTGGTACTATTTAACCCATAGCTGGGAGGATAAGGGGGGTTCATACCTTTCCCAAGGGTATTTGCCCGAAATTGAACGTAATACACAACGAGGACATCCCCTATATATATATATATATATATATATATATATAAATATATACACACATATATATATAAATATATATGTAGATATATGTATATACACATACATATATATATATACATATATATATATATGAATATATATGTATATATATATGTATATATATATATGTATATATGTACATATATATGTATATATATATATATGTGTGTATATATGTATATATATATATATATAAATATATGTATATGTATATGTATATATCCATATACATATATATATATATATAATATATATATATATATATATATATAGGAAACCTAATCAAATGAAATTTAATAATGCTGTGCGTATAGAAAAATTCGTTCACTCTGGGTTTTTTTTTTAAATCTTTATTTTAACAGACCTTTTTACCATTCATATAAGAGTGGTGGGAGTATCCCTGATGGCGTAAGCAACATATTGTTCTTCAACATCAAAGTAAGTGGGTTTAAACAGAACTTGTGCTATTACTTTCACGTTCGGACTCATCATAATCATCTTATCGTGCCCCCCAGCACGGATATCCCTGACCCTCTCTTCCCACTCCTCCCTATCATTCATCGCTTCTGGCAGGTCTTCAAGACTTCATCCCGTATCCTCGCAGAGCTGCTGTATGTAGGTTCGAGCTGGTTGCCCTGCTTTTGCTCGGCCATGTGTGGGGGTCCATCGAAGATCATCACTTATGAACTTGTCCCTGCTTCTCCAGCAGTGTCCTACATTTCTGGTTTATCTAACTTTGCTAGTTTTCGTGATGGCTGGTAGGTGGCTGTGCAGCTGGTGCTTTGTAGGGTGTTGCCTTCAGGACTTGTTCAAAATTGCTCGCTGCATTCTTGTGTCGTTGCCGTCAAGCTTTTTCTCCATCCGTTTAGTCACCATCCATGTAGTGCATCCATATAGCAGTATCAAGAAGACCACTGCTAGGAAGAACTGCGTTTCATTTTATTGGTCAGGTCTGACGTCCATATGACCGATAGTCTATTGATAGCTGTCTATGCCTTTGTTAGTCGCGTGCCGATGTCTTTTTTGGTTGAAGAGACACTGCTTCCTTTGTAGGTGAACTTGTCAACTAATTTCAGAGAGCTACCGCCTAGTGTGGAAATATCGCCTATGAACCCATTATAATCAGGGTTAACTTTGACAACAAATATGCAACTCGGATAACTTTGACGTTAAATAACCCACAAATGATCGACCCTCCATTTAAAGACAAAGCAATTTCTTTGAAAATATGCTTCTTGTCACGTGGAGAAACAAGCATAGAACTCAAGAAAGATTATATACTTTTACTCCGAGTCCAATTATCACCGGAGATCTTCTTCCTGCGTGGAGGTGGCTTGCTGCTCGCATTTGTAGATAAAGAAATTTCCAGACATTATATCAGTTACTTTTTGATGTGATATGGCTTTCAGGAAGACAAATGCGCGAAGGATTTGTTTTTCATTTGTGCTTTTTATGCGATTAAAAAAAGAAAAAACTAATACCCAAAGTGAAATAGACTGTATAACAGAAGAACGGTGCTGCTCAGTCAGCTAAAGCTGTAGAATACATCGACTGCACCTCTGCTGAGGGCTAAGACCCCCCACCAACGTGTGTCCTGGATATGATACTAAGCAATCTGATAGTTAGATTCCAGTAATGCTCGGGCTTTGGGAATGTACAGTACCCATTAATAGCCATCTCTCCCAGGTCCACCCTAGCCCAGAGTGGTAGCATCTTTTCTCGATGTGTACTTACGCTAAATTGAATTGCTTGAAATAGAACTGTTTTGGAATTGAAACCGTACTATGCTAAACTGAATTGTTAGAACAAGAACTGTTTTGACATTTAAGTTTGTGTGAAAAAACCTATACTTATAATAAACTGAATTGTTTGAATTAGAATTGTTTGAATAAACTGAATAGTTTGAAATAGAAATATTTTGACAATTAAACTGTGTATTTATGCCAAACTGAATTGATTAAAATAGAACTGTTAATTTGTATAAAAATGCATTTAGGATGAAATAATTTACAAAGATTTATATGCAACAAACAAACAAACAAACCAGAATAAGTGTGTTGAGGGGATCAGTTGAACCCAGTTGATTTTACGTTTTTGGAGAATTGAATATATTCTTTGACTCTTTGATATTGTCACCTGGTGTTGCATATTGGCTTTTGACAGAGCCATCAATCAGAGATTTCTCTACACAGCATGTACCTGTATAAACACTGATTACCGGAAAACAATGGAAAACAAGCAATGCGTGGGTGAACGCATATCATGTTGATAGAACCGGAAATGCTTAGGCGTTGTGAAATTATATATGTAGGGACACACAGCAGATATAGTCAGTCTCGGATATAAGGTCGGGCATTCAAGATTTTAAATACTCCCTCTCTCTTTCTGTCTGTCTCACTTCCTCTGTCTCTGTCTCTCTTTCCTTCTTTTATCTTCTCTGTCTCACCTAGTAAGCTGGGGTTGTCGAATACACCGACTGAATCACTTCAGAAGGTTAAAAAATACCAACTCTTATCCTGCATATAACACTTAACTCTTTCTGATGATAAATCTACAGTCCGTGAGTTTTTGGGAATAAGGGGTACACTTTCAGTGCTATTAATCTTACATCTACACTGACCCAGCGCGGCTGTATCTGTTAGGGTCTCATCTCTAGGTTAAATATAAAGCTTTCAGTATTTACTAGTGTTGAAACGACTTAATCGTTTCCAAACAAATGATAAATATTAAATTATATTATTAGTATTAGACCACTATGTTTTAGACCATTTAGCTGAATGCAAAATCGAATTATAAGTCTGAGATAGCTATACGTGAAACTGGAGCTTTGGGGAATGTGGAGTACTCCTTCATTGCCATCGCTCTCAGATCCATTCTGGCCCGGAGTGCAAGCTCCTGATAGGGTCATATCTATGGGTCAAACAGAACTTAACTGTGTACTTATGCTAAACTGAATTGTTAGAAATAGAACTGTTTTGATATATAAACTGTGTAGTTACGCTAAAGTGAATTGCTTGAAATAGAACTCTATTTACATTTCATCATCATCATCATATCGCGCTGGTAGCACAGATATCCCTGACCCTCTCTCACCACTCCTCCCTATCGTTCATCACCCTAGGTAGGTCTTCAGGACAACATCCCGTATCCTCACATAGCTGATGAATGTATGTTCGTGCTGGTCGTCCTGCTTTTGCATAGCCATGTGGGGGGGGGGTCCATAAGAGTACATCTCTTATGAGTTCGTCGTGTAAACAAAAAAAAACTATACCTACGCTAAACTGAATTGCTTGAAATAGAACTGTTTATATTCATAAAATGGATTTTGCACTGGATAATCTACAATGGTTGATGTGCTATAAAACAAAAGCCAACTAAAGTAAAGAGAACTGGCACGTTTAAAAAATAATGCTAACAACAAACTATTCACTAAAAAATAATAATATATAATTAAACATGGTTTGACTGTAAATAGCCCTCAGGGGCTGATATGGAATACCGTAACTCTCTATCTCTATCTCTCTCTCTCTCTCTCTCTCGTTTGTTTTTTACTTTACAATAATCTTTTTAATAGATCATTCGCTTGAAGAAGGGAGAAGGTGTGGATTGTGGTGATATTAGATATTCAGAAATATTGGTGATTTAGTTTAATAAATCTTACCCTCAGTAACAATGGTTATGCAAATATTAAGTGAAAGAATAAAGCAGATAATATATAGAAATAAATAAATAAATAAATAAGAATTACACCAAGAAATCTAAGCGAAATACAGAGATAAAATAAAATATTTACAAAGGAAACGGAAAATGGAATACTATTCGTAAAGAGGCGAGAGTGAAAAAAATAAGAAAAGAAAAAGACAAATCATTTGCACATTTGTCTTCCAGAAAGCAATATCACATCTCCCCAAAAGTAACTGATATAATGTCTGGAAATTTCTTTATCTACAAATGCGAGCAACAAACCGCCTCCACACAGGAAGAAGATCTCCAGCGATAATTCGGCTCGCACTAAAAGTATATAATCTTTCTTGAGTGCTATGCGTTGTCTCTATACGTGACGAGCAGCATCTTTCAAAGAAATTGCTTTGTCTATAAATGGATGGCGGATTACTTTCCAGTAACTCGGAGTATTCCCGAAAAGAAAAAAAAGGAAAAAAATTAAAACAAAGAAGAAAATAAACAAAAGCACAAACAAACAATTTTAAAAAGTTGAAAAAAGAATTGGAATGAGAAGGAAACTGAAAAAGAAATACAATGATTACTGTCAGATTCAAGTCAAAATAATTCTTTTTTGACTTCTATATTACCGATTTCCCACAAATAGATTTTATAATAAAAAATAGGGCCATTTTCTATTTGTAAATTTTATATATATATATATATATATATATATATATATATATATATATATATTGTGTAATTTAGCTATAAAGAGAAATAAAATTGAGGTAACTCTCCCGAATCTGATTTTTAGGTGCACCATCTTCAGATAAGTTTGAAAGGACATCTCTGAAGTCCGTTAAACTAAACAGAATATATATATATATATATATATATATATATATATATATATATATATATATATATATGTGTGTGTGTGTGTGTGTGTGTGTGTGTTTAAATTAATAGGTCCACGAAGGGTAAAAACTGTAAATCTCTTCGTGGACCTTTTTATTTAAAAATATTTTTCTCTCATTTGAACTAAAACGAAAAAGTTTTCAAATTTATATATATATATATATATATACGTAGATGCTGCATCAAGTAACATTTTTAAGTCTTTGGTATGACTCGACCTGGGATTGAACCCCGGTTTCCCTGGACTATTGGCGAACGCTCTACTCATTAGATCAATGGCCCGGTAATACACACACACACACACACACACACATATATATATATATATATAATTTGAAAAACCGACATAAAAAGTCACGTTCATTGGTATCACATAATCAATCTTCAGGGTAGCTTATATTGACCTATCTGAAGCCCTTTTAATTCAACGGAATTCAATTGAATAAATGCTTGGTCTTAAATTATATATATATATATATATATATATATATATATATATATATATATATATATATATATAGGAATGCCTGTAGAGTTAAAAAAAATACCTTGGTTTTACCTTAACGGATCATCAGGATGTTTCTGACTCAAAGAAAGGTTGGCCCAAACTATATTTTATTGGTTAAAAAACTGCTAGAAAGAATATAATTAGCATAAAAAAGAATTATGAAATAAATGAAAATAAAAATTGATAAATAACATAAAATAAATAGTCACTTACCAACTTAGAAACTAAAGAAATCATACCAAAGACTCAACAAATGGTACTTGATGCCGCCATGCTTAACACTCAACATTTACTTATATATATATATATATATATATATATATATATATATATATATATATATATATATATATATATAACTATTTCCGACCTTTGATTGAATAATTCGTTGGGATTGTTGTAGGACGCTGTGGCAAGTTTCTCCCACATACATAAACTGAAATATTTATTCACTTCTTTATTCTTACGGCATTTTTTATTATCTCCCATCTTAAAATGGTATCTGTTCTTTGATTTTTCCTAATTCCCCACACGTAATTAATTAAACTAGTTCTTTGTCTATATACTTCGAGTGCGAAACTACTTTCATGATTTTGATATCCTTTTTTTTAAAAGTGCCCTGCGTGGAACCCACGTTTAGCTTTTTAACATTTCTCTCAACCTTACTATCATTAAGTCTACGATCATATACTTCGACCTTATACACTCTGACTGACATTTTCCTTTGAGGGAGAGATTAGTGTTATCATTACAACTGAATTTAGTGAGGCTCAGTACGTTGGTTTGGTTTGATGGTTTTATGGCATATCAACCTTTGTAGGTTATTTAACACCAAATCCATTTTTATGTAAATAATCTGTTCTATTGAAAACAGTTCCGTTTAGCAGAAGTACACAGTTTAATTGTCAAAAACATTTCCATTTCAAACTATTCAAGCAGTTATATGTAATAATTCAGTTAAGTTTAAATACACTTTTAATGTCGGAAAACAGTTCTATTTGAAATAATTCAGTTAAGCATGAGCACACAGTTTAAGTGTAAGTACGGTTTAATTGTCAAAAACGTTTCTATTTCAAGCTATTCAGTTTATTCAATTCATTTTAGCACAAGTATGCTGTTAGTTCTATTTAACCCATAGAGAGGGCCCTTATCAGGTGCTACCACTCCGGGCCAGAGTGGACCTGGGAGCGATGGCAATGAAGGGGTACTCTGCATTCCTCAAAGCTCCAGCATTACTGGAACCTCACCATCAGATTGTTTAGTGTCATATCCAGGACACTCTTAGTGGGGGGGCTTACCCCTCTGCAGAGAAGCAGTCGGTGTATTCTACAGCACAAGCCGACTGGGCAATCAGTACGTTGGTTATTCCATTGTTTTTTTAATGTTGGTTTTATTAATTAAACTTGCCACATTAGACATAGTACTATAACTCAATTGGACTCTTTTTGGATGTCCCATTCCTGTGGCCTTGTACTACATCTAAGCATAAAATCTTTGTAAATTACCATAGTACTATTATTCAATTTAGCGGTGTTACAATTAAATATTTTGTCTAAACTACTTCATAGAGGAAAACTTTTCTCTAATAATTCTCTAATATTGTATCGTGGCGTAAACCATCGAAGTTTCCATGCTCTTTTTTTTCAAATTACATATATCTACCCTATTAATACTACATTTATTAACCAGTTCGGTTTTATCCTATTTACCCAACCCCTCCGCTCGGGCAGGATATGACACAAGGTCATTTTTAAGCGAAGTTTAACAGGTTTGAATTCAGAGTTTTCTTTCTCCTAGACTAGTTGCCTTACCAAGGCTGAAGAACCTAGTCTGCCCTACTATTTACCCATTGCTGGAGGGAGAATAATTGGATTCAGTATGTTTCATACTGCCTCGTATTCGTGTTATGAAGATTTCACAGTGAAAAGAATTAGTCAATAATGCCATTAGGGATGTGTGTAAAAACCTGTTTAGGGTGTAAATTGAATTACTATGACCAGAAATTCGGGTGAACACTTAAGCACGACATACGTAAACACTGGACAGCTGTTTTGACCTTCATAGGCCGTGTATACCGTGATCTCCATCACTGGAGATCGAATCAGTAATAACAAATAGCAGATCTGAAACTTTACAATTGAGCCAACAATTTATATCCCACACAAGTGACTCCAAATTGGTAATTGAGACTTGATAAGGTCGAAACAGCTGTCCAATGTTTCCGTATGTTGTGCGTAAGCATTCACTGGATTTTTCAAGTCATGGAAATTCAATTCACAATATAATTCCTCTACTTAAAAAAAATGTAGATTTGTTTAGGATGGTTAAGACCTGTGTTGATGTAAGATAGGACTTGCTTGTGTTCTCTAAATGGGACCACAGTACCGTTTTGCAAATTAAATGAAACGTCTAAATAATCGGAATTTTTTAAAACTAAGTTGTTTTTTCCAATTTGAATTGGAACTTATTGAACAACCGATGCAATTTCTTTTCAATTATATATTGACTTCTATGCATACAGTTATCATGATAAGTCAATTGTCCATATAAATCCCATGTTTACAGGGGTCAATGATGTTAAGGAGGCTATATAACAATTAGCACACTAGAAAATCATACAGCTCGACACTTCAAGTGAACCAATGGGACTATCTAATTACCACTAGCGCCCATTTTAATACATAATTCCTCATGAAAGTACAGTTTTGATTTACAGTACCGTTTAATGATATTAATCTTATCCTTTAAAATTTTATATATACATATATATATATTTGTAGGTGTGTGCGTGTGTGTGTGTGGTTAGGCTGCAGTCGTTCATTTAAGCTTGTTTCATTAGAGAGTGAAGACACATTGTGTCTGTATAATTTAATTAGGATCCTTTCTAGTTTCCGGAAAAGTGTATTGGTTTCAGGGTGGAATTGGTGGATATATTTACCAAAATTGTTCCATCATCACGAGTTGATTGCATATGTGAAGAGTGTTGTTTTTTAAATAAGTTTCGAAAGTTTTCTTGGGTTTTATAACAAAAACACGACGCTACGAATTCAAATCCTGGACGAGACTGATTGCATTTCACATGGCACTAATACCCTTGGGAAAGGTATGAATCCAATAATTCTCCCTCCAGCTATGGGTAAATAGTAGGACAGATTTGGTTCTTCAGCCTTGGTGAGGCAACTAGTCTAGGAGAATGAAAACTCTGAATTCAAACCTGTTAAACTCCGCTTAAAATAAAAATTGACCTTGTGTCATATCCTGCCCGAGCGGAGGGGTTGGGTAAATATGATAACAAAAACAAAAAGTCAAACGCAGAGCTGTCTAAAACTGAGTTGCTGATGAATGTCTTTACCATATATATATATATATATATATATGCTCTTGAATTACAACACAAAATTTGATAAGCCAATAAAAAACAACGGATCCTATATATATATATATATATTTGTTAAAAAAATCAAGAAATTTAGAAATAGTATTCATTTCCTCAATAGATCTATTTTGCTAATTCAAGCTCATCAGATGGAATTCAAATCTGACGAGCCTGAATAAGCGAAATAGATCTATAATGGAAATGGAAAACTATTACTAAATTTCTTGTTTTTTTAAACAAAAATATATATTTTGCGGGTTATTTTGTATCAAATAGCCGTGCATTGAGCTCTCTTTATTTGGATATTCACAGTCATTATTCACTTATAAAACAAAATTTGTTTTTGAAAAAAGAACAAATTGGTTATTACGCCTATAAAAAAACGGATTACACACACACACACGCACACACACACACTCATATAAATATATATATACATATATATATATATATATATATATATATGTGTGTATATATATATATATATATATATATTAAATGAATTAAATAATTCAATACACTTATTTCAAAATCTGATGCTCTCTATTTTGAATCGTGCCAGTTTAAAAAATTAAATTAAAAAGAAGTAAAGTTTCTACACAAAAGAGACATGAATTTACAGTCTTCAGACAGCTGATGATTTGATTGGGAAAGAGAATGTATTCAATTTGATAAGGGAAAGAAGAAAGAATGACAGGAAAGAGAAAGTGAAAAAATACAGAGAAGAAAGTGAAAAAGTTCTTTTAACTACAAACCCATCAGTCAAAATAGATTTACGCCTGTGTGGGATTATATTTAGCAAGTTTTATAAATTCAAAAAAAGAAAAAAAATGCACTCCTTACCCTGGTTTGAGATGACACAGGAGTTATACGGTAAATTTGCGGCTCTGGGAAATCTGCTTAATAAGTTGAAACAAAAACCTCCTCTTTGAAAAACAAGAATGATTGTCATGTGACAGAAAAAAACAATTAATCTCGTGATTTTTTTCCTTACGCGTATTATCATGAAGACTCTTATCAAAATATATAAGTAAATCAATATATATATATATATATATATATATATATATATATATATATATATATATATATCTGTGTGTGTGTATTTCAGTAGAGTAAATCTGTTATATAATGGCCGAGGGATTTCGTTTTATATATCTTGCCTTTAGGTTTAGTTAGGCTGAGAACCTTTCGGCTCAGCACATGGGTTAGTTTGGTGCAAACTTGAGCACAGGTGTTACCGCGCACGCGGGGAGGATGTGTAAAAATCCCAGGACCTGAGGATGTGAATGACGTTATGCACCGGAAACGTGCGCGGAGGATTTGGGGGATTTTTTTTAAAAAAGTCAGTTAGTTGATTCTTGCGGTCCGAAGAAGAAGGGTGACTTTCGCTTGCTCGCCGAAGCCAGGTCAGTGGCTTTGTGTCGGGTGATGGGGTGCAGATGGAAAAGTCATCATAGAAAGAGTGTACCTCTCTTCCTTATGTCGAAACTTTTAACTCAAAGGTAATAAAAGGTTTCGTAGCTGAACTAAGAAGTCGTTACGTGTTTTTTAGTGTTTCGGGATTCCCATGTTCTATATATATATATTATGAACATTCTATGTACGTTTCCCATATTAATGTATGGCTATGTTACAAATCTAATGTAGAGAATAATTCCATCAGGACAATTAGATTATTCAAACTTTGAATATTTAAATATTCCTGGTAAAGAGCTCAATGTAAATGACGTCACAGAGCAAAAATTCCTTCAAGAAAAACGCTAGGATAATTTTGGTTTTAAGATATGGATTACTGTAGTTTTTGCTAATAGTTAATAGGAATTGTTTTAATTCCTTAAATCATTGTTAAATCTGAAGAATTACGTTACGTAAATTAGAACCTACGTTTAGTTATTTTGTTATGGTTCCGATAGGAAACGAAAGAAAAACCGAAATTGGCCTAAAGGGGAAGTAACTCTTTACCCCTCATCACCCCCACATCACACCCCTTCGCTCCTGTGCCCACGACCCCCCCCCCATTCTAGCTGTATTCATTATATCCATTTGGATGTAAAGAAGTCCTTTTAAATTTGGAGTTATTGATTCATATCAATACTCATAGCAGGATGGAAATAAATATAAATACTAAAGTGACCGGATTTACGTTTTTCTTAAAGGTATATATATATATGTATATAAATATATATACATTATATATACATTTATATATATATATATATATATATATATATATATATCAATGTTGTATACTCATTTGCAGATGTATGCTGAATCATAACGACACACAATAAAGACGAGCGACACAGTTCTTAAAAAAAATATACCTCTCACTTTACTTGAAAGGGTTGTGTGTGAGAGGGAGTTGGAGACCGAACAGAACAGCAACATACTGACCCCACTCTATTGGCCATAACCACGTTTCTTTCCGGTTCTCCTGGGCTACTTAACCGGGGTCTGGGGGCCCAGCCTCTCTGGGTGCTGGTTTTCTCTATCGCATCTTATCTCCAACTCGTCTGATCCCCAACTGATCTGATCTTCAAACTGATTAATCGGAGGCCTGAGGGCTCCCTCTGCTGGGTGCTGGCTTTCTCTACCGCATCTTCTCTCCAACTGACTGAATTTCCAGTGCACTGAGTTATATAATATTTCATCGCCCACCTTTTTCTTGTGGGCGTCACAAATTGCACTCATTCAACCCATCCACGGTCAAGGTTATACTCTGTCATTCCTCGACCGGATGCACCTGTTATTTTCACTGGTGCATTTCCTATTTTGACAGCCCGGCCGGGTCGTAGGTCAATATGCAGCATCAACATTTGAAGGTATCATGATATAAGCAAGACGTTACAAAGTGAGTTAAAATAATTATTCAGAATGGTTTGAGGGAGGATGTTGAATTTTGTGCCGTAAACGAAAATAAAGGAGAAATGATTTGTTCTGAGAGAATGTATATTGCTTCAAAATAGATAGATTTGAAGTAATAACAATCTGGGCTGAGCCGAGAAAGCCTTATCTGCGGTTTCGGCATTGATACTTATATAAAGTCATCCACAGATAGAATGTTACATTATGTCACAATCTTCAGCTGTAATAGAAAACCCACTGACATTACATCAGTCGAATCACTTATCCCTGAACTATCATCAGTCTCAATATAGCGGTTAGAGTGTTCGCCAATGGCCCGGGAAACCTGGGTTCAATCCCAGATCGAGTCATACCAAAGACTAAAACAATGGTACTTGATTCCTCCTTGCTTAACACTGCATTATAAGGTACGGATCAAGGGTAAAGTGGAGCAATCCAGGGAAAGGAGTAGCGCCCTCCCCTACACCTCGGTGTTGTAGCTATCAAAAAGAGAGCCTTTGGATCACCCTCGACTATGGTCGCCAAGTTTACTTACTTTATATATATATATATATATATATGTATATATATATATACATATATATATATATATATATATATATACTTATTAATTAGGTTTATAGATATATACCGACCTATATATATTCATACGTATATACCTATTTATCTGAAAATTTTCTGCTAGTACAAATTTATACGTTTTCTTCATTTTATACAGAGGTATCCAAAGTGTTCGCCAATGATCCGGGTGACCTTGATTCAATCCCAGGTCGCGTCATACCAAAGACTTTATAAATGGTTCTTGATACCTCCTTGTTTAACACTCAGCAATATAAGGTACGTATCAAGGGGAAAGTCGAGCAATCCAGGGAAAGGAGTAGCGCCCTTCCGTACACCTCACTGTAGTAGCTATTGAAAAGGGAGCCTTTTGGTCCCCCTCAACTACGGTAGCCAACGTTACTTACTTTATAAACTATCATTATCAAGTCAAGCTAACAGCATGTATTTCCCTGTTCCCCAGTCTCACCATTCGTCCCCGTTATTCATCACTCCCGGCAGGTCTTGCAGATTTCATCATGTGACCGTACAGATCTGTTGTAGGTAACTTCTTGTTTGTCGGCCAACACTGCCAGGTCCATTTTAAGGACTTCGTTGGAGATTGTCTCTTATAAATTTGTCCTTGCTTCCCCAGCAATGTCCACTTGTCTTGTTCGTCTGGATGGTTTTTGTGGTGGGAGGTAGGTTGCAATACATCTGTTGTTTTATGGAGTGTTGCTTCCAGGATTTGTCTCATATAGCTCAAATCATTCTTGTGGAGTTTACTTTCAGGTCTTTCTCTCTACATCTTGTCTGCATCCACGTGGTGCATCTGCACAGTAGTATGGACACAACAAGTGTTTGAAAGAAAAGCCATTTTGTTCAGTCGGATAAGTCAGATTTCTATATGATTGATTGCCTATCGATAGTAGTCTATGCCTTCGCGAGGCGTATATTAATATCAAATGGGCAAATGTACATATACATAAATGTACATATACATAAATGTATATATATATATATATATATATATATATATATAAATGTACATATATATATATATATATATATATATATATATATATATATATGTTCATGTGCGTATTCATGCATATATATATATATATATTAGTTGGCGACAGTTGTCTAGGGCGACCAGAAGGCTCTTTTTTCAATAGCTACGACACCGAGTTGTAGGGGAGGGCGCTACTCCTTTCCCTGGATTGCTCCAGTTTGGATAGCGTAGACACAGTGTCAATGGTTCTTGGTAACTCACCGTTTTGCACAACTGCGTTAATTATGCCAAGATGAATGTAATAGGAAGAATCGGTTATTTGCCAAACACCATTAATTATTTTTGTTTTTTACCATTTAAGAATATACACTCTATCAATTATATTGAGCACTCTTTATAGATAAACCAATTCCAAAACATTATATGTTTATAGGTTGTTTGTTTAACGGCAGATGAACGGTCATGGATATACAAAGCTGGACAAACACTCAAAAGCCTTACCCATGTTTTACAATTATCCTACAACTTTCCCATTTTTATGGGCCCTACCTGCGCAGATATTTACACAATATCTGAATAAGTTTTTCAGCTTTTATTAGAAATGACTGTGTGTTGCTCTAAGAAAAAATTTCAACTAGGGCCCTACTTTTTAGTCGAGGCTGATAATTTTTGAACGACTCTCGTATATATATATATATATATAGAATGTATGGAAAACCAGTTATCTGCAATCAACTGGGTCCCTGTTTACCGCAAATAACCCCGGGAACTTTTGTACATTCTTCATATATATATATATATATATATATACTTTCTGTTCATCGTGATTACTTTCTATCGCAATCTATTGATTTTTGTCGCTCGTTGACCTCGACTAGTCCTAACTTCACCATTAACAAACAAACCACTCGAATTCAAAGCATGCTTTTTCGTCCCACGAGCCGGAGTTCAAATTTACGCAAAGCCGGTCACATTTTAAGATTCCTGTCTAGCGAACTCCACCATCTGTGGTGTTGGCAATGACTGGTCAATATTGAACTATTCTCTCAGTCCTTAAAAGGAAAAAGAAAACAGAATCTCAGTAGCAATTCCCATTAATCCCCTTCGTCCATCTTTCGAGTTAAGAAGTTTTATAGCCGAACGATGATCTATTGAGTTTTGAGGCTCGGGGCTAATGTCTGTATATCTACAATCATTTTTCGTTTGTTGGTATACATTTTGATTGATTTTTCTTTCTTTGTGTGGGACATATAAGTAAAATCAATTATTTAAGTACTGGGAAGACGATTTATTTGAAAAAGGGATTTTTGGAGGATAGAATTTTTTTCTACTAGAAGTTTTTTTTTTTAGTTTCATATAATAAGTTTTAACTCTCAAATTCCTCGCAAAACAAAGAAATTTTAATAATCGATTCACATGCTCCATTTTTAATAAGCACTTTTTCAATCTTTCTTTCTTCCCTTAGTTTTTGTATCCTTTCGTTCCTATCGTTCTTTCTTTTCTTTAGTTTTCTTTCTCCCTTTTTATTTTCTTTCCTTTTGTTCTTTTAACGTTTTTTTTTTTCTACTTTTTCTTTCTATTTCAACCTTTTTCGCTCTTTTCTTTCCGAACTTAACATCCCAAACTTGCTAACGTTTCTTCTTTATAATTTTATTTCAGAACGCTTGTTCTTTTCTTTTTTTCTTTCTTTCTTTCAACATTTTTTTCAATTTTCTTCTTTCTATCATTTTTCCTTTTTTTTTTCTTCTTTCCGAACTTACCTTCACAGTCTTACTAACATTTTTTTTTCTTGATAATCTTTTTTTAGAGCACTTGTTCTTGTTTTTTGTTTCTTTCTCCTTCCTTCCTTCCTTTCTTCCTTCCTTCCTTCCTTTCGTTCTTTGAACTTTTTAAAAATTTCTTTTTATTTCTTTTCTTCGATCGGAGTTTACCTTTACAATCTTAGTAACGTTTCTTCTTTATGATTTTATTTCAGAGCACTTGTTCTTTCTTTCTTTCTTTCTTTCTTTCTTTCTTTTAATGTTTTTTTCTACTCTTGTTCTATTTCTTTTTCTTTCTTTCTTTCTTTCTTTCTTTCTTTCTTTTAATGTTTTTTCTACTTTTGTTCTATTTCTTTCTTTTGTTCTATTTCTTTCTTTCTTTCTTTCTTTCTTTCTTTCTTTCTTTCTTTCTTTCTTTTAATGTTTTTTCTACTTTTGTTCTATTTCTTTTTCTTTCTTTCTTTCTTTTTTCCTTCTTTCTTTCTTTCTTTCTTTCTTTCTTTTAATGTTTTTTCTACTTTTGTTCTATTTCTTTTTCTTTCTTTCTTTCTTTTAATGTTTTTTCTACTTTTGTTCTATTTCTTTTTCTTTCTTTCTTTCTTTCTTTCTTTCCTTCTTTCTTTCTTTCTTTCTTTCCTTCTTCCTTTCTTTCTTTTAATGTTTTTTCTACTTTTGTTCTATTTCTTTTTCTTTCTTTCTTTCTTTCTTTCTTTCTTTCTTTCTTTCTTTCTTTCTTTCTTTTAATGTTTTTTCTGCATTTGTTCTATTTCTTTCTTTCTTTCTTTCTTTCTTTCTTTTAATAATTTTTCTACTTTTGTTCTATTTCTTTCTTTCTTTCTTTCTTTCTTTTAATATTTTTTTTATTTTTGTTCTATTTCTTTTTCTTTCTTTTCTTTTTCTGAACTTACTGTTACCATGTTTATCCACCCGTCCAGTCGGGCAGCATATGATACAAGGTCAATTTTTAAGCGGAGTTTTACAGGTTTGAATTCAGAGTTTTCCTTCTCCTAGACTAGTTGCCTCACCAAGGCTGAAGAACCTAGTCTGCCCTACTATTTACCCATAGCTGGAGGGAGAATAATTGGATTCATACCTTTCCCAAGGGCAGTAGTGCTATGTGAAATGCAATCAGTCTCGTCCAGGATTTGAACTCGTTTCACCGTATCCATTTCCTACGACGATAACCATTACAAACGTTTCTTCTTTATGATCTTATTATCGAACGCTTGTTCTTTCTTTCTTTCTTTCTTTCTTTCTTTCTTTCTTTCTTTCTTTCTCAACTAAATTTCTTCGTCTTATTAACGTTGTTTTCATCAATTCTCAGTTTAGAGCACTTGCTCTTTCTTTCTTTCTTTCTTTCTTTCTTTCTTTCTGTTTTTCTCCTTTTTTTCTTTTTCTTTCTTACTTTTTTTTCTTTTACAAATCAGCTTTTGATTTTATAAACATTTCCTTTTTCTATTTTTAATTTAGTGCTCCTTCTTTCCTTTTTTATCATTGAGGGTTTTCGGACTATTGTCTTCATCTTCATTGTTATTTCCACAACGTTTCGGTCGATATGTCCTCCAGCCTTCTTCGGGTGTTTGTCGAACTCGGGAACCTACACGGAACTTCGAACTACCTCCTTTATTGAATCCACGGGGGTCGCCTCTTCTGATTCCGTTAGTCATAACCGGGTACAAGTATTCCTATATTGTTACTCGTTTGCAGTCAGGATTGAACCTGCAACCTCCAAATGATTGTCTCCTTAGAAGCTTAGAGCACCAACGCCGATAACCGTTATGCGTGACGGTTATAGGCGCTACATATTAGAAATATACAACCCGAACATAATAGAACTAATTTAGAAACCAGTGCTAATGTACTTAATGTATTTTGCTGCTGGCTCTATTTATACAAACAATTTCGAAAAGTAAACGCTACACTCTACAACAGTCTAAACGTTCATTCTTACAAAATATTAATGTACATAAAAAGTTATATAATTTTTATAATACATCCTTCCCTGATGATGGTCCTAGGTTGGGCAGTAAGTACTTGGAAAATAACTAATTATGGAAAGTTTATCTACTAATTCCCGCCGATTATTATAAGATCGATACGGCAATTCGAAAGCGTTATCAAAAATATATGAAGACAAAAAAATGTCTATAATGTTCGAACAAAGTGGGTAGAGTGTTCGCTAATGGTACGGAAGACCTGGGTTCAATCCCAGGTTGCGTCATACCAATGACTTAAAAAACGATACTTGATTTCTCCTTGCTTAACACTCAGCATTATAAGATACGTATCAAGGGTAAAGTGAGCAATCCAGGGGAAGGAGTAGTGCCCTTCCCTACACCTCGTTGTCGTAGCTATTGAAAAGGGAGCCTTCGGGTCTCCCTCGACTACGGTCGCCAAGTTTACTTACTTACATATATATATATATATATATATATATATATTAGATATATATATTTAATTCATGGAATATATATATATATATATATATATCCAATATATATTTATTCATTATTATTATCATTATTATCATTATAGCTCTATCCTAGATATTGAGCACTGTCCATTTTATATTGCACTTGAATCGATACAACCAAACAAAGTGATTTTGTGACAACTAACACAGTTATATATATATATATATATATTAGATATATATATTTAATTCATGGAATATGTATATATATATATATATATATATATATATCCAATATATATTTATTCATTATTATTATTATTATTATCATTATTATCATTATAGCTCTATCCTAGATATTGAGCACTGTCCATTTTATATTGCACTTGAATCGATACAACCCAACAAAGTGATTTTGTGACATCTAACACAGTTATATATATATATATATATATATATATATATGGCTGTGTAAATCCTAATAGCTTTATGATAAAAGCTGATGATTATTCCTCTTTTTTATTAGTAAAATTGCATATGGACATTTTCATAACAGGATTTTTGATTAACCTTAAATTATAATTTGTTGTAATTATTCATTAGTCAAATATTCAGGAAAGGTAAGATGGATTTAGTTCGTATTTCGTACGTGAAACTTTTAGCGAGTTCAATATCTTTTAATCTATTCGTAATTTTTGTTAAGCCATTATTTCGTCTACTTATATCATCTATATAAAAGAATTAGTTGTAATGTTAGGGTATTATGAATTTAAAGAGACCAGATTCCTAATTGAACATTCCTGAATCAACCGGAGACTTTACTTACGAACTAGAATATTTGAACACCGTCCCTCTCGTGGATTTATTAGTATAAATAATAACAAAAATAAAATTCAATTTAAAGTTAATCAAAAATAAATTCATGAAAAAGACTATATACATTTTTACTCCCATAATACAACCCAAATAAAAAGTAGAATATTCATTGGTGCTAAACGTAGAGCACTAAGGATTTGTACTCCAAAATTCTCAAATACTTCATTTGACTGTTAAAACATGATTCACACAATATCAATATATATATATATATATATATATATATATATATATATATATATAGACCACAAACAAAGAGAGAGAGAGAGAGAGAGAGAGACATACACACACACACACGCATATATATATATTTATAGACCACAAACATAGAAACAGACAGAAAAACGCAGTGCGAGAGAGAGAGAGAAAGAGAGAGAGAGAAAGAGAGAGAGAGACACACACAGACACAGACACACAGACACAGACACACACACACACACACACACACACACATATATATATATATATATATATATATATATATGTATATATATATATATATATATATATATATATGTATATATATATAGACACATAGACATAGGCATACAAACACACGCATACACACACGTATATATATATATATATAGAGAGAGAGAGAGAGGAGGAGGAGGAGAGGGGGAGGAGGATTCCGAACCAAAATACGGAATAATTTTTAAAACACTTTTAGTCTGATTAAAAAACGCGATCAATTTGAATGTTCATGATTAACTCTCTTATTCAAATATTTTTTCATTATAATTCAGCCCAATATGAGTGAGCAAGAAAAGAAACGACAGAGAGTCTATCATTTGCTTAATTTGCCAAAAAACAAATTCCAAAGTAAATGGAGTTTCTTTATGGCCTCCATCAAGCCCAAGCCTAAATTTCCCTTGTTACGCTGTATGGGGCGTTTAAAAAAACAACAAAATAAATCCAATTTTCCATCTAAAGATTGGTTAAGTTAAGACTGCTATTGAGGAGGAATAGCATAAAATGTCTAAAGAATTTATTTTGAATGCATGCAAATTGTTTCGAAGGCGTGTTGCCATAATAATTGAAAAAAATGACGTCCATAAAGAGAAATTTACTTTTTTGTGTGTATCCTCTTATTTCATTGCTCACTTTTTAAAATTAAAATTAATCTTGTTATATTATTGAATCGTTCATTATTATACTTGAATATTCGTAATTTTGCTTACTCTCTCTCTCTCTCTCTCTCTCTCTCTCTCTAGCTCTCTCTCTCTGTATATATATATATATATATACACACATTAATCCTTCACTTTAAAAATGTTTAAGGCTGTAGGTAATAAGAAATGTTATCCACTGTATACATGTATGTGGCAAGAAGCTGTTCGTATAGATCATGTTTCTGATTTGAGTAAGATTCAACAAGGACAGATTCTGCCTGTTAGAGATATCAGAAATAATCCTTACAAAAAAAAAAAAAACGAAACATAAACAAAATAAAAAAAAACAAACAAACAATGGAATAGAATTTAACCAATGGATATATCTCACCGAAACATCTTCCATAAAGAAATTCGGTTGAGATTTAAGGTCTTATCAGTGTCATCGTGGAGTAATTTAATCAAGCTACCCAATCAATTTATAGGAAGCAATGCTTTCACAAAACTCCTTATCATGACATCATCAGGCCCCTCGGGAATACCCACGCCGAGTCAATCATGTATTACTAAAATTGTATGACAAAAAAAAACTGCTATTATTGGACCCTATTCCCTCTAACTACTAAAGTGATTAGGTCATCGTAGATATTTTTGTTAATTGAAGTCATTGATATCTGGTAGGAAATGATTTTTCGCTAAAGCTTTTCGCAAATGGGTATGCAGTGCGTATTTATGCAGGGAAAGTCAGCGTGACGTAGTGGCTAACTTGCTGAGTGTGACATTGTCGTAAGCGAGTTCGAATAACATTCGCTCAATTAAGTTCATTTTCGAACTAAGGTTGTATTTTGACCTTCGACCCGGCCAAAAATGCCATTCCAAGGTGATGCACCGGAAGGAAGTGACACATTCTAATGGCAGTAATGAGAGGAAATCGCGTGGGCGGAAATTGGCTGACGAAATGGGACGAGGTAAAAAAAAATTCCCATTGTACACTCATAGACTGATGCACCGGAGGAGAGTGACCTGTGAACTGCATGATAGTTATTTCCGCTTGATGACGATCAAACATGCGATTTCAAAGATCGAGTCGGTGACTGAGTGGGCTTTGAACTATTATATAACTCAGTCAAGACAAAAGTCAAGTTAGTGGCAGTTACAGTTGGAGATGGAGTTATAGACGAGATGTGGTAAAGAAAGCCACACCCGGCCGAAGTGGCCCTCGGGAACCCCGATGCAGTTTGGAGACCAGACTAGTTGCTGATAAGATGCAGTAAAGAAAGCCATCACCCAGAGGAGTGGGCCCCAGGGCCCCCGATTGAGCATCAGGAGAACGAGAAAGACACAACGTTGACGGCCATAAGAGTGAGGGTCAAAATATTACAGTTCTGTTCGGTCTCCAGCTCCTTCTCACTGTAAAACCCCACACAACCTTTTCGAACCCTTACAAATAAAGAGAGAGGTATAAATATTTTTCTAAAGAAGTCTTCCTGCGTCTTTATTATTGTGTCGTTATGATACTGCATATGACTAAATAGCACTAATAATGAAAAGAAAAAGTATGAAGTCCCTAATCTCTTCATCTGTGGGTTTAATATCACCAATAGTGTCCTTCAACAAATACAACCTTGTGATTTAATAATCTTTGACGATTCATATGTAAGTAAACAACGAAATCAAAACGATTTTCATATGTGCTTAAGAAGCTAATCTCTCGGATAAAGTAAAACGGGATATCTTACAAGTTGAAGCCATAGCAGTACAATATTATGTCTTTCGCAATTGGACTTTAATGATGTTCTCGGAGAAAAAGGCGAAATGCAAACTACATAATAAATCTTTGGAACAACAACACACAAAATAGCAAATGTACGGTTACTTGCCTCCTATCCCGCTATGGCTGCTGCATATAGATGCAGTAGTGTTTGCCGATCAAAGAAGATATATATATTAATCAGCATGGTGGGGACTCTGAATGCCATCAGGAGGAACTGCCACGATCGATGGAAGATAGAGGCAGAAAGCAAGAGAGAGGTAAATAGGACGATGATGTTCCATATTTATGTGTGGGAATGTGAGTGTATATAGGGGCATTGCCACCAGCAAGGGGTGATGCTATAGCTTCGATGGCTAACATGGTACTGCCACCCTTGGCGCCACCAGCAACTTTTGCCTCCTGACAGGGTATAAAGACAAATAGGGTGAAAGTTCTTTTTAGCTTAATGGTTGGTTGGGTTTTCTGGCATATCGATCTTTTTAGGTTATTTAACACCAAATACATTTTTATGCAAATAGTTCTATTTCAATCAATTCAGTTTAGCATGAGTACACAGTTGAATTGTTTAAGACATTTCTATTTCAAGCTATTCAATTATTTCAAACAGTTCTAATTCAGCTAATTCAGTTTAGTATAAGTACAGGAGTTCTATATTAAATAATTCAGTTTAGTGTAAGTAACGTTCAATGTTAAAAACAGTTCCATTTAAAACAATTCAGTTTAGCATAAGCACGCAGATTTAATGTAAGTACAGTTTAATTGTCAAAAATATTTCTATTTCAAGCTATTCATTTTAGTCAAAAAGTTCTGATTCAAACAATTCGTGTAAGCTTAAGTATGCAGTTAGTTCTATTTAACCCATAGATACGACGTTATTTCAATAGCTTCTATTTGTGGAGTAAGTAGCCAGAGAAGAATTGACCTCTCCGTGAACGCAGATAAAACAATTTCCTCGTGGTTAAAACATAGGAAAATTTACACTCACGTGCGCGCACACACACACACACACACACACACACACACACACATATATATATATATATATATATATATCGTGCCGCTAGCATGGATATCACTAACCCTCTCTCGCCACTTCTCCCTATCATTCATCGCTCCTGGCAGGTCTTTAGGGCTACATCCCTTATCCTCACATAGCTGCTGTATGTATGTTCGAGCTGGTCGTCCTGCTTTTGCTTGGCCATATGTGGGGGTCCATAGGAGTACATTACTGATGAGTTCGTCCTGGCTTCTCCAGCAGTGTCCTGCGTGTCTGGTTCGTCTAACTTGGATAGTTTTCGTGACGGGAGGCAGTTAGCCATATAGTTGGTGCCTTGTGGGGTGTTGCCGCCAGGACTTGTTCAATATTGCTAGCAGCATTCTTGTGTAATTGTCGTCTAGCTTCTTCTTCAGCCGTATATATATATATTAAAATGAGTAACTTGGTAAAAAATTCAAAATTTGGTATTTAGGTATTATCATTTTTATTTTTGTTTTTATTCTTATAATTATTATTTCATATACGAGTACTTGTACGCCCTCTTCAAACGGCTTTACTTGAAACTCTGGCAAATTTTTTAAAGTAAATATCGTTTTGATAAGTTGTTTGGATTTTGTTTGATTTCATATTTGTATCAGTCAATGTCCATTTGGACTGAAACACGGTGAAGATCTCTAGTCTATGTAAATATTTGTTGTTTTTTTTGTGTTTTTTTTCTTTTTAAGAGGACTTACATTTCAAAAACTCGTATAGCATCCATGTAAACCAGCACAATGTCAGAAAAAGAATGTAAGACTAGACACGACGAAGTGGGGAAAGTGATCTACTGGTAATTGAGCACAGGATTAAAATTTGACCATACGAACAATTGGTATATGCAGAAACCGGAATCAATCCTAGAGAATCCAACTTCTCTGGGATTTTGACACATAAACTGATCTCCTGAACTCGGCCAGACGACCAGATCAAGTGATAGTCCACAAAAAAAAAAAGAACCCACTGAATAGCGGTCTTTGCTGTCATAGCAGACCACTAAGTAAAATTAAAAGAAAGTTTAAAGATGTGTACCTAGACATTGCAAGAGAACTGAACAAAAAAGGAACGTGAAAGTGACGCTGAAACAAATGGTTTTTGGCGCGCTCGGTACACTCACGAAAGGAAAGGTACAAGGATAGGAAGACTTGAAAATAAGAGGTTGTGTGGAAACCATCCAGACTACAGCATTTTTAAGGTCGGCCAGAATACTGAGAAGGGTCCTGGAGACTTGAAGAGACTTGCTATCACTCAAAATCTAGTGAGAAACTGGCTACCGCTGGTGTGAAAAAAAAACTCAAAAGGGAAAAATAGCAATAATAAAAAAGTTAACTACCAAATGACAAATCATTTGTGGACCTATTAATTAAAAAATATGTATATCCTCTCGTTGGATTTACAACAATCTTTATGCATATATATATATATATATATATATATATATACTCAAAACACACACACACACACACACACACACACATATATATATATATATAAGACAATATTTAACCGAGAAAATCCGGAGTTAGGAACAATTCCAAGCAGGACAATTAAAATATTCAAATATAGAGTATTAAATGTAAGTAATCCCGGTCAAGAGCTCAATACAAATAAAATCCACAGAGTAAATATTTTTTTCCAAAAATCCAACAATCAGTCTCATTAAGATAATAGATTTATTTCCATCATGTTAAAAAGTTCTGATATAAGTCAATACTCAAAAAATTTACAGGACTTCTTAAGATCAAACAAGAAAATGGATTAAAATAACTCTTTCACATTTACAACCAGACTTAAAAAACGAAAAAAAAAATTTTTTTTTCACGTATATAGACGTAACAATTCCAAATCTAGTAGCAATAAGCATTAACTTATTTGTGCTGTTAAAGAAATATTTGTTGGTGTTTTTGTCAGTGTTTGTTTTTTTTAATATTTTCAACTCTAAATTTTCCAGAATACGTGTTTCAGCATGTCGATGTTTGTTCCTTAAATTTTTTCGGTTTTTTTTTCGTTTCATTTATTCCTCCAACAGAATCACTTTGTCTACAGCTATTTAATGCACGTTTTTTTTTGGATGGCACAAGAACATAATTATTGGGCACATTTTGAAAATTAAACTCTTAGCAATAGACAATATGTGTCGGGTTATCGTTATAATATTGATTTTTATCCATCTTTGAAAAGTATTGCATAAGGTGATCATTTAGGAGCACCTTGTAATATATCGAACACGCTAGTACCACCAACTTGTTATTTCATAATGTATAACTGTATGAGTTTGTGGTACGAGCTCGTTAACTTCTGTCTTACAAAGAAATACGGTTCGTTGTTTTTTTTTTTGTGTTTTATAGAATATCAATATTTTTAGGTTATTTAACGCCAAATCCATTTCATACAAATCATCAGTTATTTTTCAAACAATCCAGTTTAGCATGACTACACAGGTAAATTGTCAAAAACATTTCTATTTCAAGCTACTCGGTTTAGTCAAACAGTTCTAATTCAAACAATTCAGTTTAGAATGTGTGTAGTTTTTGTCCACATACACTTAAATGTCAAAACATTTCTATTTCAAGTAATTCAGTTTGGCATAAGTGCACTGTATTTTTCTGTTTGATACATAGATCGGACCCTATCAGATGCTACCACTCTGAGCTAGATTGGACCTAAGGGCGATGGCAA
>OY757941.1:36271251-36313751 GCA_963585895.1 Sepioteuthis lessoniana
TTCACCTCGCGCCTGCGAGCACCAAAAGTCGATCCTTCTCGTTTGGCGTCTAATTCTCAATTCTCCAACTTTCTTCAGATTCTCACACAAACCTACGCGCGCTTCCGGTGCGTGACGTCACCCGCACCGTGTCACCCGTTTCGTCTCGGACTATTATGACATCTGAGTGACACCTCCATCCGCCAGCGCGCCTACGTTAACACCTGCCTCAATGTTTCACCCAACTAACCCATGTGCTGAGCTGAAAGGTTCTCAGTCTAACTAAACTCAAAGGCATGAACCGAAATCCCTCAGCTATTATATAACACTTAAGTTTATTTTTATTTACTTGAAACTATGTAATTTCTATCAAAATCTCTTCGTTAGATGAGAATACTTGAAACCCTTCAATTATTTTGGTTAGATACAAAAACTGGAAATCACATAATTTCTATCAAATTATTTCTGTAAGACACGAAGAATGGATGCCACAGAATCACTAGCAAATTATTTCTGTGAGATAAAAATACTTGCAATCACACAATTACTATCAGATAATGCATTAAGTAAGAAATATACTTTCAAATTATTGCTTTCGGATAAGAATATACGAGGATCATTAAATAAGTTTCCAGACTTTTTTCGTATAGGCGCTTTTATTGATAGTACACACATGAAACTCTTGTCCCCTTCGAAGTTATCTCCTTCGGCTACAATGCACTTGTTGCACCGCTCCAACAACTTCTGGAAGGCCCAATGGAAGTCCTCTTGTGTGAGCGTGTCAATGACCTTCGTCACAGCCTCTATCATCTCCTCAATTATCTCATAACGACAACCTCTGAGCTTAGCGAATAACCAAAAGTCGATGGGAGCAAGATCAGGACTATAAGGAGGCTGAGGAACGGTCTTGATGCTCATCTTGGTCAAATAGTCAGTGACAAGGATGCTGTTGTGGACTAGTGCATTGTCCTGGTGGAAATGCCGCAGACCCGATTGGAAGAGTGCCGGCCTCTTCCGACCGAATTTCTTCCTGAACTCCCTTAAAACCTCAGCATAGTAACCCTAACCCTGACCCAAACCCTTTGGCCACTTAAATCTGGTGTATTGACTTCCTTACTCCTCCCACACCTCTCATCATCCCTCACAGACTCCCTGCCTTCGTTCAATCTTTTATGCCACTCAAAAACTGATGCTCGATTCATGCAAGATGGTCGAAAACCAGTCTGAAGCATTCCATACGTTGCTGTGGGATTTTTTCTAAGTTTAAACCAGAATTTTATTGCATATCGTTCTTCTAAAGTGTCAGATTGCATTTTTGAAATTCACCAGCTGTGACAATCAGGCTTTAGTAGGGTGTTTTCCAATTCCTTCTGTACCTGTTCATTTGAACCTGAAATCATAAAAGTTAGTCAATCATTTCATAGGATGTATAGCAATAACATACTGAATTTTCAAGCGTCGAAAACAATTTTAAATGCCCGTACAAAAAGGTCTAGAAACTTATTGAATGCACTACGTATGAAACAATATGTTTATAATATTAAGAATTAGCTGTTCGTCGCCACTTTTGTAATGTTCCGTGAGGTGGAGTATTTTTGGCTGATATTTAATATCTTTCCCATCTTGTATCATGCAGAATACTGAATGGAATGACCAACACAACTAACTGGCAATGTTACATTTCATATCTATTTTGCATACTGGTCCCTTTTTTTGTATTTGTCGTACGTCACACCGACCGAACAATTGTAGCACCAGGCCTTTTTTTAGGTGAGCCCGGGCGCAGGGTCGTAGCTCAGACACACCCGGCAGCTCCAAAAATTCCACGGGCCTCGTCGTCATTCCCTTAAAAAAGGGCACTTCAGGCGCCAAGCAATAAACCTAGCTCCCTTGGAGGAGAGCTAGAGCCTGGTGGGGTGAAGACGGCACCCTGATACTCAAGGATGCCGGTCTTGGCGCGCCCGATATGAATACCGGCTTTTTGGAATCTATGTCAGACAGCCTCGACCGCTTGCCACCGGAACCATGACACAACCCACGAGATCCATGTACCGACTAAAACGGCTGACCAAAGAGCGTTCCAGCCCAGTGACGATCAGAGACTGTGAATACGCACGTGTCTCTTCTCTCTCTTTTATCATCTGTCTGACCCATCGATATATCCACCACTTTTTTTCACGTGAAATCCGGTAGCACAATTCATTTCAATACTTGTGTTTGTTGGCTTGAGATCTGTATTCAAAGTACAAGGGTCTCTATCGGTACATTCTTTTACATAATCACATATTTTTGCAATCAAATCATAGTTGATTGATAAAAATACTCGAGAACAAATGATTATTGTTAAATATACATAGGAACTACAAATCAAATATTTGTGGACAAATTCGTATTTGAAGGGAAACCCTATCGCTTAGAATAGGCCAAATGTATACTTAACAGAGAGTCAAATCTCCCATTAAAAAGTGGTTTTCTGGATATGACGGTTGCTCTTTCTGATGATGAGACTTACGTTCTCTAAATCTGTGAAGTATCGGGTTCTCTTTCATTGCCATCAATCCGAGTCCCCCATCTCGAACCGATAGCGGTAGTATCTCAGGCCAAATATATCTGTCTGAATATTTTTTTTAAATTTTGAAATCTTGAATTTTGAATTCAAATAAAAACGTGGATCATACACATGTTGTATAGCTGTGATACAACTATACGTATACATATATATGCGGAATCATAATCAACAATAATGACGAACGAACACAATTCTTCGGAAAATATACCTCTCACACTTTATTCGAAAGGGTTGCGAAAGGGTTGCAAAAGGGTTGTGTGTGAGAGGTAAGTTGGAGACTGAACAGACTGCAAGTTCCTTTGACTATAGCAGCACTTCTTTCTCATTCTTCTGGGCTGCTCAATCGGGGGTCCTGAGGGCCCAAGACTTCTGCTGGGAGCTGGTTCTCACGGCCTCAAACTGCGACTCGAACTCCAACTAACTGACTCCAACTAACTCGAACTGTCTGTGGCACCGGATTATATAATTGTTTTACGTCACTTGCTCCCCGTGGGCGTCGCAATTGCACCGAATTCAACCCGTCCACAGTCAAGGATATATGTTGATATCTTCGACCGGATGCACCTGTTTCTTGATCGACGGCTGGGTCGAAGGTCAATATGTTACATAAAAACCACGTGATTCCAGAGGGTTAATTTGAGTAATTAATTTTGGATTCTTTATTTAGTAATTTACTAAAATTTTTGCATTGATATGGTGAAATGTCCTATGAATGGGCCACCAAATGAGCGGCTAACTCACTCGTGAAGTTTCGCTAAACAAGCTTATTAACAATTATTACTCCTGAGGACCTCCCGGTTTCTTTATTTAATGGCATATCACCCTTCTTAAATTTTTTGATACCAAAATTAAAACTATCTAATGACAATAATGGTGCTATTTAAACCATAGCCATGAGGGATCGGAGAGTTCCCGCTTTTCCCAGTGGCACTAGTTCAAAAGTGAACGTAAGAGGGCGAATGGAGATCGAACTCCCTTACGATGTCGCAGTCAAGAACTTTAGCCACTAGGCTATGAGGACTCACTCGAGAAAGAGTAAAGCTTGATATATAATAAAATATGTCAAAATGTTCGATGGAAGGAGATGAAAATTCAGCTATGAAAAAAAAAATTATCTTAACGCCTCCTGCCGAACATCTTGTAAATGTGCAGAGGAATTTGTTATGCCTGTCAACGTACGAACAGAATACACATCGTTGTTGACAGGTGATCTTTCACTCTTGAACTGAATGGTTTTTAAAATTTTTTTTGGCTTTGTTATTATTATTATTATTATTAAATGTGTAACAAAACTGTTTTCTTCTGACTCATAGCTTTATCACTCTTCTGCAAACATTCATCTAATTCCTCCAATAATTTATTCATGTATTTGTATTTATTTCTATAAATTTAGAGAAAAACTGATGCAGATCCCATATTCTTTAAAATCTTGTCATATCAGATAGAAAGAAAAATCGTTCAACCAGGAAAACCTGACCTAACTAAATGCCTTTAAACCTTGATCACCTGATTCCAGCTTGTCTGCTGACGAAAGTATCAGATTTAAAAAAGCTAAAACACAATATTCATCAAATTTTATATTCCCTGTTGTCATTTTAAATATATATATATATATATATGTGTGTGTGTGTGTGTGTGTTTGTACGCACGCACACACATATACGTATGTACACATAAACACTTATATATATATATATATATATAGTGTTACTTGTGGTGTGGAATTTGATTTGACATGTATATCGACCTTGAGATTTTTAGCTCAAAATTCTGTGTTAGACCTATGCCAGTTATACAGGTTGACCCCTACCAAACATATGGTTGTCTATGCGTACGTAACTTTTCTCTAAAATTAACATCAACCGTGTGTATAAAATATATAAATCTTACTCATTTGAAGTTATATTAATATGAATTCATAATCTATAAAATTAAAAGGAAATTGTGCAGATAAAGATTTCGTTGTTGTCAGACTGGCTGTCTGGGTGGTGCGAAGTCCTGGAGAGTATTAAGTCTGTGGCTTAGTCTTGAAAACGTCGTGTGGTATAGCGTTACTATAATACTTCATTGATATTGCAATTAACGCCGAATTAAATGTCTAACAATTCAGTTTAGTATCAGTATAGTTTTTGTTTACAATGTCAAAATAGTTCTGTTAAATGTCAAAACAGTTCAATTTCACAGCTTAGTTCTATTTAAAAACTGTTCTACTTCAAACAGTTAAATTTTGCATAAGTACGCAGTCAAAATGTCAAAACAGTCCAAATTCAAGTAATTCAGTTTAGCAAAGGTTCACAGTTTAATTCGAATTGGTCCATAGAAATGAGCCTACCAGGTGCTACCAGTCTGCGCCAGAGTGGACCTGGGAGCGCTAGCAATAAAGAGGTTCTCCGCATTTCCGAAAGTTCTAGCATTAATGGAACCTCACTATCAGATTGTTTAGTGTCATAACCAGGATTTTCCCTGCTGGTGGGGTCTACCCTTCTGCAGAGAAGTATTAGGTGAATTCTACATCTCGAGCCGACTGCGTCAAGATTGTTAAGTATCATATCTAGGACACTCACCGTGGGTAGGGTCTTACTCCCTGCAAAGAAGCAGTCGGTGTATTCTACAGCTATCCTCCCTTTAGCCGACTGAGCAAGACACTCTGCAGGAATTACGGTCAGTGACTGCGTATAGATTGCTGGAAATACGATTCTCTGCCGTATAAGTCCATCTCAAGTTTTGTAGTGATTTTTCTCAGGATTAAGAAGTCGACTTGCAAGCCTTAATTTACGATATATAGACTGTATTCTCTTACACTCAACGTAGGTGCAGTAAGTGCAGCGACTTCATTTTCTTCACTGTTACATTAAGAAAATGAAGTGAGGGAACCGTGTTCAAATTCTGAACGACGTAATTTGCGTTTCATTTCGCGCTAAAAGGATTTTCCGGCTTCCTTTTATAGACTGCGCATAAAGAAAATAAATCTTTCGTGTTTTAAACTTCTTTTTTCGTAGTGTTGAATTATAGATTCTAATGAACAAACTTACATCAAATCAGCTGGGTTCGTTTGTGTCCATTCATGTTATTTAAAGAATTCCGTCTTCATTAGAGTTTTTCACAACCGTTTTTGCTGATTGACTTTCGCTTGAGTTTGAGTGACAGCAAGTCTCCTCAAGTCTCCAGGACTCTTTTCAGTATTCTGGCCGTTCTCAATAAGGCTGTAGTTTGGATGGTCTCTACTCGTCCTCCAACATCCAAGTCTTCCTGTCCCTTTAATAATCCTTTAGTTCATGTACCGAAAGCACCAATACGAATGGTATAATCGTCACCTGCATATTGCATAGTTTGTTTTTTTTTTTTTCAATTACCTGGCAAGGTCGAGGTACTTATCCTTTTTTTCACATTCTTTCAGCTTTATTCAGTGGTCAGCCGGGACAGCAAAGTCTACAATTTAGCAAATTCTCTTTTTTGCTGATTATTATAAGGCCTGGTCTTCTGACCGAGATTCGGTGATCCATCTGTATGTCAATATCCCATAGGAGTTTATGTGTTATTTTCAAGGACAGACGCTGAGTTGCGAGTATACCTTTTTTTTCGTATGGTCAAAATTATTATTATTTACTCATAAGAGTTTTTTCTCATCAGCTGACGCTGATGATCTTTTACTGGAGTTTGAGTGACAGCAAGTCTCCTCAAGTCTCCAGGACTCTTCTCAGTATTCTGGCCGTTCTCAATAATGTAGCAGTTTGGATGGTCTTCACTCGTCCGCCAACTTCCAAGTCATCCAGTCCCTTTAATAATCCTTTAGTTACTGTATCAAAATCACCAATTATAATTGGTATAATTGTCACCTGTACGTTTTATAGTTTCTTCAATTCCCTAGCAAGGTCGAAGTACTTATCCTTCTTTTCACATTCTTTCAGTTTTATTCTGTGGTCTGCCGGGACAGCAAAGTCAACAACTTTTTAATTTCTTTTTTTTTTCTTTTTTTTTTTTTTGTTGATTATTATTAGGTCTGCTCATCTGGCCAAGATTCGGTGATCCGTATGTATGTCAAAGTCCCACCGGAGTTTATGAGTGTTTTTTTCTAGGACAGGTGCTGAGTTGGGGCATATACCATTTGCTTGTATGGTAAAATTTTACTCCTTCTGAACATTTACACCGTTGGTCTTTCACTGGAGTTTGAGAGACTGCAAGTCTTCTAAGATGTCCTAGAATCTTTTCAGGATTCTGACTGATCTTAATAATGATAGTAGTTTGGGTGGTCTCGGCTCGATCTCAGAATCCAACTCCTCCAGCTCACCTCCCAAGCCTTTGGGAACCGTTTATAGCAAACCAATAACAATTGGTATCGCTGTTACACTCATGTTCTACTGTCTTTTTTAGTTCTCTGGCAAGGTCCAAGTATTTATCTCGCTTTTTATTTTCTTTTTGAAAATCTCATTAAGTATAAGCCTTCATAAAGAATTAGCCCTGTTGGCCTGGGCTTAAGAATACACCGACTTTTTATCTGCAGAGGGGTAACCCCGCCACCAATGATTGTGCTGGATATGGTATTAAACAATCTGATGGCGTGGCGAAGCTTTGAGGAATGCAGAGTACCCTTTCATTGCCATTGCTCCCCGTTCGGTGTGGGGACACTTCATAAGGTTTAATCTATAGGACTGTTTGATCATATAAGTGTGTGTAAACAAATGACGACTGTTTAATTGGATTGTTAGTGATATATCACGATACTGTGTGCAATTGAATGAGTAATAATAAACAGAATTATAAGTGTTAGATTGCGATAATTGAAACCATTTAACTCAGTAGAAAAAATAGCAATACAAGTGTGCAAACAAATTAGTCATAACTCATTTAAAAATAGAATTACATCCAAATGATTCACTTATAAATCATATGTTAATCAATTCAAATGTGGGCACACGTATGACTGAGGAGGGTGAACAGCGGAAAAGTTGTACGCGAGTTCGAACTCCAGTCGCGCTATTACGTTCACTTTTGGACAAATACCCTTGGGAAAGGTATGAACCCCTGATCCTTCCATCTAAGGGTAAAATATTACCACTAGTGTTCTTCTGAAAAGATGGATTTGACATTAAATAACCCAAGTAAGTTGATATACGATTAAATAAGAAAAAAACAAATGACTGATGTTAAATTCTTATTGTTGCCAAGTCGGCTGGGGTTGCAGAATACACCGACTACTTTTCTGTAGTTAGTTAAGACACCCTCAACGAGTGTCCTGGATTTGACACTAAACAATATGATGGTGAGGTTCCAGAAATGATAAAACTTTGGGGGAATGTGAAGTACGTCTTCACTGCCATCGATCCCAGGTCCTTTCTGGCACAGAGTTGGGGCAACTGATTGGGTCCTATCTATGTGTCCAATAGAGCTAAACAGTGCACTTACGCTAAATTGAATTCCTTGAAATAGAACTCTTTTGACATCTAAACTGCGTGCTTATGCTAAACTGAATTGTTTGAAATAGAACTGTTTCGAAATTTAACCGTGTGTAAACAAAACTATACTTAAACAGATTTGTTTTAATTAGAACTGCTTGATAAACTGAATAGCTTGAAATAGAAATGTTTTTGATAATTAAATAATGTGTCTCATGCTAAGTTGAATTGTTTAAAATAAAACTTTTCATTTGTATAAACATGGATTTGGCATTAAATAACCTACCAAGGTTGATGTGCCATGAAACCCTAACAAGCAAATTCTTACTGTTACATAGCAATATTTGAAACCATTTAACTCTTTACAAACAAATGATTAATAGTGAAGAGAATTATTCATATTTGTAATACTTGGAACATTTTAACTGTGATGAAATAAAGAAGTTCTCGGCTTTTAAAGAAGTGTATCTAAGGTTTGGTTTCTTTGTTTAATGGCATATCAACTCTTTTTATGTTATCTAATGCCAAATCCATTCTAGAAGAACAGTAGTGGTACTATTTAACCTATAGCTGGGGCTCATACCTTCCCCAAGGGTGTTTGCCCGAAAGTGAACCTAACAGCGCGACTAGAGTACGAACTCGCGTACTACGATTCCGCAGCCTAACGCTTTAACCATTACACCACGAACACACCCTCTCAAAAATGTATCTAAATATGTATTTATACATCATATATTTAATGAATATGTAAAAACAGGATTTGGCGTCAAATAACCAATAATGGATGATATACCATAAAACCCAACAAAATTAAACCTAAACAAAGAAACCGAACGAAATAGAAACATATTTACTAGCGTAAACGTTTCTAAAAGCCAAACAAGGAAGGAAACTAATCAAATAGTTGCCAGCAAGAACACCAGACGGTATTGTGACGAAATCTGCTGCTGTATGTAATAATTTCAAGAAGTTTCTGAGGACCAAGCTGGAGATCTCTCATGATGGATATAAACGACAAAAGTTTAACAGGCTATTTGAACACGTTAGAATCAATTTTTTCAGGTAAACTTTTGACACTTGATGCAGGGCTTTTCTACGGATGCATATTTGGCAATCATCTTTCTTGGCCTACACTTTTACACCTGTTAAACGACTCAAATCTACATTGTTTTGTTCAGTGAGGTAATTAACCAAAGAGGGAGTAAGAAGCAAAAACGAATTCGGAGAATAGAGTAGCCGTGTTTGGTTAGTAAAATGGTTATTCCTGTATATGGAATAAGTGAGGGAGAGGCTCTCTATGATTGGATATACTAATCTCGTGTTGAACCCAGAAGTCTCGGCGCAAAAATCGCAAATTCCAGTCAGACAGATTCCACCAGGCGTTCCGTGAGGCGGGGACGTTAAATGCACACAGAAAAACAGCCCCCCAAATGCCAGAAATCTTCATCAGCGTGCCGGTAAGTCCCTTAAACTCAACTTTATACACAGAGAGGACTGTATATTGTTATTAATTTGTTTCACGTGTTGAATAATAAATTGTTAGAAATAAACGAACTATTAATTCATCAATTTGTTGCTTTTAGCCTTAGAATAAACGCTATACTAACACAATAGCCGTTTCTTTAATTTCTCTTTTAATTGATCCTGGCCCACGAAATAGGTGGGGTGAGGGATAGTGTTAACATTTCACTAAATTCACGTCGGCTCGGATCCGTGACTATCGCTGGTAAAGTTTCTTTATCCGATTATGTGCCAAAACAGCCTACTGCTAATTAATTAATTCATTTAGTATATCGGTAGGGTGAATCCCCATAGTATAATGTCTATGGGGCTAGACTGCAGCCCTGAATTAAGCGAGTTCAAACTCCAGTCGTTCTATAACGTTCACTTTCAGGATAATGCCCATGGGAAAGGTATAAACCCTCCTTATTCTCCCAGCTATGGGTTTAACAGTATCAAGGCTTTTCTTTTACAAGGATAGTTTGGATATTAAATGACCCAAGAAACTTTAAATAAGCAATGATACCAAACCAAACGAAACCTTGTATATATGCGTCTCGGTCTTCAGGAAATGAACAAACAAAACATCATAAGAAAAATATAACCCTTGTCTTCTTAGCCTCTGACCGTATTAACAATGAGGACTTGAGTTTATAATGGATGTTAGTAAAACAAACCCTTTCATCCCCATCAAGAAGTCCTTCTCTTTCTATTTTATTATACATAAAAGTCTGCCATCTTCCTTTACTTACTTTGCTTATCCTTCATACACCTCCATCCAGCTACATCCAACCATCCATACCTACATATATATAAATATTCAGTACCTTGGTCCATATACACCAGTAGGGATAAGCACACTGCCACACGTATAGGCATACACGGATCAAAACATACTTTCAGCGTAAGTACTTCATGATATCGCAACTTGATCTGCAGGAGTCTCGAACAACTCCAATAGTCTCTGAGGAGCATACTGAAGATATAAAATGATGGGCAGCTGTTATTAATCTTCAAGAGGGGATCTAAACCACTTTCGTTTTATATATCTTTATTAAACATTTGACAAAACGTTTTGTTTCAAGTTTATTGAAATTTGTCAGAGGCATTTCCATAGATTGTTTGTACTATTGACAAATATCTTATTGTAACGTCTGTAAAATGCTTGCCGAAATGTTTGCTTATTTTCTTCATTCTTTTACTTTTTTAAAGTGTTCATCTTTCAGAAAGATTTATGGAGATTTTATCACCAGACGACAGGTGAAGATCTATACTCCACTTCAATGAAGTCACTCTCAATCTTAGCAAGACAAATTGAGGTTGAATTCCTGCAATTCTTTTTTTTTCTTATCGTTAATGTGGCTTATAAATGCGCATGCGTAGCATGAAAATTTTTTTCTTTTTCTCAATCTTATTTTAAGAATTAGATTTTAAAATACGATTTTAAAAAAAGAAAGAAAGAAAAAAAAAAAAGGAATAAAAATGACGTTAAAATAAATTTGGTAATACTCTTACCTGAAATCTGATATCTGAAAGAATATGTCGATATTAAAAGCTCAATCGTAGAAATCGTACACTCACCTGGAAGAAAATAAAAAGGAAAAGAAAAAGAACTTAATAAAATAGGAAAACAAGTAATGAGTAAAAGAGTTATTCGACAAAAGAATTATAACGTCTTGAAAAAACAATTATTCGACAAAAGAATTATGACGTCTTGAAAAAAAAAACAATTATTCGACAAAAGAATTATGATGTCTTATTTTAGCACTTTTGCAAAAAACAATTTGTTTAGTGTCTCTGTTTTTCAAAAGGGATGTGACTACATTGCCGTCTTTCATTATTCAATAAACGTTTTTCCGTCCGCTTGTCTGTACGTCAATCCTCCTATCCGTCCGTCCGCCAGTCCGTCGAACTAAGACTCTATTTCTCTTTCGATTTTAAGTAAAATTTCTGGGGTGATTTGAGTCATACATGGGATAATTTTAAACACTATCAAAAGATCCAAGTGACAGCAAAATTTTGTTGGTGATATTGATAAACTGACCTCGGAGTTATTACTAGGGGTAAGAGTCAGAGAAGTGGTTATAGAACAGGGCAATACTCAAGGGCTTATCACATCAAGCGGCCCACGTAGTTAAATCAAATTGTTAGTTTTAGGTAGCTGTGCTTTAAATCATGTTACTGTTAACAAACAAATGATTTTTAGCTCTTATAAAAATGTTATCTAGAAAATATGCGTATACAAGTTATAAATATTTGATTTATAAGTATGAATAGGATTTGAAATTAAATAAACAAGAGTTGATATGCTATAACACCCCAACCAGCCAACCAGCCAGCCTATCTATATATCTACCTATCTATCTCATACCATTTCTTTCTTTCTTTCTTTCTCATACCGTATCTAACTATCTATCTCATAACGTTTCTCTATCTATCTATCTATCTATCTATCTATCTTTGAGCACCTGGATAAAAAGCTTCGTGGGAACTACCAGACAGTACTACTTGCTGATTCGAAAAAAAGTCTGGGAACATCGTTCCGCAGAAAAGTACCTCTATGGCCACTTGGCATCCATCTCACAAGTCGTTTTAAAACTCTGCCTACAAACCACTACTAGTTTACTGATCATATCTACTTGATATATATAAAAAAAAGGTTTAGTATGACATAACTTACACGGTTTAATGTGAAACTGGTGGCTCACTCCGTCCATATGGTAATTGGACTACCTCTGTTGCAATCCAATATTCCAACAAGAAAGAAGACAAAACAAGTTTAGGGAACGTAAATAATTGATCGAAGTGTTAAAAGAATGTTGGTTGGTATGATGGTATTTTGCAACAAATAAACATTTGAGAGTTATTTAATACCACATTTCTCTCCCTCTCTCTCTATATATATATTTTTTTTTGAAGAGTATATTTAGGCAGCAAGTTCTAATTCAAGTAAGTTTTATTAAAAAACGATAGAACAGTTTATCATTCAAACCTTCTTATTTTTCTTGAGTCAGGGTCCAGTTGCTGAAGGAATTACCAAAGGTATGGTCGAAAGCGCTTGAGCAGAAGACAGGGGACAATTCTTATGCCACCTGGATCCCGACACAAGAAAAAAATGAGAAGACTTGAAAATTCCAATAAAAAATTAAAAAAAACAGTGTTCCTTCGTCTTTAATAAAACTTGCGTGAATATATATATATATATGTATGTAATGATAATAATTCCTACATGACTATGAGCAGGGCTAAGTAGATTTTACCAAACGGCTTATCAGATCGCACTGGCCATGTAGGACTATCCCTTGGCTATGTAGGAATTATATTCATAATATTTGCTCAATTACGTGTATTGAGCACTTTATTACGTTTATTTATTACACACACACACACACACACACACACACATATATATATATATATATATATATATATATAAAGTTTTAGCTTAGGTTATATATATAAGACTCAAAAATGGTACTTAATGCCTCCTTGCTTAACACTCAGCATTTATAGGGTACGGATCAAGAGTAAAGTGGAGCGATCCAGGGAAAGGAATCATGTCCTTTCCTACACCTTGGTGTTGTAGCTATCGAAAAGGGAGCCTTCGGGTTACCCTTGACAATGGTCGCCAGCTTTACTTATATATATATATATATATATATATATATATATATATATATATATATATATATGATTTGCAATCTGATAGTTTTAGATAACTTTATTTCTGAGTTGTTAGAATTCATTTGTTTTCATACAGTTAAATAGTTTCAAGTATTCCTGTCACACACAAATAACTTTTTTTGTTTGCCCACAATAATTCTCATTTCTTTGCCCACTATTTAAGGGTTTCAGGAATTCCAATCTAATACTCACAGTTCTATTTATTATTAATCATTTGTTTTGTACACTATTAAAACGGTTCATCTTTTGCTCTTTAATCTTTGTAATTCTATTCATCAAGGACACCAAAGTAATATAAATGATTTACGCGCACAACTGTAGGGTTTCAGATAACCTATAGAATCCTGATTAAATGATTGAAACATTTTTTTTTTATCAGTATATCGGACCCTAACACGTACTACCATTCTAGTTCAGAATGTATTTGGGAGTAATGGCAAAAACAGTGCACTCCATATTAACCAAAGTTCCATGATGGAGACCTTACCATCAGGGACTCTTTAGTGTCATATCCAAGGCAATTGTAAAGAAGAGTCTTACCCCTTTATAGAAGTGCCGTCGGTATATTATACTACCACAAATGTCAATTGACCAGTCGGCTGGGGCTGTAGAATACACCGACTGCTTCTCTGCAGTGGGGTAAGATACCCCCCCAACAAGTGTCCTGGATATGACACTGAACAATCTGATGGTGAGGTTCCAGCAGTGCTGGAGCTTTGAGGAATGCGGAGTACCCCTTCATTGCCATCGCTCCGGCCCGGAGTGGTAGCACCTGATAGGGACCTATCTATGGGTTAAATAGAACTAACAGCATACTTATGCTAAAATGAATTGTTTGAGTAAACTGAATAGCTTGAAATAGAAATGCTTTTGACAATTAAACATTGCTTACATTTAAACTGCGTTCTTATGCTTAACTGAATTTTTGAAATAGAACTGTTTTTCGACATTAAAACTGTATTTACACTTAACTGAATTGTTACATATAACTGCTTGAATAGTTTGAAATGGAAATGTTTTTGACAATTAAACTGTGTCCTTATGCTAAACGGAATTGTTTATAATAGAACAGATTATTGACATAATAGTGGATTCGGCGTTAAATAATCTACAAAGGTTGATATGCCATAAAACCCAACAAACCAAACAAATGTCAAGGCGGTATAAAGCAGTATCCGTTTCTGTGATGGTGAATATAGTTTTCGTCTCAATAATATCTATCTATCTATCTATCTATCTATCTATCTATCTATCTAAGACCATATATCTGCAAGTTCATTTGTCTTTCTCCGGCAATTTGTTCATTCCCATCTACGTATGTATGTATGTATGTATGTATCTATCTATCTATCTATCTATCTATTGCAATTTGTCTATGTGTATATCTATCTATCTATCTATCTATCTATCTATCTATCTATCTCTATATATGTATATATATCAATCACCTCTTATTTACATATCTCTAAATCTGTAAATAGCTAAGAATATTTAAGTTATCCATATATATATATATATATATATATATATATATATATATATATATATATATATATATATATATATGGGTATTATTTGTTCCAGTAAAACAGGAGTTGGGAGTAATTCCATCAGGACAAGAAAACTATTCAAGAGTTAACATTTAAATTTTCCTGGTAAAGAGCTTAATGTAACAGAAATTACAGATCAATAATTTCATTAAGAAAAACACAAACCGGTCACATTAGGATTATAAATTTATTTTCATCCTGTATGTGTTTTTGATAAAATTAAAAAACACGAAAAAATTAATCTGTGTTTATTATTACTGTATCATTACGTAAAATTATTGAATAAAGTTAATTTTCTAAGTTAGTATTAAATCTGTAGTTTTAAGTCGAAAAGTAATTAGAATTTTTTTAAAATAAATAAATTTTTAAAGAAATTAATTTACTATAATTCTAACCGACAATAAAATAAAAAAACGGAAGTGGGCTAAATGAGGAGATAACTCTTCACCCCTTTTCTATCCCCTCCCACCCTTCTTTCCCGTGTCTATACTGATTTATTTTATCCATAAGATCTGAAGAAGTCCTGTTAATTTTTTTTCGTGTTTTTGAATTTTTCAAAAACGCATAACAGGATGGAAATAAATTTATTATGGTAATGTGACCAGTTTGTTAATTTTTCTTAACGATATATATATATATATATATATATATATATAGTGTATTCTTGGTCCAGTTAAACCGGAGTTGGGAGTAATTCCATCAGGACAAGAAGTTATTCATGAATGAATATTTAAAATTTTCCTTGTAAAGAGCTCAATGTACCAATAATACAGAGCAATAAATTCTTTAAGAAAAACAACGAAACCGGTCACATAGGATTATAAATTTATTTCAATCCTGTTACGCATTTTTGAAATTTCCATCCCCTCCCACTCCTATGTGTCTGTTCTAGTATTTTTTATCAAAAAGATCTGAAGAAGTCCTGTTACTTTTTCGTGTTTTTGGAAATTTCAAAAATGCGTAACAGAATTGAAATAAATACATAATCCTATGTGACCGGTTTCGTTGTTTTTCTTAAAGAGTATATATATATATATATATATATATATATATATATATATATATATCGATTTATGACTTATTCCTCAGTCTATCCCATATTTATATGTACACGTGCGTTTATGTATTAGCATCTTTTTTCCATATGTATGTATGTATGTATGTATGTATGTATGTATGTTTGCTATCTATCTATCTATCTATCTATCAACATTTCAGTTAACATTTAAATTTCTTCTCAATATTTCACAACCACAAATTTCAAGGCGGTATAAAAGAGTCCCTTTCAGTATAGGTAAGTATAGCTTTCGTCGTAATACTTTTTTGAGTGCTTGACGTAAATTCTATTATTGGTTCTTTTAGATGGAGTCTAACTTCCGATGTCTGATAAAGGTGAGTATTTGATAATTATTATATTTTATTTTCGTTTTCTTCTTTTTTTTTGCGTCTGGCAGCCATTGTTTTAGAATAAAGAAAACAGATTTAAATGTGTGTAAAAAATATGTCGATATAAAAATATTACTCATTTTTCTCTTGGGAAAATACAAAACACAGCCAAACAATTGCGGAGAAGCAAGACTCCCTCCTGACGAGCGTCCTGGATATGACACTAAACTATCAGATGGTGAGACTCCAGTCCTAGATCACTCAGAAATAAGGATTACTTCATTATCATGACCCCCAGGTCCACTCAGACACATTGATATTACACCTGTTAGGGTCTCCTCTATGGATCAAATAGAACTGTTTTACCACCTTATTGTGTGCAAACAAATGACGGATATTGAATTGTGGGTGTTACATCAACATACTTGAAATTATTTTACTGCGTGTAAACAAAACTATAGCAATTTTTTAAAGGTATTTAAATGTGTGTAAAAAATTATTAATTCAATACAGAATTATGTGATAGAAAAGAATCCTTGAAACCATCTAACTGTATGCAAAATTAATCGCTTTACATAGCATTACTAGGCAACATTTAACTGTGTGCAAATAAATGAATAGTGTTGAATAACATGTTTTCTATTTGCAATATTTTAAGCCATTCAACTGTGTACAAACAAATGATTAATATTATTTGTGAAACATATTGACCTCCGACCCAGCTGTCGATCAAGGAACAGGAGCATCCGGTCGAAGATATCAGGGTATATTCTTGACTGAGGATGGTTTGAATTGGGTGCAGATGTGACGTTCACAGGAAGCAGGTGGATGACAAACAATGATATGACCCGGTGCGACAGGAAGTTCAGTTAGTTGGAGTCAGTCAAGTTGGAAATAAGATACTGTAGAAAGAACCAGCACCCAGAAGAGGGCTATGGACCCTCAGGACCCCCGATTGAGTAGCCTAGCAGAACGAGAAAGAAGTGGTGCTAAAGACAAAGGAATTGGGGGTCAATATGTTTCAGTTTGTTCAATCTCCAGCTCACCTCGCACACATAACACTTTCGCAACCCTTTTGCAACCATTTCGAATAAAGTGTGAGAGGTATATTTTTCTAAATAAGTGTGTTCGCTCGTCATTATTGTGTTGACTATGCTTCCGCACGTATATGTATCATGGCTATGCAACATTCGCTTGCATCTTAACAATAACAATGCTTAGTTTTATGAAAACCAATTAGCTCTAACTTATTTGAAAATATTACCTACAAACTATTCACATTAAAATTAAATTTCTATAACAATTTAACTGTGTACAGACAACTTTCTTATGAACAATAAATAGATTTATATTTATCTATTAATTTACCTACTTTCTTACCAGACTTTTCGTCTCACATCAATTTCTTTTTCCATTGTAATCTAAATCTATTCCGTATTCCATGACCAATTCATATAAACGTATCTATCTATCTATCTATCTATCTATCTATCTATCTATCTCATGATTATATTAAGTTTGGGTTGAATGTTCTTAATATGTAGTGCCTATTAGCACTGGTTTCAAAAGTAATTATATTAAGTTTGGGTTGTATGTTCCTAATTTGTAGTGCCTATTAGCAGAGGTTTCAAAAATAATTATATTAAGTTTGGGTTGTATGTTCCTAATATGTAGTGCCTATTAACAGTGGTTTCAAAAGTAATTATATTAAGTTTGGGTTGAATGTTCTTGATATGTAGTGCCTATTAGCACTGGTTTCAAAAGTAATCATTTTAAGTTTGGGTTGTATGTTCCTAATATTTAGTGCCTATTAGCACTGGTTTCAAAAGTAATTATATTAAGTTAAGGTTTTATATTCCTAATAATTATTGCCTATATATATATATATATATATAATATATATAAAATATATTCGATGTCTATAATCGATATCAATTTACCAACCCCGGCGTTATTACTGGGGGTAAGAGTCAGGGAAGCGGTTATACAACAAGGTAATAGTCAAGGACTTATCACGTCAAGCGGCCAACGTAGTTAAATAAAATTGTTTGTGTTAGGTTGCTGTACTTTAAATCATTTTACTGTTAGTAAACAAATTAGTTGTAGCTCTTATAAAAATGTTATCTACAAAATATATCTATACAAGTCATAATTACATGATTTATTAGTATGAATAGGATTTGAAATTACATATACCAAGAAAAGTTGATATGTATTATAAATCCAACCAGCCAGCCTATCTATCTATCTATCTATCTATCTATCTCTGAGCCTCTGGATAAAAAGCTTTGTGGGAACCACCAGAGAATACTACTTGCTGATTTGAAAAGATTCTGAAAAAATCATTCTGCTGATGAGAATATATACGGCCAAGGTTTAGCATTAAATAACCTACGAAGGTTAATATCAACTAAATTCAACTAAACACAATACAAAACCGAAAACCATATGACTAGGCAAAAACATTTGGAGGTGCCCGTGGTGTAATGGTTATCGTCCTAGGTAATGGACACAACGACACGGGTTCAAATCCTGGATGAGACTGATTGCATTTCACATAGCACTAATACCCTTAGGAAAGATATGAATCCAATTATTCTCCCTCCAGCTATGCTTAAATAGTAGGGCAGACTAGGGTTTTCAGCCTTGGTGAAGGAAAACTCTAAATTCAAAGCTGTTAAACTCCGCTTAAAAATTGACCTTGTGTCATACCATGCCCGATCAGAGGGATTGGTAAATGGACTAAGCAAAAACATCTTCCTGACATGAAAAATCAAATGTTACTCATTAGATCGGGGAGATCTATTTTTGACATAATGTAGAATTCACATTAAGTTATGAATAGTTAAGAGCGCGGAAAAACAAAACCAGTTAAGTAGTATGTTTGGCAGCTAATTGACTCAGGGTCAGTCAGGAAACACGGCTCTCAATGGATGGTTTTAGTCAGGAGACAAAAATGATCTAAGTATTTGATATAAGTTGGTCAGGTAGAGAGAAACCCCCGAACTATCTCTGCTCTCCAAATCTACGTTTAATTGTCTGGGTGGGGGGACGAAACTGGGGTCACTTAAGAAATAAATGCAATGTGTACTCATGAAATCATGATCCACTTGTTATTCCTTTAATTTTGAAATTTATGTTTCGTAAAAGTATCTTGCAGTTAACATTCTATTCAGCAGTTTAACGTAGTGATTAATTCAATAACAGGATATCTATTTTTTAAATTTCCATTTGTGTTTCTAAATAACTTTTTCATATAAATATCAGTTTACGGTGCTACCTGGTGATAGAAACATTCGACATACCTTTCTGAATTTTCATTCAATCCATCGCACATAATGTAGGTGATCTATTCTCCTAGCTAGCCGTGACATGCAAGTGAAGAGACTCTCTTCTAAGTCGTGGGTTAGTGATGTATACTCACCACCATAATCATATCAATAACAACTGTACATATACAAATGCGAATACAGGAAAATATAAAACACGGGCGGACTCTGTTTTTCAGGTACGAACATTTATTAAATTCTGACTTCTTCGACACAACGAGAGAAAGACAATTCTTAAAAGTCTTTCGTATCATACGATGCAAACAAAACTCAAACGCTCGGCATATTTCGTGGAGTTTTAGATCTCAATTTATCTTCGCTGGTCGGTACCCGAAAAACTTAACCGTATGCCTCAACTGTCGAAACCCCAACTACTCGACTCCATGGCAGATAACTCAATTCTCTATGCCCCAGTGGCAGAGACAAAAATTTTCTGCCTGCCTGGCCTACAGTAAACTCCAAAAACTGGCTCTTTTTCAAAATCTTCAAATTCTCGAGACCATCGCTTCCGAGCATGACGTCATTCACACTCCAGTCTCATTTCCTGTCTGGGGTTTATTATGACAATTGTGATTGTCATAATCCTTTGCGCACGAGCGTAAAACTGTACCCAATGTTATGCACCTGAATTAAGAGCCGAATAGTTCAAAACCCAACCAAACTGAATGATAAAATATAATTAACGAAAAATGATTAACATAAAAATAATTCCGTAATTATATAACATTACAATGAATAATGTATTCTGTGTCTCCATCCGGTGATCGTACTTTTACTTTAGTGTTTCTATAGAGAATCGTTATTGCCGCTACGGTTTCTTTAGGTATGCCGTACGCTAGTAGGATTTGTTCCATCTTTCCTCTGTGAATGGAATCGAAAGCCTTGGTAAAGTCGACAAATATTAATGTTGCTTGTAGGTTCTTTGCCCGTACACCTTCAAGGATTCTACGGATGGTTAATATTTGTGAGGTCGTGGATCTATTTCTTCGGAAGCCATTTTGGTTTTTTCTAAGTATGTTGTCTATTTTGGGTTCTATGCGGTTTCGTAGAAGGGCATTGTAGATTTTGGCTGCTATGGATGTAAGTGTTATGCCTCAGTAGTTTTTGGCTAATCCGAGGCCCCCCTTTTTAGGGAAGGGGAGTATGCATCCCTTCATCCATCTATCTATCGGATTTTGATTGTATACTGCGTTGCAGTGGCGGAGCAGTATGTCGTCGAATTGTCTGGTCTTCCATACTTCCGGGGGAATTTCGTCCAGCCCTGCAGCTTTCCTATTTTTAATTTTTCTGAGAACCGAGTCGAGTTCTTCTTGTGTGAACGGTCCTAGTTTAATGTCTAATTGTTTGCTAATTATTCTGGTTATTGGTTCATGTGTTATTTTTGGTGGGTTTCCAAGTAAGTTTTCGAAGTGCTGTTTCCACAGTTTTATTCTTTCTTGTTGGTTTGTTGCTTTCAGTTTTGCTTTGGCTGTGTTATTTCTTCTGCTCACTTCGTTTATTGTTTGCCAGGCTATTCTAGATTGTCTATCTTCCACCGAGTCTCTAATCTTATCTATCTGATTCTGAATGTATTCTGTCTGTTCCTTTATATATATGCCTGCTAATTGATATTGTGCCGTTCTTAGTTTTAAGGCATTTGTGTTTGTTGTGTTTTTTCGATAGTTTTTGGAGGCTGTTTTCACTAGTGAACGTTTTTCTCTCACCGCTAAAGTTTCCCATGGGACTCTATATTTAGTTTTAAGTTTTTTTTTAATGTATTTTGCTGCTGCCTCGAGGTGTGCATTGACGAAATTTTCATATTCGTCGTTTGGTGTACTTTTTTCCGTCTTTTCTTGTAGTGTTTCGAATCTGTTTCTTAATTCTAATACGTATTTATCTCTTATATCTTTGTTGTTCAATAGGGCCCAGTCATAGTGTTTGGTGGTCGCTGTTCGTTTGTCGTTTTTTCGTAGGCTTAACCGTATTTTCGCCGTGACTATTCGGTGATCGGTGGACACACCCTCAAAAGAGGAGTATGCCTCGCAATTCATTGCACTATTTTTCCATTTCTTGTTCATAAGGACGTAGTCTATCTGAGCTTTAGTATTGTTTGCGTACGTGTATGTCCATAGTTTGCCAAGTACCTCTTTATCATTTGTCTAGACTACGTACTTAGAACATCGATTGACAAAATCAAAGAGAATGTCTTCGAACTGACGAAGAAAAGAAGCAGAAGGTACACTGCAACAACAATTACCGACGCCAACTACGCCGATGACGTAGCGATACTGGCAAATACACCTGACCAAGCCGAAACACTTTGCATAGTTTGGAACGAGCAGCAGCAAACATAGGCCTCTATGTTAATGCACACAAAACGGAATATATGTGCTATAACCAAACGGGGGACATCTCCACTCTAGAAGGAACCCCTCTTAAACTAGTAGACAAATTCACTTACCTAGGAAGCAGCGTCGAATCAACCGAAAAGGACATCGAAACGAGGTTAACGAAAGCATGGACAGCTATCAATAGGCTATCGATTATATGGAAATCAGACCTAACTGATAAAATGAAACGCAGTTTCTTCCAGGCAGCGGTCACATCGATACTGCTATATGGCTGCACTACTAGGACGCTAACAAAACGGCTGGAGAAGAAGCTAGATGACAATTACACAAGAATGCTGCGTGCAATCTTGAACAAGTCCTGGCAGCAACACCCCACAAGACACCAACTGTACGGCCACCTGCCCCCTATCACGAAAACTATTCAAGTTAGACGAACCAGACATGCAGGACACTGCTGGAGAAGCAGAGATGAACTCATAAGAGATGTACTCTTATGGATCCCCACACATGGCCGCGCAAAAGCAGGACGACCAGCACGAACATACATTCATCAGCTATGTGAGGATACGGGATGTTGTCCTGAAGACCTACCTAGGGCGATGAACGATAGGGAGGAGTGGCGAGAGAGAGTCAGGGATATCCGTGCTACCAGCGCGATATGATGATGATGACAACGAATAAAATAATCACAGGTTGTTTGAATTTAAACGTTGTTTCTTAATGTTTTTCTTCTTGTCTTTTGCTTGATTTTCTTGTTTGTCTATTTTTTCTTCTTCTTTTCCTCCTCTTCTTCTTCTTTTTCACCTGTTTTTTTTTTCAATTTCCTTATTCTTGAGGTATTTTTCTGATCATTCATTAGTTAGTTTCTCTCTCTCCTTCCTCTTTCTTTTGCTTGTCCCATTCTTTCCATCCTTCCTTTTTTTTTTTTCGTTCAGTCAACAGTTTTTCTCACCTTTTCCTCATTCCATTTGTTTGTTTCTTTCTTTTTCTTCTTTTTTCTTTTCCTTTCTTCTTTCTGTTTTCTATCTTTTTCCTTTCTTTTTCTATCTCTTTTCTTTCTTTCTTTCTTTCTTTCTTTCTTTTCATTTCCTTAACTTTTTTCTGTCCTTTTTTTCCTTATTTTCTTACATTTGATTTCCTTTTCTTTCTTTCTTTCTTTCTTTCTTTCTTTCTTTCTTTCTTTCTTTCTTCCTTTCTTTCTTTTCTGTTCTTTCATTCCTTTTCTTTTTATTTATTTCTTTCCATTCTTTTTCTTTCTTTCTGTTTTCTTTCTTTCTTTCTTTCTTTCTTTCTTTCTTTCTTATTAACCGTAAATAAATATATATATTCATCAATTAATCCACCTCTTTTCTTTCAACATTCTGTGTCTTTTCATCTTACTTGAATTTCTTTATCCATTATAATCTAAATCTATTTAGTATTCCAAGGCCAATACGTATAAACGTATCTAGCTATATATCTATCTATTTGATATCTGTAAATGATATCGATTTGCTGACGTTAGCTTTATTACTAGGGGTAAGAGTCAGAGAAGCGGTTGCACGAATGGGCAATGCTCAAGGGTTTATCATGTCAAGAGGCCCACGTAGTGAATGTTGCAGAGAGTCAAAATATTTGTAATATCTTGTTCCATTATTCGTCTAATAGGTCTGTTAATATCTATCTATCTATCTATCTATCACTCGATCGATAGGTTCATTTATATATATATATATATATATATATATATATATATATATATATATATATATATATATATATATATATAACTATCTATCTCTTGAACAATCAATTTATTCATATTTATAGATCAACCTAGCTCGCTCATTTGCTACACAAACACACACACACACACACACACACATATATATATATATATACATATATATGTATATATATATAGTAAGTAAGCTTGGCAACCAAAGGTTGCCTTTTCAATGGCTACTACACCGAGGTGTAAGGGAGGGGGCTACTCCATTCCATCGATTGTTCAACTTTACTCTTGATCCTTACCTTTACATGTTGAGTGTTAAGCAAGGCGGCATCAAGTTCTTTGGTATGACTTGACCTGGGATTGAACCCCGGTCTTCCGGACCGTTGGCGAACACTCTACTCATTCGGCCAATATATATATATATATATATATATAACTGGCTTAATAAGTAATATATATATATATATATATATATATATATATATATATATATATATATATATATATATATAACTGGCTTAATAAGTAATATATATATAATATATATATATATATATATATATATATATATATACATATATATATAACTGGCTTAATAAGTGATATATATATATATATAATATATATATATATATATATATATATATATATAACTGGCTTAATAAGTAATATATATATATATATATATATATATATATATATATAACTGGCTTAATAAGTAATATATATATATATATATATATATATATAATATATATAATATATATATCTGGCTTAATAAGTAATATATATATATATATATATATATATATATATATATATATATATATATATATATATATAACTTATTAAGCCAGTTCATTACGTGATAAACGAGTTCAAACAATAGTCACGATATCAAGTTCACTTCCGGACTAATACCCTTAGGAAATGTATAAACTTCTTTATTCCCCAACCAATGTGTTAAAGAGTACCAACACTTCCTTTCAACAAATATGGCATTTGCTATTAAATAGTTGGTTGGTTGGGTTTTATAGCATATCAACCTTTGTTGATTATTATACGCCAAATCCATTTTTATACAAATAGTCAGTTGTATTTTGAATAATTCAGTCTACCATGAGTACAGTTTAATTGTCAAAAACAAAGTTAAACAAAGAAGCTAAACCATATATATATATATATATATATATATAGTCATCCACAGACAGATCTGTTTCGTTCTATTATATATATATATATATATATATATATATATATATATATAGTGTAATTGGATGGAAACTCAAACTTTTTTAAGTCATCATTATAAATTTATTCCTGCGGAGAATATTACTATAATCTCCGTCTCGTCAGATGACTTTTTATATGCTTTTCCTCGATGTTGCAGAACAGCAAATCTGGACGCTGACTGGATATATATATATATATATATATATATATATATATATATATATATTAATTTTCTTTTTAATTAATAATTCCACGAAAAGATTTGTATTTCTTTCAAGAATTATTTATTTATTTTCGTCCTTACATATGTGTATGTTCCCAGCTTGTTGCTTTCGTCAGAGAACATTTTTGGCACAGGGCGATATGAATGGAGCACTTGAAAAGATTTAGCCAAAAGAAACTGCTCTTCACCTTCTAGTCTGCCCTGGTATTAGTAGCTATAGCAGATGGACTTGTTCATTGTGTGGAAAAAGGTGGGTGATACCCAACAGTTACCAAATGCAATAATAAACGATGTTGAATATGTGATATAATTATTGAAAGAAATCCTATACTTAAAAAAACAAACAAACAAACAAACAGATAAATAAATTCTAAAAAAATACAAATCTCTTCGTGGACCTACTCATTTAAAAATATTTCTTTCTTTCTTTCTTTGGATCTACTATAAACATATATATATATATATATATATATATATATATATATATATATATATACTGTAAAATAAATAGGTTTGCAAGTGAATTTAGTATCAAGTTATTTATTTATTTTTGCTTCTACATGTGTTACTGACGTTTCAAGTTATTCTGAGGATATTAATGAAATAAATAAACTGAAACCAAGTTCTCTTGTGGACCGATTCATTTAAGGTATTTACTTCTTTCTTATTTGACCCAATAAAAAAAAGAAGATATATATATATATATATAATAAATAAATATTAGATTTACGGCCACCTACCTCCCATCACGAAAACTAAGTTAGACAAACCAGACACGCAGGACATTGCTGGAGAAGCAGAGACGAGCTCATCAGAGATGTAGTCCTATGGACCCTACATATGGCCGAGCAAAAGCAGGACGACCAGCTAGAACATAAATACAGCAGCTATGTGAGGATACGGGATGTAGCCCTGAAACCTGCCAGAGGCTATGAACGATAAGGAAAAGTGGGGAGAGAGGGTCAGGGATATCCGTGCTAGCGGCACAACATGATGATGTTCAATGTCATGGAAGTTTTTCTTTGACCTTAGATTTCATGAAGTATTACAAATAACAATCATCAGGCAGATAACGAAAGGAAATGAAGAAATCGAGAATGCGTAAGTATCTTCACACACACACATATACTAAAGACCACTTACACAGCCACACACAATAATACGCAATAACAAACACACACTCACACACACACACACACAGACGCGCGTGCGCACACATGCACACAAAAAGATTTGTACATAGTTCCAATGGTTTTTTTACTGTATTTTTCGATTTTCTCGCTTTCTAATGTATAATTCTAATATATATTTATTTATTGCCATTTTATAATAGCTCTATCACAGATATTGAGCACTCTACAAATTATGTCGCATTCGCTACGCAACAAACTCTCAAAGTGATTTAGTGACAACCAACAGTGTTAAGTCTAACGTTAATTTGGACGGGTTTCGATGCGGGCTTCAAGCGTCCTACGTGTCTAGCCACACTGAACAGTTCTGATAGAAGGAAACAGTCTGTCTGTCGATGAATATATATATATATATATATATATATATATATATATATATATATATGTGTGTGTGTGTGTGTGTGTGCACGTCAATTTAACTTTCTTCACTTGTGAACTAGCGATACTGCTTTTTTCAAAATTTAAAAGCACGTCTCTATTTCCATATTGTTTATGGACGGTAAATGTACGGATTTAACCAAGAGACGCGCACCAGGATTGTTTTTTCCTTCTTATTTGTGTCTAACAGCAGCTACCAAACAAAGACAGTATTTTTTTTTTTGTTTTTGTTCTTGCTACTCAAACTAGGTTTATGAAAAGCGGAACACTGGTGGCCTATCCATAAATGACACTGATTGATTGAGGCTATCGATTTAATTAGTTGCCATTGTGATGGGCATGGAAAAACAAAACTGCGTTTTTGGTGGGAAAAACCGGGAAAAGATAGAAATCCATTGAATAATGACCGCCTTAAGTTCTTCTTAGAGAAGAGAAATTGAATTGGGGTCAACAAAAAAGAAAGATATTAAATTTAAGCACATTTTTTTTTAATGTGCAGATTTATATTAGTCACGCACTTTATATACATTCACGCTAATCTGTTCCAATCAGAACGTAATCTTTTATCCGCAGACCTTTCAGATTTATTTATCTACAGTTGTTCATGCGTAATATATATTTCAGTATTTATACATCATTCGATGCAAATCTCTTTATATATATATATATATATATATATATATATATATATATATATATATATATATATATATCAGTCTGTTTCTATCTATCGATGTATCACTGTAAAAACATCTATGTACCTGCTCATCTACCGATCAATCGCAACTGGCCCACATCTATCTATATATATATCTATCTATCTATCTATCTATCTATCTATCTCATAACGTCTCTCTCTCTCTCTCTCTATCTATCTATCTATCTATCTCATAACATTTATCTATCTATCTATCTATCTCATAACGTTTATCTATCTATCTATCTATCTATCTATCTATCTATCTTGCAATTGCCATCTATCTATCTATCTATCTATCTCATAACGTTTCTCTCTCTCTCTCTCTCTCTCTCTCTCTCTATCTATCTATCTATCTCATAAAATCTATCTATCTATCAATCTATCTCATAACGTTTATCTATCTATCTATCTATCTTGCAATTGCCATCTATCTATCTATCTATCTATCTATCAATCTATCTATCTCATAACGTTTCTCTCTCTCTCTCTCTCTCTCTCTCTCTCTCTCTCTCTCTCTCTCTCTATCTATCTATCTATCTATCTATCTCATAACATCTATCTATCTATCAATCTATCTCATAACGTTTATCTATCTATCTATCTATCTTGCAATTGCCATCTATCTATCTATCTATCTATCTATCTCATAACGTTTATCTATCTATCTATCTATCTTGCAATTGCCATCTATCTATCTATCTATCTATCTATCTATCTATCTATCAATCTATCTATCTCATAACGTTTCTCTCTCTCTCTCTCTCTCTCTCTCTCTATCTATCTATCTATCTATCTATCTATCTCATAACATCTATCTATCTATCAATCTATCTCATAACGTTTATCTATCTATCTATCTATCTTGCAATTGCCATCTCTATCTATCTATCTATCTATCTCATAACGTTTATCTATCTATCTATCTATCTATCTATCTATCTTGCAATTGCCATCTATCTATCTATCTATCTATCTATCTATCTATCTCATAACGTTTCTCTCTCTCTCTCTCTCTCTCTCTTTCTCTATCTATCTATCTCATAACGTTTATCTATCTATCTATCTATCTATCTATCTATCTATCTATCTATCATATTTACATCTCTATAAATATGTATTTATAACTTACTCCTTATCTATGTCTATCAATTAATGTTCATGGCGTATATATCCGTCGATCCTATGTTTATATATCTACATGTGTGTTAATATATGAGAATCTGTTTTTCCATATGTATGTATGTATGTATGTATCTATCTATCTATCTATCTATCTATCTATCTATCAATCTATGCCCTTATACTTATGTTTCTCAATATCTTTTGATAACAAAAAACCTATCAATTCACATGTATGTATGTATATCTATCTAGCAAGCTAGCTAGCAATCTATGCCCTTATACTTAGATTTCTCAATATCTGCTGATAACAAACAATCTATCAATTCACATGTATGTATGTATGTATGTATGTATGTAAGTCTATCTATCTATGTATCTATCTATCCGTTACCTCACATTTCCATATGTATAAACATGTTCATACCTGAAAATTGTTTTGTCTATTTTCTTGGAATCTACATATCCCCTCTTTTTTACATATACTTAAATATGTTCATACCAAACAATCTGTAAGTCTATCTATCTATCTATATATCTATCTATCTATCTATCCTTTTCATTGGGGTAACTATTTATCGAAGTTTTTAAATATTTATCTCGACCTGGTTTTTTTTTTTTTTTTTTTTTTTTATTTTGCCTTCTTTTTATCCCCTTGTGAATACTGATTTATCCATGCTAGTTTTTAATACGTGTCAATGTCACAGAGAGAAAGAGTCTCTGTGGCATAAAAGCTGCGAAATTGTATTAAGCAAATACGAAACCCAGTTACCCTATTACGCTCACTTTCAGACAAAAGGGTGGAACGATAAAATTGTCGCCCTAGAAAAGACGACATGATTCTATTTCCGTTTAATGAAAACCGGTTTTCTTTATTTGTTGCGGACCATCTACTAATTGGCCAGTTGTGTACAAATCCCAAGCGGGATAGAAGCCTTCTATCATGTCTAAAAGTGACACAATGTTCAACGAGCAAGATCGGAGATGCGCCGCTGTACAACTCATGCTCTCTACCGATCCAAGTTATGACAACAGGACTATTGCCAGCACCCTCAAAATGCAAATCTGGATTGCCACGAATAACACGGACATGCCCAGGGTGATGAAAACAAAGTTTCTGGCTACGGTTATGGTTTTGGTGTGGTTTCAAGTGAGGGCCACATCATGCCACCTCACATCTTCGATGTCGGCTTGAAAGTCAACATCAAAGTGTACCAGGATGTGCTGAAGAGTGTGGTGATTCCCTGGTGCAATCAGGTGGCCGGTGGCAGACCCTGGGTGTGGCAGCAGGACTCGCCACCGACCCACAGGTCCAAAGAGACCCAGGCTTGGCTTCAGAAGGAGTGCTACAATTTTGTAGCCTTCTCTCACTGGCCCCCTCCTCCCCGTCATGAACCCGCTGGACTACTTCGTTTGGTCATGCGTCGAGAACATCACCAACATGACGTCCCACAACACCAAAGGCTGCCTGATCGCCGCCATCCGCCATGTATTCACCGAGCTCCCGCCGGCGCTTGTGGAAAAGGCATGCTCCCAGTTCCGGATCCGTATCGAGGCAGTGATTGAGGCTGAAGGCGGCTACATTGAATAGATGTCAGCTCTACTACCTAATCACGTTACCTGAATTGATTTTTTCAATAAAAGTTTTAAAATAAAGCCGTAATGGTAGTTTTCTTTAGGAGGACAATTTTATCGTTCCACTCTGTAATATCCCGGGGAAAAATATGAACATATTTGATATTCCCACATAACCATGAATTAAATATTACCTCTACTCTTCACATATAAGGATATATTTGGCATCATATAACCCACGTAAATTGATATGGCATTAAACAAAGAACCGAAATAGAATCGTATCTATTTCAATCTGATCATATCTATCTGTCTGTCTATTTCATTCTGCTTATATCTATCAACCTTTCTCTGTCATATCTACGTAACTTTTTTTCAATCTAATAATATACAACTATTGGTATATCTTTCGACATATCTCTTCATTAATGACTTATAAATCCTCCACCTTTATGATTAGATTATTTATATTGATGAAAAATAACGCTGGCTTATTACCAATTTTAACGTAAACTTTTAAAAAAAATTATGGACTACTCTTTTCTGAAAATAAAAAAAACATAGAAAAGTGAATGTAATTGTATATCTTAATCAAATCCAATAACAATTATTAAGCATTTTGTCATTAAAGTTTTTGGTAGTTGCAGTTCTTGAAGACCATCGATAGTAATTTCCTATTTCAATAAGCACTCCATATTTCTGTTCTTTACTTAGCCGTTGGGTTGATTAGTTTTATTACATGACGATAGTTTTTGGTTTGGTTTCTTCATTTTCTATACGGCCACATACAACTCATCGCTGAAACCATCTGAGTAAGACGAACAAGGCATGTGAGACACGGCTGTAGAAGCGAGGACGACCTGAAAAATGACATTATCCTATGCACCTCTTTACATGGACGTGCCAGTGTTGACTTGACCACCTAAAACTTAGCTCCATTAGCCTTTTGCAAGCACAGGATGTTGTTGGGAAGGCCTGCCAGAAGCGATAGTTTATAATAACGGATGGAGATAGATAGATAGATAGATAGATAGAGAGAGAGAGAGAGAGAGAGAGAGAGAGAGAGAGTCAGGGAAAATTGTGCTTTCAGAGTGACTGGATGATGATGATGGTTTTAAATGGCATATAAACCTACGTGGGTTATTTAATTCTAAAACCACACTTGTAGAAGAACAGCAATGATAATATTTAACTTATAGCTGAGAGAACAAAGGAGTCGCATACCTTTCCCGATAGTATTAGTTCGAAAGTGACTTAATAGCGCGACTGGAGATCGAACTCCTTTACTTCGAGGCTGCAGTCCAGTAATTTTGGTATTATGCCACGGGGACTCTCTCCGCCACTGTTGCTGGGTTATACAATGCCGAAGTCAGTCTTTTTTGTCTGATAGCTTATGAACGTTGAGTTATTCAATACCATGACCATCGTTGTAGAGAAGCAGTCGTAGTACTATTTAACACATAACAGAGAGATAACGGGAATTTATGCATTTCTCAAAAGTATCAGTCTGAAATTGAACACTGGTGTTTGAACTTGCTGACTATGGTATCTCAGTACAGGACTTTATCCATCATATTTCGAACACTTATATCTTGAAATAATTAATCTTAATAGAAATGTTATGTACGTATTGAGATAGTTTTAAGTATTCTCATCGGATACAAATAATGTTCAAGCATTTAAATGTTGGGTTAGTTGCTTGGTTTGCATAAAAATGTCAATTATAATTCATACGAGAGAAGACTGTTTTTTTTTCAGTCATTATAATCAGGTAAACACTTCATACGTACTGTCAATAACATCGTTTGAAGAGCCAATGTATTAAAAATGTTCATATTCATTTTCAAACAGGTAAACACATCATACGTACTGTCAATAACATTGTTTTAAGAGTCAATGTATTAAAAATGTTTATATTCATTTTAAACGGGTAATCACATCATACGTACTGTCAATAACATTGTTTTAAGCGCCAATGAATCAAAAATTTTCATATTCATTTTAAACGGGTAAACATCTCATACCTACTGTCAATAACATTGTTTTAAGAGTCAATGTATTAAAAAATGTTCATATTCATTTTAAACAGGTAAACACTTCATACGTACTGTCAATAACATTGTTTTAAGAGTCAATGTATTAAAAATGATCAAATTCATTTTAAACGGGTAGACACATTATACATACTGTCAATAACATGGTTTTAAGTGCCAATGTATTAAAAATGTTCATATTCATTTTAAACAGGTAAACACTTCATACATACTGTCAATGTATTAAAAATGATCAAATTTATTTTAAACGGAAAAACACATTATACATACTCTCAATAACATTGTTTTGAGAGTCAATGTATTAAAAATGTTCATATTCATTTTAAACAGGTAAACACTTCATATGTACTGTCAAAAACATTGTTTTAAGAGTCAACGTGTTAAAAATGTTCATATTCATTTTAAACATGTAAACACTTCATACGTAATTCATACGAGAGAAGACTACTTTTTCAGTCATTATAATCGAGTAAACACTTCATACGTACTGTCAATACCATTGCTTGAAGAGCAAATGTTTTAAAAATGTTTATATTCATTTTAAACAGGTAAACACTTCATACGTACTGTCAATAACATTGTTTTAAGAGTCAATGTATAAAAACTGATCAAATTCATTTTAAATGGGTAAAAACATTATACATACTGTCAATAACATTGTTTTGAGAGCGAATGTGTTAAAAATGTTCATATTCATTTTAAACAGGTAAACACTTTATATGTACTATCAAAAACATGGTTTAAAGAGCCAACGTGTTAAAAATGTTCACATTCATTTTAAACATGTAAACAATTCATACGTACTGTCAATAATATCGTTTTAATAGCCAATGTATTAAAAATGTCCACATTCATTTTAAACAGATAAACCCTTCAACCATTTTGTCAATAATATTGTTTTAAAAGCAAATGTATGAAAAAAATGTACACTTTTTCTTTATCGGTAAACATTTCATACCGTCAAAAACATTGTTTTAAGAGCCAATGTATCAACAATGTTCACATTCATTATAATCAGTAAACACTTCATACTTACTGTCAATAACATTGTTTTAAGAGCCAATGTATCAACAATGTTCACATTCATTATAATCAGTAAACACTTCATACTTACTGTCAATAACATTGTTTTAAGGGCCAGTGTATCCAAAAATTTCATTCTTATTTTAGATAGGGAAACAATTTCTACTAGCAATAACATTGTTTTAATATCCAATGTATCAAAAAAGCCACACTCTTTTTTAATAAACCCATTTTAAATAAATAAACCGGTTATACTTTGTTTCAATGTGAATGTTCAAAGAGAAAATTCATTGATAATGTTTACAAATACTTTAAACATTATTTTAGACATTGATCGGATTCTAGGAATGAGCAATGAACAAGGACAGCAAATGTTTGACTATATCGTCATCAGAGTTTCAGAAGTAGAATTTTATAACCGAAAGCTGTGAACTATTCTACCCAGGGATCTCTTAAAGAGGGTATGTGACCCTTTAAATATAACAAATTTGGTTTCTTCAAGGCCAAGGGAACAGAGCAAGCTGTTTTTATAAATAACAGCAAGTATTTGTGTCGTTACCTGAAACTGTGAGCACTGGGTAAAACGGCAAAATAAAACACGGGTTAAGTTTGAACTGAGAAGCCCTATATGCGTACGTGTGGTTCAGCGCAAATCTTGCTTATTCCACGTAGCGGGCGCCACAATAACTGTGAACTACGGTTAAATCTTTATTCCATTCTTCAAGGCATAATTATATCCACATCACTTAGTCCTCTGACTAGCCCGAAGACAAGCACAAAATTGATCCCTGACTTGAAGGGCGTCAAATGGATTGCATGACAATGATACGTAAATTATACCTAGCTCTGTAGAATCTTTTAACTACATTGCAAGCCCTTATATCCGTAACGATTTCTCTCATATCTTTGGGGAAATCTCCGTAGCGCTGTGGCTAACCTGCTGGACTATAACATCGTAGTCATCCAGTTCAAATTCCAGTATCGCTATAAAGTTCACTTTTGAACTAATATTTTGGGAAAAGATATGAACCTTCATTATCCCCAACCGAAACCTCATATAACTTTTATATCGATCACATAAGACTGAATACTGAACATGTTAAAGATTTAATTTTTTCTATTTCTTTATTTAATGACATTCACGGGTTATTTAGTGCTGAAGCCATCCTAATGGAAGCACAGAAGTGGTCTTAGTCAACCTATAATTTAGAGGAAAAAAGGACTATATATCTTTCCCAAGGAATTACTCTGAAAGTGAATGTAATTGTGCGACTCACTTACTACGATATCTAGCCCAGTCGGTGGGGCTGTAGAATACACCGACTGCGCCTCTGCAAAGGGGTAAGAATCCCCCAACGAGTGTCCTGATATGACACTAAACAATCTGATGGTGAAGTTCCAGCAATGCTGGAGCTTTGGGGAATGTGGAGTACCCCTTCATTGCCATCGCTCCCAGGTCCACTCTGGCTGATAAGGGTCCTATCTATTGGTTAAACAGAACTAAACCGTGCTTCTTTCACTATACTGATTTTTGAATTTAAACTGCGTACTTATGCTAAACTGAATTGTTTAAAATAGAACTATTTTGACATTGGAACTGCTTACTAATGCTGAACTGAATTGCTCAGAAGAGAACTGTTTTTGACATCTAAACTGTGTACTTATGATGAACTGAAATAAAACTGTTTGACATTTAACTCTGTCCATTGCCCAGTCGGCTGGGGCTGTAGAAACACTGACTGCACCTCTGAAGAGGGGTAAGACCCCCCTCCTAACGAGTGACCTGGATATGACACTAAACAATCTGATGGTGAGGTTCCAGCAGTGCTGGGGCTTTGGGGAATGTGGAGTACCCCTTCATTGCCATTGCTCCCAGGTCCACTCTGGCCCGGAGTGGTAGCACCTGATAAGGCCCTATCTATGGGTTAATTAGAACAAATGGTATACTTATGCTAAACTGAATTGTTTGAGTAAACTGAATAGCTTGAAATAGAAATGTTTTTGACAATTAAACCGTACTTACATTTGAACTGCGTGCTCGTGCTTAACTAAATTGTTTGAAATAGAACTGTTTTTTTCGACACTTAACTGGATTGTTACATATAACTGCAACTGTTTTTTGACATTGAAACTGTATTTACACTAAACTAAATTGTTTAACATAGAACTGTTCTGACATATAACTGTGTGTAAACAAAATATGTACTTTTACAAAACTGAATAAGCTGAAGTTGAATTGCTTGACTAAACTGAATAGATCGAAATAAAAATGTTTTTTTTTACAATTAAACTGTACTTATATTTAAAACCGTGCTTTTGCTAAACTGAATTGTTTTAAATTGAACTATTTTTGACACTGAAACTGTACTTACCCTAAACTGAATTGTTATATATAACTGAATAGTTCGAAATAGAAATGTTTTTGACAATTAAACTGTGTACTCATGCTAAACCGAATTGTTTAAGTAGAACTGATTATTTACATAAAATGGATTTGGCGTTAAATAACCTACAAAGGTTGATATGCCATAAAACCAAACCAAACAAAAACCAAACCTAACTATGATATCACAGTCCAGAACGTTAGCCCCTGCGCCACGAGGACTCCCACCTAAAAGATGTTGAGAAGACGAATATACAAAGATGAGATGAAGAAATGAAGACAGGTTGTCTATATCAAGAAAATAAACACAGCACGAGCTTACAAAAAAATCCCACTCACGTTTTTTTCTGATGCACAAGTTCTTCTTGGATCAGTCTCTGAAACAGGAAGTTGGGACGTGTATTTGTTTTGTTTTGTTTTTGCTTTTTTCAATCGAGTAAAGAAATATTCACTTTTTTTATAGACTGTTGATCACTCTGAATTATAACTGAAATTTAGATCTTGACTTGTCACTGTACCGGAAACTAAATGACTGAGCCTTTCGAAAATACCCTGATCTAGTGTCTGAACGTATTTCGCCCCTACAATGCAAGTTCCCATCTTTGACCTTTCTCTCTCAATTTCCCGACTGATTACCAACGACGCTGGCGGTGGGAGGTCACCACCACATTGAAATGATGGTATTGTAGAATTATTAGCTCCATTTTTGGCGCAAGAATTATCTTGTGAGTGTTTGTAGGAATCAAGAGCCAGGGAGCTTTTCGCATTTCCATGTGTCTCGTTATTCTCAACATTGCTGAGATCTGAATAACCTCAACATCATCGCAATTTTTCCAAACCGACTGTTTCTCTGCAGAGGAGTAAGACCCCGCCTCCAAATGAGTGTCCTATATATGACACTAAACAATCTGATGGTGAGGTCCTAGTGATTCTGGAGCTTGGGAAAATGCGGACACTGACACGGTATGGTAGCACCTTATAGGGTTCTATCTATTGGTCTAATAAAAGTAAACTGTGTATCTATGCTAAACTGAATAGATGGAAATAGAACTGCTTTGATATTTAAACCACGTTCTTATTCTAAAGTGAATTGTTTGAAATAGAACCGTTTTGACATTGAAAGAGTATGTACACTAAACTGGATTGCTTAAAATAGAATTAAACTGAATTGCTTGAAATAGAACTGTTTTAACATATAAACTGCATACTTATGCTAAACTGGATTGCTTGAAATAGAATATTTATGATAAACTGAATTATTTAAAATGGAACTGTTTTTGTTCGCTCAACTGAATTGTTTGAAGTAGAACTGTTTTTTACATTGAAACTGTATTTGATACCAAATCCAATTTTATAGAAATAATCATTTCTTTTTCAAACAATTAAGTTTAGCATGAGAACACAGTTTAATTGTCAAAAACATTTCTCTTTCAAGCTATTCTGTTCATTCAAACAGTTCTATTTCAAACAAATCAGTTTAGCATGAGAACACAGTTTGTCAAAAACATTTCTCTTTCATGCTATTCTGTTTATTCAAGCAGTTATATTTCAAACAATTCAGTTTAGCATGAGAACACAGCTTGTCAAAAACATTTCTCTTTCAAGCTATTCTGTTCATTCAAGCAGTTATATTTCAAACAATTCAGTTTAGCATGAGAACACAGTTTGTCAAAAACATTTCTCTTTCAAGCTATTCTGTTCATTCAAACAGTTCTATTTCAAACAATTCAGTTTAGCATGAGAATACAGTTTGTCAACAACATTTCTATTTCAAGCTATTCTGTTCATTCAAACAGTTCCATTTCAAACAATTCAGTTTAGCATGAGAACTGTTTCAATGCCCAAAACAATTTTCATCAAACAATTCAGTTTAGAATAAATACGCAGTTTAAATGTCAAAACAGTTCTATTTCAAGTAATTCAGTTCCCCATTATTACAGTTTAATTCTACTTGACTCATACATAGGAACCTTTCAGGTGCTATCACTCCAAGTCAGGGTGGTCAAGGGGCGATGGCAATGAAGGAGTACTCCGCATTCCCAAAGCTCCAGCATTACTGGAACCTTATTATCAGATTGTTTACAGTTATATCCAGGACACTCATTGTGGAGGGGTCTTGCCTCCCTGTAGAGAAGCAGACGGTGTATTTTATTGCCCCAGCCGACTGGTCAAGGTTGATAGGCGATAAAACCCAGACAAATAAACAAACCATCATGATTATCCTAGGACTATGACTTTATCCTATATATTTCTTAGAAATAAAGAGATTCTAAATTTATTCTTCAACCTTTTCTTAAAAACAAAAATTATCAATTCAAATAAATCATTTCAATTAATGTTAAGGTGGAGATGGGGGTGCCCGTGGTGTAATGGTTATCGTCGTAGGAAATGGACACGGTAACACGAGTTCAAATCCTGGACGAGACTGATAGCATTTCACATAGCACTAAAAGGTATGAATAAAGGTATGAATCCAATTATTCTCCCTCCAGCTATGGGTAAATAGTAGGGCTTACTGGGTTCTTCAGCCTTGGTGAAGTAACTAGTCTAGGAGAAGGAAGACTCTGAATTCAAACCTGTGAAACTCCGCTTAAAAATTGACCTTATATCATATCGAGCGGAGGGGTTGGTAAATATGATTAATGTCAAAACGGAACTCCCGGCAAGCACTCGTGAGAACTACACAACAAAACGAATAAGATGCGTCTGCCCTCTCTCTCTCTCTCTCTCTTGTCACGATGGTTTTTTTCTCGCTGTCAATCTAAAGCGGTCGAGTCATTTTTCATATTCACATTCTCTCTTCTCGACGACTGATGAGAAAGGTATTAGCGAATAATCTTTTGTTTTACCGAACGAAGACAATTTTTAGAGTGTTTGTCACTTTTTCTAAAAGTGAGGTTACTACGGGGGCCCGACTGGAACCTTTTGGCTTTGTACTACAAGGGTCAGTTCAGCACTATGGTGGGACAAATGCCCACGTTATGACGTGGTGTAGCCAGCGCCTATTTTGTGTCGTAATATTACTATGGTTTATATTCCACTAAAACAAAGAAATCAAGCCAGAAAGATATAACCTTTTTATCTACGGAAGCAATGGTGATCCATGAGTCCATAACAGCCACAATTTTTGGCGGAAATAATGTTTGTTATTCATATAAAATATCCATCGCTTTTAGGTTAATTCCTATGATTACTCTATATTGGCCAAATTTTGTGCGTTATTGGAACATGGAGATTATTCTGTTTTTTCTTTTTTCTCGGTGGGGGTCTCTTATGTCAATATTTGTATCAGTGGATAAGATTGAATTCATTCTTGCCAAAAGCGGATTATTCAAGCGTGACCAGGAATTTCGTTATTCATTTATCTATGTATCCTCTGTATTTTGCATTCGATAAATGATGGCTTATTTACATATATCTATACATATGTATATGTATATCTATATATCTATTTCTCTCTGTCTCTATCTCAGTTTCTATATATATATATATATATATGTGTGTGTGTGTGTGTGTGTGTGTGTATTTATATATATTGCATATATATATTTACGTATATACATACATATATGTGTGTGTGTGTGTGTGTGTATGTGAGCGTGTCTCTATAGCTGTATCAATATATCTTTATATCTATCTGTCTACACACACACACACACACACACATACACACACATACATATATATATATATATATATATATATATATATCTGCGTGTGTGTGTGCTTGTGTGTATGTGCTCCTACCCAGTGTCATTGTATCTGTCTGACGGTATATCACTTTATATATATCTATATATATATGCATAAATTTATACTGATGCATATATCTCAATCTTTTCAGATATATCAAAGCAAATTTATATCTATCTATTTACATTTTTCGGACAATTGTCTTCATTTTTGTCGCCATCTTTATCAAGACGTTTTGGCTGCTGTGCGTTCCGTCCTTCCTCAGGTGGCTGGAACTTCACCCTCTATTTCGCTGACTTGGATAGACTATTCTAGTTCCACGAGCCATGTTTTATGGATGTTAGATATCAGTTTTCTCCTATTAATTTCACACTCTTTGGGTATGTCAGTGGATCCAACCAGTGCGAAATAAAGGTTAAGTTCGACATTCCCATCGCCTGAAGAAGGCTGGAGCGTACAACGGTCGAAACGTTGCGATAAACATGGCAACAAAGATGAGGACAATAATCTGAAAAAATGTAAATAATGTACATAATACCTCATCTTAGAAATATAGACAGATATTAAAATTTATATCTATCTGTCTGTTATATAATTGCAGAACGATTTTATTTTAATATGATCATTTTTCGTTGGTTATATAATATCATTCAGTTTAGTTAGGCTTAGAACTATTCGGTTTAGTGCCCGTGCAGGTACACACATTGAGCGCCGATGTTCACGCTTGCGCACCGAATATGTGACAATCACAGATGTCATAATAAAACCCCCAGAAGCGATGTGGGACAGGGATGTAAATAACGTCAGGCCCGGAAGCGATGGGCTGGGATTCTTGATGATTTTGAAAAAAAGCAGTTAGTTGAGATTCGACGCTGGGTGAAGCGAGGTGATTTTTGAAGCTGGGTGCGGCGAGTTCAGTTTGTTGGGGCTACGGGATGCACACGCGTTTGTTGAGTCAGATGAAACAGTCAACATAGTAAAAATTGTGTCTCTCTCTCCTCGTGCCGAAGACTAAACTGAAGAAGTCAATAAACGTTTCGTACCTGAATTAAAGAGAGTCGTCAGTGTTTCGGGATTCCTATGGAAATTTACTAAGCTTTTTTGCTCAGATGTGGCACAAGGCCATATGAAAGGGGCACCCAATGAGACTCGAACTCACTCGTGTAGGTTTGCTAGTCGAGCTTGCTAACCATTACACCACCAGAGGCGCCTGTTTCGGGATTCCTATGCATATGAACGTTTTACATATCCGTATATTTCACATATTCGTATCATGGAAATTTACTAAGCTTCTGCTTAGATGTGGCACAAGGCCATATGAAAGGGGCACCCAATGAGACTCGAACTCACTCGTGTAGGTGTGCCAGTCGAGCTTGCTAACCATTACACCACCAGAGGTAATTTACTAAGCTTTTTTGCTTAGATGTAGCACAAGGCCACATGAATTGGGCACCCAATGAGAATCGAACACACTCGTGTAGGTTTGCTAGTCTACCTTGCTAACCATTACACCACCAGAGGCGCCTTCACATATTCATATCATGGCTATGTTACATGTCTAGATAGCTAGTTATCCATTCATGTATCCGTTGTTAATTCATGTATACATCTCATCATAATTAATCTAGCTATCTATTCATCCATCTATCCATCACTAAATCAGGTCATATCTATCTATCTATCTATCTGTGTATGTGTATGCGTGGGTGTAGGGTGGTTATAATTTGATTTCTTACTTGCCAAATATCGGATTATTTGCCTTGGGAAATCACTGAGCAGTTTCTCATTATTTTCTGGCACGTTTTACTATACGATAATTCACTGTTTATTTTCTTTCCCTTCCTTTTCGGTTTTCTTTCTATTGTTCTAATCTCAGGCCAGTGTTTTACCATTTCTTTATCTGTGCCCACAGACAATGAAATTACAGGTAAAATATTTTCTTTTTATTGTCAATCGTTAGAAGCGGAAAGGACGGCTCAATCAAGTAATCATTAAGTGTAGTAAATATTTTGAGATTAGACCGTAAACACAATCAATACGTCTGGTTTCTCTGAAGCGAATATGTTTGCATAAACATGTTGACGATATATAATCTGTATCAAGGTTATATCGATGAATTATGAAGTCATGGTCATTGCCTTGGAAGATGATATGAATTCTTATATTTCTTTAATATCCATATTTACCCCCCACACTCGGGCTGGATATGACACAAGGTCAATTTTAAGCGGAGTTTAACAGATTTGAATTCGGAGTTTTCCTTTTCCTAGACTAGTTGCCTCATCAAGGCTAAAGAACCCAGTTAGCCCTACTATTTACCCATAGCTGGAAGGAGAATAATTGTATTTGTCGCAGCCTCCCACCAGACAGGATTTGACACAAGGTCAAAAACCCGAAGGCCGATTAAAATGGGGATAAAGGGGAGGGGAAGGACGGGAACGAGCCGAGACTCGAACCCTGCTAGTCATTGACCCACTAAGAGCAGTGTGGGTCTAATGAGTCAAGCAGTATCACGGACCTAAATCTAGATCCGGGCACGTATGCCAGAATATAGCTTGAACTAGACCGTGAGATCTAGTGCTATACAAGGGGTTCATAGGGGACAAAAAAAGCAGCTCGCCCACCCGAGGGTGGCCCAACCGAAGTTGGGGGCCTTTCGGCCTCAAATCTGCCATTGGTTTCGATACCCCATCCGATACGAATGCCAGACGGCCCAGCCACAAGTCCAGGTAAGTATAGGGGGGGAATAATTGGATTCATACCTTTCCCAAGGGTATCAGCGCTATGTGAAAATGCAATCAGCCTCGTCCGGGATTTGAACTCGTGTCGCAATGTCCATTTCCTACGACGATAACCATTACACCACGGGCACCTCCAGAACACCAGAACTCATTCTACCAGTACTGATCTGGCGGCGATATTTCTTTAATATCACCGCCAGAATGAGTTTGATCCGTACCGAGTGTAGCATACTTACGACTTTACTGTGTTATAACTAAATCCGTTTTCTTTATCTTCATTATCACCACCCACACATGCTGACACAATGGAATCCTTTGATTCCCTCACCTTCTGTCCCCATTGCACTTAAAAAGTCCTCTAGACGGAACTCAGTGTCTGCATCTTAATACTGAATGTAAGTTTTTGCTAGTCGGCTTATACTAATTTATCTATGTGCAGTAGTCCATCAGGGAACAACGCTGGTTGGTTGGGTATTATGGCATATCAACCTTTCTAGGTTATTTGACGCTAAATCCATTTTAATGTAAATAACCATTTCTATTTAAAACAATTCAGTTTAGCATGAGTTCACAGTTTAATTGTCAAAAACATTTCTATTTCAAACTATTCAGTTTATTCAAGCAGTTATGTATAACAATTCAGTTTAGTGTAAGTACAGTTTCAATGAAAAAAACAGTTCAATTTCAAATAATTCATTTTAGCATAAGCACGCAGTTTAAAAGTAAGTACAGTTTAATTGTGAAAAATATTTCT
>OY757941.1:36318751-36326251 GCA_963585895.1 Sepioteuthis lessoniana
ACTTATTTATTTTTGTCTAGTTCATTGGGCTTGTAGAATACACCGAATGCTTCTCTGCAAAGGGGTTAGACACCCCGCCACAATGAATGTACTGATTTTTACTCTAAAAAATCTGATGGTGATATTCCAGTAATGCTGGGGCTTTGGGAAAAGGGAAGTACTCTTTCATTGCCATCGCTTCCAGGTCAACTCTGGCCCAAAGAGGTAGCTCCTGATAGGGTCCAATCTATGGGTCCAATAGAACCAAGGTGACCTCATGGTAAACTAAATTGTTTAAAATACAAGTGATTTGAAAATTTAAATGCGTACGTATGTAAAACGGAATTGTTGGAAATAGAGCAGTTTTGTATGGTAAAATCAATTTTTTGAACAAGAACTGTTTTTGACATAAAAACTGTACTTATACTAAACTGAATTGTTTGAAATAGAATTGATTTGACATGTAACTGTGTAAACAAAATCTAAACTAATATCAAACTGAATTATTTGAAATACACATGTTTGACTAAACTAAATGGTTTAATATAGAAATTATTTTTTCAATTAAAATGTATACTTATTCTAAATTGATTTATTTGAAATAGAACAGTTTTTGTATAAAAATTAATTGTGCATTTAATAATCTAAAAAGTTCGATATGCCATAAGACTCAAGCAAACAAACAAACTTATTGATTTTCTTGTTTCTTAATGATGATCTGTTTTGAATAAACTTATTAAAATATTGTTACATATATTAAAAGCTTTGCATTGAAAACTCCATTTTGGATAATTCTGTTTAAGTATATCCATATGGTTAATTGATATATATATATATATATATATATATATATATATATATATATATATATATTGAAAATTCCGGAAGTAGATCTGACAGTGTGAAAATTTACGAAAACGAAAAAAATACAAGGTCTTCCAAAGATTTTTATATATTTGCCAAGAGATAGTAAACCAGAATAAGGCTGACATTCCTTAAAACGGATAAATGCTTCATAGTATGTTTATAATAGGTAGTTATGAACTTAATAATATAAGTATAAACACACACACATTTATATATATGTATATATATGTGTGTGTGTATGTGTGTGTGTGTGTGTGTGCGTGTGTATATATAGATAGACACATACATACATACATACATACATATTGACAGGCACAGAGATGTGCCTATTTGGAGAGAGGTGCATACACGTAGAGGTAGATAGATAGATAGATTTGATATGGATTTTTAAAAATAAATGTTTGAAAAGTTATCGCACAAATTTAAAAAAAAAAACGCTAGAAAATAAAATTTTTGTATATTTTTTTTTATTCTCTCTTCCGTTTCATTTTAGAACTCATATATTCTGATGAATGTCTTAAAAAAACGAAATGTTTAACGTTGGCAAATAGATAAATGAACGAAAACATTATCCTCTGATGATCTTATATAATTTTTTGTACAATTCAACATAGATAAATATAACTACTGAGAAAAAGTTGTTTATCAAAGTTGGTTAGAGAAGAGAGTAGAGCTCCGTTTAAAAATTGAAAACCGACCGTGCTACTATCGTTATTAGATGTTTTATGATCATCAGTCAGAAATTATAGTCTGTAATGATTTGTTTAGCATGTCACATAGGAAATATGAAATCAAATCTTATGACTCGGGAATTCGATTTTCATTGAAGTCATCTTTACTTCGACGAAAACAAGTTTTATAATAAGGCCGCATGTTTATCGTATGACGCGTAAAGAACAAATTTCAACTACAATTTGGATATAAACAGAGAGATAATATAGAAAAGTTGAAATGGCGTCAGAAATTTCATCCACAATAGGAATTAGAATTTGTCCTCGCTGATAAGAATAAACATTGGGGAAAGCACGTTTTCTTTAGGCAAAGTAGTTATTTAAACGAAAAGATTTGTATATATATATATATATATATATATATATATATAGTGTGTGTGTGGGGGTCATTGTTATCTTTCGATGGCTGTTTTTATTCTCATCTATAGAAGCCACTCTTATAGATGAGCAGCAATAGTTCCGCGATCGAATTGACGATCCTGAGCGTTAAGCCGCAAAACTCACACGTCTCGGACCAGGTTAGGCATTGCGATTGGCCGTCAATGGGTTTATTAAAATACCTGTACGTCCATCCTACCAGAGGCGATGAACGATAGGGAGAAGTGGCGAAAGAGGGTCAGGATTATCCGTGCCTGCGGCACGACATGATGATGTTGATGATATATATATATATATATATATGGAGAGAGAGAGAGAGTGAGAGGTGTTGATAAACGAGCAAATCCAAGAAGACGAAGATTGTAATTCTTTCTTGGTGCTGTAATAGAACGGCTAAGGTCTACAGAATATTCAGTCATATGTCATATCTTAAACATGATCGCTGATTTATTGATTAAATGGTTAGCCGTTTTCCTGTATATATAGTATTTCTTCCTGGTTTTCGCATTTTATAGAACATCCATCGGTGATTTAACATCTTTCCAGGTCCTGATGATGGTTCATTAGAACCGAAACGGAAGAACGGTGACTTTCTTTTTCATAAAACTCTTCCATATTACCTTGTTTAGCAATTCTTCTCTTTATTATCAGATTTTCTTCCATTATTTACTTCCATATATATATATACGAGGGTCATTAAATAAGTTTCCAGACTTTTTTCGTATGGGCACTTTTATTGATAGTACACCCATGAAACTCTAGTCCCCTTCGAAGTAATGTCCTCTGGCTGCAATGCACTTGTTTTACCGTTCCAACAACTTCTGAAAGACCCCATCCAACTCCTCTTGTGTGAGCGTGTCAATGACCTTCGTCACTGCCTCTTTCATCTCCTCAATTGTCTCATAACGACAGCCTCTGAGCTTAAGGAATAACCAAAAGTTACAGCAAGCAATGTCTGGACTATAGGGAGGGCGAGGAACTGTCTTGATCCTCATCTTGGTCAAATAGTCTGTGACAAGGATGGAGTTGTGGACTGCTGTATTGTCCTGATGGAAATGCCACTGACCCGATTTGAAGAGTGCTGGCCTCTTCCGACGAATCTCTTCATGAACTGCCTTAAAACAATCAACATAGTAACCCTAAGCCTAACCCTTTGGCCATCAACTCTGGTATATTATCTTCCTTACTCCTCCCACACCATTCATCATCCCTCACAGACTGCCTGCCTTCCTTGAATCTCTTATGCTACTAAAAAAAACTGATGCTCGATTCATGCAAGATGCTCCAAAAGTAGCCTGAAGCATTTCATTTCTGAGGCATTTTTCCCAAGTTTAAAACATAATTTCATGGCATATCGTTCTTCTTAAGTATCCTCACGTCCAGATTGTATTTTGAAATCACCAGCTGTGACTATCAGGCTTTAGTAGGGTGTATTCCAATTCCCGCTGTAGCTGTTCATTTGAAGCTGAAATCATAAGAATTCGCTAGTCATCTCATAAGATGTATAGCAATAACATACTGAATTCTCAAGAGTCTACGACAATTTTAAATGCCAGTACCAAAAAGTCTGGAAAATTATTGATGCACCATATATATATATATATATATATATATATATATATATATATATATATATATATAAAATATCTTCGTCATAGAGCTATCGAGGAATCACTAGATTATATATATATATATATAGAGAGAGAGAGAGACAAATCAAACATAAAATTGTAACAAAAGTTAATAGATTAAAAAAACAACATTATAATATAGCTACATAAATAAGTAAGGAGTAAAAAAAAAGTGTAATATATTTCCGTAGATGTGTAGGGAATGAGTATGAACTTGATGGCAGTTTCCACGAAAAATGTTAATCGCTTGAATGAAGGGAATATAGATAATTCAATGCATTTGTTAAAAACAATTTATACTGCTTGTTTTTGGAGAGCTAAATCAGTTGTGTGACCAATGGATATATCGAAAAAAATACTGTTTTTTCCCACATTAATAGATTATACTTAGGCAAAAGTACGTCTGAAGATTTTATGAATAGTTACAGGAATATTAAGTAACACTATATTCCTTTTTAAATAAATGCTTTTGTATTTCATCGAAGATTGACTTAGATGTTTATACTGACTTAGATTTTTATTATTACTTATTAACAACAAAATTATATATATATCATCATCATCATCATATCGCGCTGGTAGCACGGATATCCTGACCCTCTCTCGCCACTCCTCCCTATCGTTCATCGCCTTAGGTAGGTCTTCAGGACAACATCCTGTATCCTCACATAGCTGCTGAATGTACGTTCGAGCTATTCGTCCTGCTTTTGCGCGGCCATGTGTGGGGATCCATAAGAGTACATATCTTATGAGTTCATCTCTGCTTCTCCAGCAGTGTCCTGCATGTCTGGTTCGTGATAGGGGCAGGTGGCCGTACAGTTGGTGTCTTGTGGGGTGCTGCTGCCAGGACTTGTTCAGGATTATAGGATATATATATATATATATATATATATATATATATATATAAGTAGAGTGCTTGCTAATGGTCCGGAAGACCGGGGTTCAATCCCTGTCAAGTCATACCATAGACTCAAAAATGGTACTTGTCGCCGTCTTGCTTAATACTCAGAATTACAAGGTAAGGATAAAGGGTAAAGAGGGAGCAATCCAGGAAATGGAGTAAGTGCCCTCTCCAACACTTCGGTGTAGTAGCTATTGAAAAGGGAGCCTGCAGGTCACCCTCGACTAGGTTCGACTAAGGTTGTAGAATTAAGGATTGTAATTAATTATATTAGCTATTCGTTTTATTTTTGTGATAAATTGTGAACACGGTAAAAACTTTGAGGTTAATGAGTAAGTTCGCATTCGAAAGGTCAAAGTGGGCACATGTCACAACCGGATGTTAAAATAAAGTTGACGGTTTTGTTTAGAAATCGGTGGTGGGCAGGATATTAAAGATATACACTTTCGATGCGATGTCAGCTGGGATTTTAATGACGTGGCTAGAAAGTTTTAATTTTACATGTTATTCTCAGATTGGTTGACAGAATAATTAGCAGAATACATTGAAGCCGATTCAGTTGGAGTTAGTCAGTTGGACAGTTGGTGAGTTGGCGTCGGCTGGTTTCCAGTTTCGAATCCAGTCGGGAGTTGAGACTAGCGTTCTTTTTGTTGGGGATAGGTCTTGGTCGGTGGAGAAGAAATGAAGTCTGTATTTGTTCGTCTGCTATGAATTAAACCCTTTGACTTTCTTTGGCCAGTCTGCTGGGGATGTAGAATACACCGACAACTTCACTGCAGAGGGGTAAGAATCCCCACCAGTAAGTGTTCTGGATATGACGCTAAACAATCTGATCGTGAGTCTCGAGTAATGCTTGACCGTTGGGGAATGCGGAGTACCCCTTCCCTGCCATCGCTCCCTGGTCCATCTGGCCCATGGTGGTATCACCTAATAAGGTTCCTTTCAATGGTTCAAATAAAACTAAACCGTGGTTTCTTGAGTTTACTGTATTTTGCGCTTAAACTGCGTATTTATGCTAAACTGAATTGTTTAGAATAGAACTGTTTTGACATTGAAACTACGTACTTATGCTAAACTGAATTGCTTGAAATAGAACTGTTTTGACATCTAAACTGCGTTCTTATCCAAAACTGTTTTTACATTTAACTCTGTGTGTTGCCCAGTCGGCTAAGGCTGTAGAATACACCGACAGCACATCTGCAGAAGAATAAGCCCCTCCCAAAAAAAACGAGTGTCCTAGATATGACACTAAGCAATCTGATGGTGAGGTTCCAGTGATGCTGCAGCTATGAGGAATGTGGAGCACCCCATCACTGATATCACTCCCAGAATGGTAGCACCTATTCGTTAAATAGACCTAAACTGCGTTCTTATACTGAACTGATTTGTTTGAATCAGATCTGTTAGACTAAACTGAATACCTTGAAAAAAAAATATTTTTTACAATTAAACTCTGAAGTTATGCTAAACTGAACTGCTTGAAATAGAACTGTTTTAACATCGAAGCATAGAACTTAAGCTGAACTGAATTCTTTAAAATTGAACAGTTTGGCGAAACAGAATAGCATGAAAGAGAAATGTTTTTGACAATTAAACTGTGCACTCATGCAAAACTGAATTATTTTAAATCGACCTCACTCTTTGCATAAAAATGGATTTGGCGTTAAATAACCTACAAAGGTTGATATGCCATAAAACCTAACCAACTAACCAACGTTGACATTTCTAAGTGATATGACTCATATCTTTCACACTATATATCTCGCTTTCCAATTCTTACTGTGAAAAGAAGTTGAGGTAATACATCTTTCGTATCAAGAAAACAATTGAGTCTCGTTTTGTACTTGAGTAGGTGACAATGTTCATATTGGGCCACGTTATTTTACACTCAGCATAATTGATAGCTTAGTGTTATATAAGTTCATATCAAGATTTTGTATTGTTGCTTCTGAAGTAGTCTTTTATTTTAAGTTTTTGCCTAAAGATCCTAAAGATCTAAATGATTTTTGAACAGATCTTTTTGACCCCCCTCACCAAAAATGATGTGTCCTTGATATGGCACATATAATGGAGAAGCTTGAAGCTTGTCCTTGATATGGTGCATCTAATGGAAAAGCTCCAGTTCTGGAGATCCGAGGAGTGAGGAGTACAATTTTACTCCTATAGCACCAAGGCTCACTCTGACTCGGAGTGATACTATCAGTTAAGGTCAAATTAAGGTCAAATTAAGGTCAAATTAAGGTCCCATTCATCGATTTAAAAGATCTATTCAAAAATTATTTGGATCATTAATACAAGTGCAAAAAATTTAATGGGACCCTAATTTGACCCATATTTGGGACCCTAATAGTACTAACCGCTCCGATTCAGAGAGTGCCTTGACTTGATGGGAATAATATGGTACTATTTACCAACCCCTCCGCTCGGGCAGGATATGACACAAGGTCAATTTTTAAGCGGAGTTTAACAGGTTGGAATTCAGAGTTTTCCTTCTCCTAGACTAGTTGCCTAACCATGGCTGAAGAACCTAGTCTGTCCTACTATTTACCCATAGCTGGAGGGAGAATTATTGGATTCATACCTTTCCCAAGGGTATTAGTGCTATGTGAAATGCAATCAGTCTCGTCCAGGATTTGAACTCGTACCGCCGTGTTCATTTCCTACGGCGATAACGACTACACCACGGACACCTTCAGTGATGGGAATAATATGGTACTCCGCACAACTCAGGTCTCCAGGACTGGAGCCGCTCCATTAGATGCAATTTTTTGTCATATCAAGGACACAACATTTGGTGGTTGGGGACTTTCCTTTCTAAAGCGGGTAAAGTAAACTAATTCTAAGTCCCACTATCTGCATAGAAATGTGGTTTTAGGTTTGGCTTGGTTTAATGGCATTTCAACAAATGTAGGTTATTTAATACCAAATTCATTTTTATACAGTTTTATTTCAAACAATTCAATTTAGCATAAGTACAGTTTAAATGTCTTATAGTTCTATTTGAGCAATGAAT
>OY757941.1:36331251-36341251 GCA_963585895.1 Sepioteuthis lessoniana
AAACCGGAGTTGGGAGGAATTCCATCAGGACAAAAAAGCATTCAACAGTGAACATTTAAATTTTTCTGTTAAAGAGCTCAATTTAACTGACATTAGAGCAATAATATATTTAAGAAAAAACAAAACCTTTCAGATAAGGATTATAAATTTATTTCCGTCCTGTTATATGTTTTTGATAAAATCGAAGAATACGAAAAAAAATTAACAGGACTTCTTCATATCTAATGGATAAAAAAAAATTAGAATAGATTTAGGAAAGAAGAGTAGGAAGGGGATAGATAAGGGCTGAAGAGTTATCTCCTCATTTAGCCCACTTTTTAAATTTTATTGACAGCTGGAATTATAGTAAATTAATTATTTTTAATTTTTTATTTTTTAAAATTCTAATTTCATTTCGACTTAAAACTCATGTTTTTTCATTTTATCAAAAACACATAATAGCATGAAAATAAATTTATAATCCTAATGTGACCGGTTTTGTTTTTTCTTAAAGATATTAGTTTAATATATATATATATATATATATTAGGCAATCCAGTAAATCAGGAGTAGGAAATTATTCTAATCAGAACCAATAATATATTCAACAACAGAATATCATATTTAAATAATCTTAGTAAAGCGCTCAATGTAAATTGTTTTTTAAGAGAAAAATTATATATATATATATATATATATATATAAATATATATATTGTTGGTTGGTTATATATATATATATATATATACATGTGTATATATATACATGTATATACATATGTATATTTAGGCAGCATTTCTTCTTTAATGCAAATTTCATTAAACATAATAGACATTTTATGCCTACATATTTTCTTCTGGATCCGTTCGAATTCCCGTATTACTTTTATCGTATTCGGAGGGAATTGATTTAGGTATTGTCCATAGTTGTATGTATCCCTTGTACTTTCTGCCCGACTTTGGGCCATCATCAGGTGAGAATCTATTACAAAAGTGATGTAACTTTTGTTTTAGCAAATTACTACTGTGTAAGGACATCTTTGCTGTTGGAGATTATGGCGTTTGCTTTTAAATGTAATTCTGTAAATAGTGCCAGTAGCTAAAGACATTTAAGTATGTTAGCACTGGTTTGAAAATTAATTCTATTAAGTGCTGGTTGCAGGTTTCTAATATATAGCGCTTCGAGAATCTGAAGTTTTTGTTTATTATTTTGATGTTCGAGTATAATAAATCCGAGAGGAAGTAAAGTTATAAACATTAGACAATCAATTCCAGAAAGTTCTTGTTTGTGGTTTTCTTCTCACTCTTGTATAGGGGGAGATAGTATTATTTTTTTTCCAGAATTATTTTTCTTCATCTGCGTTGTAGATATTCAGAAAAATACAGTACCGAACAATTTGATAACGGACAATTTAGTTCTCGATAGTCTATTACGGGACAATTCAGCGCTGGACAATTCAGTACTCGAGCATTTTAAGGAATTCATTCTTTTTTTTTTTTTTAAGAATAAGGATCAGGAAATTTGTTTCTGGAGCTTTAAAAGAATAGAATAAAATTAATTTTGCCAATTTATTCTTTTTTAAAACTAAATAAGACATTTTTATTGGTTAAAACCTTTTTGAGATAAATTCTAAAAATGTTTCAAAGAATTATATTTTTTAAAGCCCTTCTTTTATTATCATTTATCATTATTATCTATTTCTAAAAAACGAAATCTTGGGAGTGTCCTCGTGGTGTAATTGTTAAAACGCTGGATTGCGGAATTGCAGCAAGCGAGTCCAAAATCAAGTCCTGCTATTACTTGCACTTTCGGACAAATCCCTTTGGGAAAGATAATAGCCGCCTTATCCTCATAGCTAGGGGCTAAATAGTACCACCATTGTTCTTCCAGGAGAATGGTTTTGACATTAAATAAACTACGAGGATTGATATGCAATTAAAAAGGAACCAAAAAAGATCTGATTGTCTTGTACCAAATTGTCCAGCACCAAATTTTCCTTGTACCGTATTGCCCAATACCGAATATTCCATGGCCAAATTGTCCTAAAATCGAATTCTTCGTTACAGTATTATTCGAGAGTGTATTTATCAAACAACGAATTATAAGTTACTATTGACACGAGTGTATATTTGTCTAGTAAACAATTGTCCGTTACTGATTTACCCAAGTGTGTATTTTTCCAGTACTGAATGGTGCGTTACTGAATTATCCATATGTGTATTTATCCAGTGCCGAATTAACCGTTACTGAATTATCCGAGTCTGTATTTCTCCAGGACTAAATGTTTCCTTAGTGAATTATTCAAGTGTGTATTTGACTAGTAACGAATTGCTCGTTGACAAATTGTCCGTTATTGAATTATCCGAGTATGTATTTGTCTAGTACCGAATTGTTGGTTACTAAATTATCAGAGTGAATATTTTTCCAGTTCCAAATTGTCTGTTACCGAATTACCTGAGTGTGTTGTACCAATTTGTCCGTTACTGAATTATCTGAGTGTGTATTGGTCCAGCATCAAATTTTCCATTACTAAATTATCTACGTGTTTATTGGTCCCGTACCGAATTGTCCGTTACTGAATTATCCGAGAGAGTATTTGTTCAGTAACGAATTGTCCGTTCCTGAATTATCCGCTATAGAATAGACCTAGTACCGTATAATGTTTTCATCACTTTCTTCACATTTTCACTGTACATATATATATATATATATAAGTATTATTTGGTCCAGTTAAACCAGAGATGAGAGTAATTCCATCAGGACAAGAAAACTATTCAAAATTGAACATTTAAATTTTCCTGGTGAAGGTCTCAATGTAACATACATTACAGAGCAATAATTTCATTAAGAAAAAACAACAAACCGGTCACATTAGGATTATAAATTTATTTCCATCCCGTTATGTGTTTTTGATAAAATCAAAAAACACGAAAAAAAATTAATCTGTGTTTATTATAACTGTATCATTACGTAAAATTATTGAATAAAGTTAATTTTCTAAGTTATTATTAAATCAGTCGTTTTAAGTCGAAAAGTAATTAAAATTTTTTAAAGATAAATATTTTTTTAAAAATTAATTTACTATAATTCTAACCGACAATAAAATAAAAAACGGAAGTGGGCTAAATGAGGAGATAACTCTTCACCCCTCTTCTATCCCCTCCCACTCTTCTTTCCTGTGTCTATACTGATTTTTATCCATAAGATCTGAAGAAGTCCTGTTAATTTTTTTTTCGTGTTTTTTGATTTAATCAAAAACACATTACAGGATGGAAATAAATTCATAATCCTAATGTGACCAGTTTCTGTTTTTTCTTAATGAAAGTATATATATATATATATATGTGTGTGTGTGTGTGTGTGTGTGTGTGTGTGTGTGTGTGTGTGTGTGTGTGTGTTCGGCTCTCTCTCTCTCTCTCTCTCTATATATATATATATATAAACACTGGACTACTCCACATGAGCAGGATGCGACTCAGGGTCAGTTTTCTACGGAATTTATCCGGTTTGAAGTCAGAGTTTTCCTTATACTACATCGGTTGCCATACCAAGCTTAAAGAGAAGAATCTTCCAAAATATTCACCGATTGATGGAAGGAGAATATTTAGATGTATACATTTCCCAGAAGTGTTAGCACTTTGTGAAATGCACATAATTTCGTCTAACGTGTTACACCACAGGCGCCAATCAGATACGTATATTTTGTGCACAATTATAAGCTTTCAGATAACACTAACACTCAATAATATTTTAAACTATCTATCTCAAAGGAATCAGATCTATCTATCTATCTATCTTTGAGGGGTTCTGTGACTTCGAAGCTAATGTGCTAGACTATGACATCGAAGCAAATGAAATTGACTTTATTTGACGTAGTACGTTCACTTATAAAAAAAAAACCTGGCGAAAATTTTGAGATCTCTTATTGTCCAAACTATTAAGTAAACAGTATCACCACTTGTCTTAAATAGGAATCATTTTGAGATGAGGCTTCTTAATCTGAGAATTAATTTTTTTTTATTTATTGCAGACTTGTTGTCCTCATCTTGGTAGTTTTTGTGTTGTTTCTTCTTCACTACGTTTCGGCCAAATATCACGTCTGGCCTTCTTCAGGTGATTAACCGCGACCTCGGATAGGAATGCTGAGTCTTGTAACCGTATCCCCAGTAATTACTGCCTTCCATAGTTGTTGTCAATCGCACCCCGCTTTTGACCAAATAAACTTCTGGCCGGCTTGGGTAGGAATTGAAACAGCTATCTTCTGACAATGCTCACCTGGAACCGGAGAGACTCAACGCCTCTATCCGCTGCGCCCCGGGCCCCGAAGTGCGATCAGGGTTGGATTTTTTTTTTTTTTTTTGTCTTATAAATCCGATTATTTGTTTTCCTTATCTGGTCTTCCATAGTCGGGTCCGTACCGAATTTGTAATTGTCTTTAATTGGAATCATTTTGAGATGAGGCTTCTTAATCTGAGAATTAATTTTTTTATTTATTGCGGACTTTTGACTTCACCTTGGTAGTTTTCGTGTTGTTTCTTCTTCACAACGTTTCGGCCAAATTTCACCTCTGGCCTTCTTCAGGTGATTAAAAAAAATCTATGTACCACCACTGTCCTACAATTATAGCTTTAAATAACCTATGAAGGCAGATTTGCCATTAAACTAAGATCTCAAATCTATCCGTCTAATTTTGTTTATATCTATCAAGTTAACTACATAGATACTAAACTAACCATCAGTCTATTCATCTAATTCATTGATTAATAAGTTTTTCTTTTTTCTTCCTTTTATCCCACGCACTTCTTTCTCCCTTCCTTTCTCTTTCTGATTTAAAATCTGTCTTTGTGAAGAAATAGAACAAATAATCCCTACAAAACTTTCCAAAACAGTCACGTGGTCCGTTTTCAACGCTGTTTCATTTATAAATCCCCTCTTTCTCTGTAAATAGCATTTCTTCCTTATTTTTATATTTAATCAAACATCCGCCTTTGAGTGAACATCCCTAGACATCATCCTTTCCAGAATTGATGATGGTTCACTAGGACCAAAACGCTATAGTGTCAATTGACTCTCTTTCGCACTAAATTCTTCCACTTCTTCGATTACCTAATCTATTAATTTTCTATATCTATCTATCAATGGTCGTACGACGTGCATACGATAAGTTTCTTTTTTTTTCATATGGGCACTTTTATTGAGAGTACACACACGAAACTCTAGTTCCCTTCTAAGTAATCTGCTCCGGCTGCAATGCACGTGTACCGTTCCTACAAATTCTGGAAGGCCCCATGGAAGTCCTTTTGTGTGAGCGTGTCACTGACCTTTGCCTAAACTAAATAACTTGATAAATAACTAAATAAATTAAAATTTAAAAAAAGCTTTTGACATTTAAACGGTGTAATTGAGCTAAGTTAAATTGTTTTAAATAGAAATGTTTAATTGTATAAAATGGATTTGGCATTAAATAAACTACAAAGTTTGATATGCCATAAAAGCCAAACATAATCAAACGGCCGTAGAATATTGCGGCAGAATCCCTATAGAGGGTAATACCCCTTCCCAATGAATGTCCCTTATATGACATTAAACAGTCTGATTGTGAGGCTCCAGAAATATTGGAGCTTTGGAAAAAAGGAATACCCCTTCATTGACTTTGCTCCCATCATCATTCTGGCCCTGAGAGATTGCACCTGATAGGGTCCTATCAATGGGCCAAATAGAAATGTTTGACATTTAAACTGTCTACCAATGACTTATACTTAATTGAATTATTTGAAATAGAACTGTTTGATCATTTAACTGTGTGCAAAAAGTAACTAATATTTAATTGAATTGTTTGTGATACATAGCAATACATGGAACCATTTAGCAGTGGGCAAAAGAATGAGCTAAGGCTTGTTGAGAAATATCAGCAAAATGTGTTTGTTAATTATATATATATAAGTAAAGTTGGCGACCGTAGTCGAGGGTGACCAGAAAGCTCCTTTTCAATAGCTACTACACCGAGGTGAAGGGGAGGGCTCTACTCCTTTCCCTGGATGGCTCCACTTTACCCTTGATACGTACCTTATATTGCTGAGTGTTAAGCAAGGAGGGATCAAGTACAATGTTAAAAGTCTTTGGTATGACGAAACCGGGGATTGAACCCATGTCTCCCGGACCATAGGCGAACACTCTACCCACTAGACCAATGAGCCGGTTGTGTGTGTGTATGTATATATGTATAAAGATGATTTACCATTAGATAATCTACAATGGTTGATATGCCATAAAACCAAACCAAACCAAACCAAACGGTTACTCTAGACAATCGAGGAGTAAGAGAAAAATGCTTTATTTTTCATTGAATAATTTTTTATTCTAATTTTTTTCTTATATTTTTTTCCTGTAGAATACATTGACTATTTCTCGGCAGAGGAGTAAGAACCCCACCACGAGTGTCCTGTTATGATACTAAACAACCTGATGGTGAGGTTCTAGTAATGCTGGAGATTTGGGGAATTCGGAGTATACATTTATTGCTATCGCTCCCAGTTCCACTCTGGCCCGGAGTCGTAGCACCTGATAGGGTTCTTTCTATGGATCAAATGGAAGTAAACTGTGAACTAATCCTTAACTGAAATATTTGAAATGTCACAGATTTTTTCGCCATGTTTGCAATGCAAGAGCCGGTGTAATGTAGTAAAATAACCTATTTTGTATTCTTACCCTAGTAATTTTTTAAATAATACAATATGATTATCAACATGATTATCAACATGATTATAAATATGATTGTCAATATGATTATCAAATTGTAGTGATTTCTTTAATCGTTCTAATCATTTTCCTCATCTATTTTTTCGAGGGTTATGTAATTATTTTTATAACTTTATTAAAATAAGTTTATTGAGCTTGATATTTTGAAATTATATAATTTACCTTTATATTCTTATTTTCCCTTGATAAAATGTTCTGTGAAGCTTTAAAATAAAATGTTATTTCTTATTTAGACTTATTCTTAATATCGTTCTGATCTTTATGCTCGGTACTGTATATCAAGTTTCATACTTATTTTCGGACGAGAATCTGAGCATTTTTTTTTATTTTAGAAAAACATTTTATGATGATTTTTTTTCCTTTGACAATAAGAAGTTCCCATTATATTCATTTGATTAACAGCACTTTTTGTGTTGAATCCAAATACTAACGTCACTAGGATAGATTAATTGCCGTTTAATTTCTCGATAAAACAAATAAGGAGCTTTATCTCGGTCGACGGGCAAGTATTTGAACTCTTTTCCGATTTAAGAAAAATGTTTTTATGACGACTTAATAATTTCCGTATATATATATAGTCATGCACGGACAGATCTGTCTCGTTCTATTACAACTCATCAGTGTGGCTAGACAGTAGCTTCTCGTAGCTGGGATCGAATCCCGGATGACTCAAACGCCAAGCCAAAGCTTCTACCCATTCAGCCACGAGGGGGCGATTTGCTGCGAAGTAAATTTTAAACGGTTATGAATCACAATTACAATTGTTTACATACATCCGGTCATATATATATATATATATATATATATATATATATATATATATATAAGAAAAAACAAAACCGGTCGCATTAGGATTATAAATTTATTTCCATCCTGTAATGTGTGTTTGATATAAATCAAAAACACCAAAAAAAAATTAACAGGACTTCTTCTCTTTACCAGGAAAATTTAATTGTTCACTGTTGAATGTTTTTTTTTTTTTTTGTCTTGATGGAATTACTCCCAACTCTAGTTTAACTGGACCGAATAACACACACACACACACACACACACACACACACACACACACACACATATATATATATATATATATATATATATATATATATATATATATAAGTAAATAATGGAAAATAATCCGACAATAAGAAAAATGCTGAAAAACAAAGTAATTCACAGTAAAGTTTTTATATGAAATAAATTGAATGTTATAACGATTCTGTCACGTGATGGCTCACGGAGACGAGGAGGTGGGAATGATACTCCCTCCCCCCGTTGAACTAAAATTATCTAGCAGTCAAAAAGTGACCGTTATGAGAGAATGTGGGTCACACAGATGTTCGTACCTAAGTGACCTTGGGTCACCGGACATCGGAAGGGGAAGGAGAAAATGAAGCCAAATGATTGGCGGGAGCCTCAAACGGAAGTGGGGTTCCCTTCCCCTAAACGGAAGTAAATACAAAAAAAGGGAGTTTTTGGACAAGTCTCGTGGCAGACGGACGATAGCCATTTCACTCCGGGCTAAAGACAAAAGACTGAGACATGAGAGACCTGAATCTCTCAAGCCAGCATTAAAAACAGTACCAAGTCTACTAGCCCGTGAAAGAAGAGAAACTCTCCAGTGGAACCCCGTCAAAAAAATAAGATAAGTAACTTTGGGACATTTTCCCTTTACACCCAAATTTTGTTTACCACTCTCTCTCAATTTGAAAAAGGATAAAAGCCAAGAAAAGACATTTATATTCATGGACTATCCTATTATATATTTTTGACACTTTGAACATATATATGTATATAACCGTAGTAAAGAACTTATGTATTTTCATTATATCATGTGGTCTATGTCATTATTCCATGCTTTCCTTTCAGCTTCTATTCGCCTTACATTATCTTGCTTAAAACTGTCCTATTAATCCCTAAAGTATCACACGGGAAACCGGAGTTGCCGACGGTAGCAATATTAATATTATTACAACTCAGACCTATAGGCCCGTATTCTTCTATTATCGGAAGGGGAAGAAGTTTAGCGGCCTGGTGGGTGTGTGATAGTGTGAAATTTTGGACCCCTTTGCCAGCGGTGGCCAGTCTGGCCCTAAATTATTCCCTCACGTAATATGCCAGTTCTTATCTGCCTGAGAAAAGAACTCTGAACAGGACTTATTTCTGTAGGGGATCAAGTGCCAACCTGCCCCGTCTTCACACGTGCGAAAATAAAGTCCCGTTTAGGGATTTTAGACATTTGCCGTCACAATTCGGTGTCAATAAATCATCATCAGAACTTAGAAAATATGTTATAAGGTGTCGTTAGATAACAGTTGGATGCTCAACGAAAAAAAAAAGAGGAGATTGTATATACAGAGAAAAGAGGCGGGACTTAACTGTCTGATCAATAAGTCAGCAGTCATATTTCAAGAATATTATCTAACTGAGTAAGGTAATGATTATAAAAACTGGAACTGCCATAAGATACTACAGCTTAAAAAGAGAAAGAAAAATGTGGAAACCTTATAACGTCGACTTTCTTTCATAATAAATTCTTCACTTTGCATTACTTTGTTTTTTTTTAACATTTTTCTCCACACACACACACACACACACACACGTACACAAGCACACTTGTGTGTGTGTGTGTGTGTATGTGTGTGGAGATAAAGTGAAAGACGATAAATGGGGAGAGAGAGGGGATAAACGGAAGAGACGGTGACGTTCGAACCGCCAATTTAGGAGTAGAAGCACACATTACTGGACTAGCTTACAAACCATTTTTTGTGACCGAAATTGGTCAAAGCCGCAAAATTAGAGGCACCCACAGAAGATTGATAATCTATCTATCTATCTATCTATCTATCTATCTATCTATTTGTGTATATATGTACTCTTTATATATATATATATATATATATATATATATATATATATATATAGATAGATAGATAGATAGATAGATAGATAGAAAAAGATATAGATTGATTGACTGATGGATAGATAGTAGTTGATTTGTCATTCTGTAATGAAGCTAAACATAGATAGATAGATAGATAGATAGATAGATAGATGGATATGCAGTCATATATTGACAATGAGACACATTCACTCCCAAAAAAAGAGATAGAAAACCAGAAGTCAAAAGTCATACTGATTATCACAAAGCAATCAGATATCTGAAAAGAGTATATATTTAAAGGAAACCCAAATGATTTTCATACTAAAAATGTGTTAATTTTTGTGTCAAAAAAGGTTAAAGAAACTGATATAATTGTAT
>OY757941.1:36346251-36366251 GCA_963585895.1 Sepioteuthis lessoniana
TCAGTATGTCTTTAAGTCCTATCAATTTAAAATGCTGAATTTTACAAAATGTTATGCTGTATTTTGTTTGTGAAATAATGCTTAAACTATGCGTTTTAAATGTAAAGACACGCTTACTCTACTATAAAGCCAAATTGATATTAGCCTATCCACATGTCAGCGAACAAGGCAGAATGTTTTTGAATATCTTCTATAATATAATTTAAAAATTCGTAAAGAAAGCCCTAACAGTAGTTTAGAAGAAAAAGTAAAAGCCTAAAACACAAAAAAAGAAAAAAAAAATTTTTAAAGCTCTATAATTCCTGAAGCCTACTAGGTTCCCAACTGTAGTATAGAAAAAAAGAAAAATAAAAACTAAAAAGCCTAGGAAAAGTCGCAATACTGCAAAAAAAAAAAGCAAAAATCAGTACCAGTGAAAGTCTGAAGAAAGTACCTTAATCTTGGACTTTAACTATGTTAAAACTTAAGAAAACTTAAATCAAAATTACCCCCCCTTTTAAAAATTTTTTTTTTTTTTTTTTGCGTACACATGGGAAGCAGCATGATGTACGTAAAGGTATTTGAATAAACCCATGGACGACCAAACTCAATACCTAAACGTGTCCTGGACGTGAGTTTGACGACTTTACGCTCAGGATCGCTAGTTCGATCGGGGAACTACTGCTGCTCCTCTATAAGAGTGGCTTCTATAGAAGAGAATAAAACAGCCATCGAAAGATAACCATGACCCACACTCAAACTACATACACAAACCGCATCACTCTGCGCGCGGGTAAAAAAGGGGCACGTCCTGCTGAGGTTGGAGCCCTGGCCTCAGTGTTCGAAAAATCAGCTATAGAGCTCAAACAATCAAAACTACTAAAATGCAAGTAAACACTACAAATAGCCACATTTAACGTAAGAACCTTAAATAGATTAGGACAACTACCAGAGCTAATCGCATCGGCCGAAGAACATAATATGCATACAAGAACACAGATACACGAACACCGAAGATATCAAATATCACGAAACTGGCAATGGCTGGTCGCTCGCCACTGTATCCGCATGGAAAAACTCTGTCAACGCCACAGTAGGAGGGATAGGATTACTTATATGACCTAGAGCATTAAAAACGCTTAATAGCGTTGACAAAATACAACCTAGAATGATGGCAGCTACATTTAACGGCAACCCCAGAGCAACAATCATCTCATGCTACAGCCCCACCAATGTTAGTGAGGAAACTGAACTAGTCACCTTCTACGATGAGTTATCCTCATTAGTGCGTAGCATCCCGAAACACAACATGTTAGTCATTGGCGGAGACATGAATGCCCAAATCTGGAAAAACGGAAACAACAAATACAGCCCCCACAACACGTCAAATAGGAATGGGCAACATCTAACAGATTTCATGATAGAAAATAGATTAGCATGCCTCAATACAAACTACCAAAAAAGGGACGGAAAACTATGGACATACACGTACGCAAACAATACTAAAGCTCAGATAGACTACGTCCTTATAACCAAGAAATGGAAAAATAGTGCATTGAATTGCGAGGCATACTCCTCTTTTGAGGGTGTGTCCACCGATCACCGAATAGTCACGACGAAAATACGGTTAAGCCTACGAAAAACGCCAAACGAACAGCGACCACCAAACACTATGACTGGGCCCTATTGAACAACAAAGATATAAGAGATAAATACGTATTAGAATTAAGAAACAGATTCAAAACACTACAAGAAAAGACGGAAAAAAGTACACCAAACGACGAATATGAAAATTTCGTCAATGCACACCTCGAGGCAGCAGCAAAATACATTCCAAAAAAACTTAAAACTAAATATAGAGTCCCATGGGAAACTTTAGCGGTGAGAGAAAAACGTGCACTAGAGAAAACAGCCTCCAAAAACTATCGAAAAAAAACAACAAACACAAAAGCCTTAAAACTAAAAACGGCACAATATCAATTAGCAGGCATATATATAAAGGAACAGACATAATACATTCAAAATCAGATAGATAAGATTAGAGACTCGGTGGAAGATAGACAATCTAGAATAGCCTGGCAAACAATAAACGAAGTGAGCAGAAGAAAGAACACAGCCAAAGCAAAATTGAAAGCAGCAAACCAACAAGAAAGAATAAAACTGTGGAAACAGCACTTCGAAAACTTACTTGGAAACCCACCAAAAATAACACATGAACCAATCACCAGAATAATTAGCAAACAATTAGACATTAAACTAGAACCGTTCGCACAAGAAGAACTCGACTCGGTTCTCAGAAAAATTAAAAAATAGGAAAGCTGCAGGGCTGGACGAAATTCCCCCGGAAGTATGGAAGACTAGACAATTCGACGACATACTGCTCCGCCACTGCAACGCAGTATACAATCAAAATCCGATATGTAGATGGATGAAGGGATGCATACTCCCCTTCCCTAAAAAGGGGGGCCTCGGATTAGCCAAAAACTACCGACGCATAACACTTACATCCATAGCAGCCAAAATCTACAATGCCCTACTACGAAACCGCATAGAACCCAAAATAGACAACATACTTAGAAAAAACCAAAATGGCTTCCGAAGAAATAGATCCACGACCTCACAAATATTAACCATCCGTAGAATCCTTGAAGGTGTACGGGCAAAGAACCTACAAGCAACATTAATATTTGTCGACTTTACCAAGGCTTTCGATTCCATTCACAGAGGAAAGATGGAACAAATCCTACTAGCGTACGGCATACCTAAAGAAACCGTAGCGGCAATAACGATTCTCTATAGAAACACTAAAGTAAAAGTACGATCACCGGATGGAGACACAGAATACTTTGACATTGTAGCAGGAGTTCTACAAGGGGACACGCTGGCCCCGTACCTCTTTATCATTTGTCTAGACTACGTACTTAGAACATCGATTGACAAAATCAAAGAGAATGGCTTCGAACTGACGAAGAAAAGAAGCAGAAGGTACCCGGCAACAACAATTACCGACGCCGACTACGCCGATGACATAGCGATACTGGCAAATAGACTTGACCAAGCCGAAACACTTCTGCATAGTTTGGAACGAGCAGCAGCAAGCATAGGCCTCTATGTTAATGCACACCAAACGGAATATATGTGCTATAACTAAACGGGGGACATCTCCACTCTAGAAGGAACCCCTCTTAAACTAGTAGACAAATTCACGTACCTAGGAAGCAGCGTCCAATCAACCGAAAAGGACATCGAAACGAGGTTAACGAAAGCATGGACAGCTATCAATAGGCTATCGATTATATGGAAATCAGACCTAACCGATAAAATTAAACGCAGTTTCTTCCAGGCAGCGGTCACATCGATACTGCTATATGGCTGCACTACATGGACGCTAACAAAACGGCTGGAGAAGAAGCTAAATGGCAATTACACAAAAATGCTGCGTGCAATCCTGAACAAGTCCTGACAGCAACACCCCACAAGACACCAACTGTACGGCCACCTGCCCCCTATCACGAAAACTATTCAAGTTAGACGAACCAGACATGCAGGACACTGCTGGAGAAGCAGAGATGAACTCATAAGAGATGTACTCTTATGGATCCCCACACATGGCCGCGCAAATGCAGGACGACCAGCACGAACGTACATTCAGCAGGTATGTGAGGATATGGGATGTTGTCCTGAAGATCTGCCTAGGGCGATGAATGATAGGGAGGAGTGGCGAGAGAGGGTCAGGGATATTCGTACTACCAGCGCGATATGATGATTATTATATATATATATATATAGTGTACTTAAGAAGCGATTCGTTATCAAGGCATGTTCGGTTGAAGATGTTCAAGTTTTCTCCTTTCATTTTTTTTAATGTCTGGATCTAGAAAAATAGAAAGAAGGCTTGAACGAATTCACTTAAAGATCTTAAAGTGAAAACATTGCAAAATTTTCAACCAAACACTTATATATATATATATATATATATATATCCAACAGTACGGCCACCTGCCTCCTATCACGAAGACTATTCAAGTTAGACGAACCAGACATGCAGGACACTGCTGGAGAAGCAGGGACGAACTCATAAGAGATGTACTCTTATGGACCCCCACACATGGCCGTGCAAAAGCAGGACGACCAGCACGAACATACATTCAGCAGCTATGTGAGGAAACGGGATGTTGTCCTGAAGACCTGCCTGTGGCGATGAACGATAGGGAGGAGTGGTGAGATAGGGTCAGGGATATCCGTGCTACCAGCGCGACATGATGATGATATATATATATATATATATATATATATATATATATATATATCCTGCGGTTTAAGATAGAATTATTTTATAGCGTTATTTTGAACTACTTGTCAAAGATATTCAGTTTCTGTTTTCAGTTTCCTTTGTTTTGCCCATGTCCAGGTAAACTCGTGCTGTAAAAGAAGTGCGGTTGGATTAAGAAGCGATCAATCAATCCAGTGAAACAGATTCGGAATTCTGTAACATAAATCAGAACTCTAAAGCGATAAAAAAACAGTGATTTATTAAATTCCAAAATAATGTCAAGAATGATAGACTTGTACAAGTTCGCATGAGTTGTCAATTTTTATATATCTGCGTAATAGAGTGATCCAAATAGATTTACTTAATATATATATATATATAGTTTTATTCAGTCCAGTTAAACCAGAGTTTTTGGTAGAGAGCTCAATGTAACTAATATTACAGAGCAATACCTTCTTTAAAAAAAAAACTAAAGACCGGTTATTTTAGGATTATAAATTTATTTCCATCCTGTTTTGTGTTTTGGATGCAAACTAAAAAAACACGAAGAAAAATCTAACAGGACTTCTTCAGATCTTATGGATAAAATAAATCAGAGTAGACTCGGGAGGGGATGACGAGTTATCTCCTCGTTTTTTCAAACTTCCGTTTTTTTTATTTTCTTATTTATTTTATTTATTTTTATTTTCTATAAATAGACTCGAAACTAATGTAAGTATTAATATTTCCCTTACAAAGGATTGGTTATATAAACAAAACACAAAAAAAGTTTATTATCAAACTTAACAAAAAAAGAAAACAAATAAAATAAATAAAAAAGTTAAATTGCCATAATTCCAACCGGCGTTTAAATTAGAAAAATAAAAATAAATAAAATAAATAAGCAAATAAAACCCGAAAGTTTAAAAAAACGAGGAGATACCCCCCCCCGTGTCTATTCTGATTTATTTTATCTATAAGATGTAATGAAGTCCTGTTATATTTTTCTTCGTGTTTTTTGGTTTGCATCAGAAACACAAAACAGGATGGAAATAAATTTATAAAATAACCGGTCTTTGGTTTTCTCTTTAAAGAAATTTGTTTGTTTGGTTGGTTGGTTTTATGGCATATCAACCTTTGTAGGTTATTTAACGCCAAATCCATTTTTATGTAAATAATCTGTTTTATTGAAAACAGTTCAGTTTAGCATAAGTACACAGTTTAATTGTCAAAAACATTTCCATTTCAAACTATTTAAGCAGTTATATGTAATAATTCAGTTAAGTGTAAATACAGTTTTAATGTCGAAAAACAGTTCTATTTGAAATAATTCAGTTAAGCATAAGAACGCAGTTTAAGTTTAAGTACGGTTTAATTGTCAAAAACGTTTCTATTTCAAGCTATTCAGTTTACTCAATTCATTTTAGCATAAGTATGCTGTTAGTTCTATTTAACCCATAGATAGGGGCCTATCAGGTGCTAACACTCCGGGCCGGAGAGGACCTGGGAGCGATGGCAATGAAGGGGTACTCCGCATTCCCCAAAGCTCCAGCACTGCTGGAACCTCACCATCAGATTGTTTAGTGTCATATCCAGGACACTCGTTAGGCGGGGTCTTACCCCTCTGCAGAGAAGCAATCGGTGTATTCTACTGCCCCAGCCGACTGGGCAATCTCTTATGAGAAAGTATATATATATATATATATACGTGAACATGTACGTTTATGTGTGTCAGATACTGCTGTTAATTATTTGAACAAATATACAGTTTGATTGAAATCACTTCGTTTAGACAATTAAAAACATAAACAATATAATAACTCAATTTCATTACAATTAAAATTACAAAGTGGTAATTGAGTCATATTACGTGATTTTAAAAGAAAACTTTCGGGGAATTTTTTTTTTTTTGATATAGTTAAATGTTTTATTGTAGATAAAAGTAAATTTTTACTCTATCTTGAAATGTTGTTCAGAATCAATCAAGTAGATCGTTAAGTGGAACTCCGTTTGCTATTGTGAATCTTATTTTTATGAGTTCATCCTTATCGCTATATAACTTTCAATCAGTAAATAATTTTCGTTTAGTTTGGTTTGGTTTAATGGCATGTCAAACATTGCAGGTTATTTAATGCCAAATTATTTTTATACATATGTCACGTGGTCAGAAATAAGGAATTTCCCCTACCCCTACGTGTTTGAATTAACAGGCCGCCAAAGACTGACCATTAAAAGCGGAATAAGAAATGTAGGTCAACTTCGGCCAGCCTCTTGAAGAAAGTAAAGAATGTAGGTCATGCTATCTGTACCCAATAACCTCACCCGGGTGGAAGAGATAGTAGTCCGAACGAATCGCCTGACAGGACAAAGGAAGGAGAAAGAGGCCGAATGATTGGCCAGGACCCTAAAACTGGAAGTAGCTTTTTTCTTCGTCAGCGGAAATAGAAAGAAAGAAATCAGTTTTAGGACGGCAGTTGGTGTGACAAGATGTGTGGACACTGTGGCCAAAACTCCGGGTAAAGAAGGGAAATAGAGCTTTTGGACAAGAAGGACTGAGGCCTTCAAGCCCAGCTGTAAAAAAATCCCGCTAGCCCGTAAAAGAGAAAATACTCTCAGAAAAAAACCGTCGTCGAAAAGCTAAGTAAACCTTAAAACCGTTTCTCCCTACACCCTTCCTAAGTACTGCAATTACATACTCTCTTTCTCTCTCTCAATTTAAAGAAGGAAGAAAGAAAAGAATAAGGAAGAAAGACATTTATATATGTTGATATTATCCGCTGATAATGTTGCCGACACGTTAAATATGTGTGTCCGCATGTATTATGAACCTTGTTATATTTTATATCTCTCCTCGTGTCGAAGTTTATGCATTGTGTTGTCTGCCTATCAAGTTGTCTATTGCATGTTCCTTTTCAGCTTCATTCGCCTCGTGTTATTCTCGCTAAATGTCCTACTCGCCTTTAAAAACATTACACGGGAAATTCGAATTGTCGGCTACGATAAATAATATTATATAAAAACCTAGAGGCCCATATCTTCCATTATCCTAGGTGTGTGTGTTAACGGGAAATTTGGAAACCCCTTGCCAGCGGCGGTCAGTCTAGCCCCAAATTAACCCCAGCATAATCTGCCAGTTTCCCTACGCCCAAAAAGTGAATCTTGACTGGAACTTATTTTGCGAGGGATCAAGTGCCAGGCTGCCCCATCTTCACAATTGCGAAAAATAAACTCCCGTCTTGGGATAAATATTTTATACTGCGTCACACATATATATTAAATATATATGATTTGGTTGGGTTTGGTTTTATGGCATATCTACCATTGTAGGTTATATAATGCCAAATTCTCTTTATAAATACATATTAAATATATATAATTTTGTTTGGTCGGGTTTTGTGGCATATCTACCATTGTAGGTTATCTAATGCCAAATCCTTTTTATACATATATACTAAATATGTATGGTTTTGTTTGGTTGGGTTTTGTGGCATATCAACCATTGTAGGTTATTAAATGCTAAATCCATTTTATACATATAAACGATTCTATTTAAACAATTCAGTTTTGCAAAAGTACACAGTTTAAGCGTCAAAAACATTTCTTTTTCAACCTATTCAGTTTAGTCAGAAAGTTAAATGGTTCCAAGTATGGGTTTGGTTCGGTTTTATGGCACATCAACCTTCTTTTCTGTGGATAATTAAGAATATGTCAAGCATTTAGCATCCAGCAACATTTTTTCTAAATAAAATTCATCAAATCTCTGTTCTTATGATAGTATCCACAGGCGGTACTTGACAACGTTCCATTCTACAAAAAACTAAACTATGCGTTCTCTTTATCTCTTGTATTTTTCAAAATAAATATCTCTTACTCAGGTTATGAATCTGTTAATTCACTATAAAAATATTTAATATTTGTGGAAGGCCATGGACGATTCGAGACTCTTGTTTGGTTCTCATAAAAAACTGCTTCAGTCTACTAGATCACCATATTAGGATGCCTTAGGCGCCATTCAGTAAACCCAGTCCTGCGAATCAAATACAAATTGTGATAAAAGACCCCTAAAACCAGGCGATCTACAAAATAACAACCATCTCAGTAGAACGCTTGTTAGCCTCTTCAAAATCAAGGTGGGGTTCTCGTCAAATTGAGGCGTTTGGTATTAATCTAACCTCCCAAAAAGCTGTAAACAGAGTCTCTGTTTAGTCGGAGAGGTTAGTCGCATAAAGAATGCTTAGTTCTCTATTTTGGGTGGTCTCAGGCGACGAGCGATGAACTCAGGCCTGCAAAGCAGGTATTTCAAGTGTGGAAGGCTCCCCTGGGATCAGGCGATTATCCCAGTAATATCTACCTGATGGGAGCAGCAGTTGAGCCAAAAAAAAAAAAAAATGGGTGCGTTTAAAATCTTACAATGTGTGTTATATTCACAAAGAAATAAATGTTTACGTAGTAGATAATGTGGACAATTTGCATACTGTCTTTTAATAAAACTGGCTCTAATAAATAATTACTTGATGGTATTGACTTCAAATATTATTGTTTTATTCTTGCACATATCTAAAGCTTTTCTATGAACAATTTGTCTAGTGGGGAGCGTATTCGCCATGGTCCTGGGGTTGTATAACCATGCTATCTCAGTAATAACAATTATAATACAGGCGATACGAACGGGTTTATTTCTTTTTGGCTTCAGTCTTTGGCTACACGAGGAGAGAGACACAATTCATAAAAAACAATGCTTACCATTGTATGCGGATCCAACATCACGCTTGGGGCATCTTGTAGTGTCTATGATATCAACTCATATCTGCCGGTTGAGACCCAAACTGATTTGATCTGATCAGATCAGAAAACACCAACCGCTCGTTTCAGCGGTCGAATCTCAAATCAAGTCTTTTTTCAAAATCCTCAATATCTCCTGATCATCTCTTCCGGTTATGACGTCAACCACCCACTCGATTTACTCCAACTGAGCGCCCAACCCTATTTCCTCTCTGCGACTTTATTATAACAGATGATGATTGTCATATCCTCTTCGCATGGGCATGTAAGTGCACCGTCTGACTACAACACCTGAACCAAGACACAGAGTAGTTCACAGCCTAACCAAATTAAATAATGAAATATAATTAATGGAAAATGATTAATATAATTAATCTTTACCTTAATTATATAACACTGGACATCTGTTCAATCCCAGGTCGAGTCATACCAAAGACTTAAAAATGGTACTTGGTACTGCCTTAGTTAACACTCGGCATTATAAGGTATGAATCAAGGGTCAAGTAGAACTATCCTGGGAAGGAAGTAGCCCCCTTCCCAACACCTTGGTATAGTAGTTATTGAAAAGAGAACCCTTCGTTCGTTCTTGACAACAATCGCCAACTTTACTTCACTTATTTATTAACAACTGTTTATAAAGATCATTTACATATGTGTAAGCTTTTTATATGAATACCAGTTCCTTTTCGTTAGTCGTTCAAATTTAATTTATCTTATTACAATAAAACCTCCGGCGGAGGGGGCATACCTTCGCTAGTATAGATAATGTACGAACATACACACCGAGTTAATATATAATTTATGCATATTTTTTGCTTTGTTTCATTTTGAACGAACGTATTCAAAGTTAGCATATTTCTAACCCATATAACGATGAAAACGTCTTCCTTAAAGTAGCCGTCCATATTTTTCTCTCCATTCGTATGCATAAGCGTTCAGTTCTAAGTGTATTCATACACACATTGATATTAGCTTTATGTTATATTTGTAATACGTACGACGGCTGAGAGAGAAATTCAGGATTATGTTGCGTTTTGCCGATCGATATATCGAATAAAAAAATAATCAGAATTCTGTAAAATATGCCAGGACACTAGAAACGAAATGGAAAAAAAAACTTTAAATTTCAAAATAATATCAACAGTAAGAGACTCTTGCGACACGCACACACATAAATTGACATTCATATTCATGCAAGAACGTCAAACAGTACGTAAGACTCTAAGCGTATTTAACAAGAAAACTAGAAAAAAAAAAAAAAAAACAACCAAAAAATAAGGCAGTTTGAGAATTACTGCACGTGACTCTACAGATGATCTTTAGGTCGTTCATGTGACGTTATTAGTGAATGAAAATTAATAGCATGGATAAGATCATTCCACAAACAATCACGTTCATGGAAAGCCATCGACAAACGATGACGTGTATAAGACTTGACTCCAATTTAAAACAAAATCTATTTTATTTCGTAAATCAGACGAACTATGAATCGGTCATGTGCCCATTATAACATCGGCCTATTGGGAAATTCAAACAGCTATTTACAAAATGCGGCCTAGATTAATGGTTATCGAATCGGCAGATTGAGTTCAAATCCTAGCCAAGGATGTATACGCTTTATTTCGTATTAAAGCTTTTTTGTGCTTTGTTTTACCCCAGTTTGGGTTATTTCTTAATATTTTCCCCCGATTAGCTTGGAAAAAGTATGTCATTAATTTAAATATTTTGATCTAGTTGTTTAAGGTGTATTCAATAAAGGAAAATAATGTCTGGCGTCTTATCTGTAATTAGCTTATTTACTGCTAAATAAAACCCCGAACAGGCTTTAAATATGCTGATTCCATAGTTTTATTGCCAAGACGAGTGTACCATTCAATAAAAAGGATTGATTTTATTATAAGTGTTCATGATCAAATCAACATTTTGGGAAACCACATAAAGTCAAGGTTTTATGAATATGTTTCTTTTTTCTTATCAAACTCTTTCACAATATCTAACTAAAGAATGTCACAAAGCAAAACAATTTTCTTTAAATCACTAAACTTTTAATATATTATTTTCTTACCTGACGCCTATAAAACATCCAATCAAACTGTATCAAATCAAAAAAAAAAACTAACTTTTCACAACCTTTCCATATCAACAGACTAACAATATTTCAAACTGATTTTCAGCCTTTACGACACTCAACCAAAATTCTTTCTCGCAAAAAAAAAAGTTTTCTTTTTTTTGCAATTGATATGCAACGTACTATGAATGATTTTAAAAAAATTATTACCAAAAGCTGTCTTAAAATCTAACCAAAAACAATGTCACAGATAAAATTGGCCAAGCAATACTAAGTCAGGATGCGACCAATACTGTTATTCAACCTCAGAAGACCTTACGAAATCTTACGAAAAATAATATTATAGATAAATCCGCCTATCAGAAACCGTATCTTATACGCTGTCTAGAAAAATCTGAATCGATTTTAGCAAAACTAAACTACTAATGTTTTTTAATCAGCAATCATATCGTCATTCACAAAATCTAACAAAAACCCACGTCATAAATAAAATAAGCCAACAGAAGCCTTCACAGAATCTAATCTATATGCTGTGGAGTGAGTACAACCAAATCAGCAATCTTTTGATATTTTCATGCGTCGCCAGGAAATCTAACAACACCTTGTCTTGTTATAAGCCATTTTTTTTAATATAAATAGTTCCAATTCAAGATGCTATTCACATTTTAATTAAGAACGTTTCACAAAATCAAGCTAAAAAGAATTTATCACAAATGAAAATTTTCGTCTTCCATAAATACTAAACAGGCGTTTCATCTGTATATTTATTGCCTAATAAAAAGTTTAATTTTTTTCAAAATTGAAATCAACTTTTTTCCAGGCAACTTTATGTGTTTTTAATGTGCATGTATGTATGTATGTATAAACGTATGAATATATGAATGTATATATGAGTACATATGTGATTTTTTTTCATCATACATGTAAAAGCAAGTGCGATACCCTGCCCTCATCAGGCGCCAACCACGGTTGATAACGCAGTTTCGGTAGCTCAAAGTAGTACTGCCACTCCTGGAGGTACCAAGCAACTTTTGCCACTGAATAGGGTATTAAGAGGATTATATATATATACGCGAGATCAGTTAAAAGCAGAGACCTCACTAGACGTTAATCTTCATTTTTAGTGTTCAGTTTGTGATTTAAAATAAAACGCGTTTACTTTCGGCTGTTGATGTTATTATGCGTTTACAGTAACCGTTTCTTACGTAATCACACGGAAATGGTGGTTCCGCGTGTATTTCATTCATGCTGAAAACTTCTCACTTTCGACCAAATCCAACATGATGCATATTGCGCCGTGGTCTGAAGACGATTTGAGGCAACTTTCAAACTGCGGCCAGTGATTCCTATTTTTGAAAAAAAACGAAATGACGAAGTGTCCAAGAAAATCACGACAGCCAACCTCAAGGGAATATATATGTACGCATGTATGTATGTATGTATGTATGTATGTATTATTATTATTATTATCAGTTGCAGTAGTAGTAGTAGTAGTAGTAGAAGTAGTATGTGTTATAGCTCCATGAGCATCTCCCCGTTTTACTATCTTTTCAAATCAACCGTTAAAAAATCTTTGAATTGGAAAGAAACTATTAAAACGATATCTATATACATACCAAGTTCTTTGAAGTAATTCATTCGGTAGTTTATTTTCTTTACCATTATTTCTGAAATAATCTAATTTAATGAAAATTTATTTATACTATTGCTGTGTTAGATTTAATAAAATAATTCCTTCGAAAAAATATATTACTCAATTTGTTAAAGAAACCCCTATTCGTTATAATCGAAGTGTCTGAAATTTGTCTGGACATAAAATTTTCAGTTCGATGGGAAAATATATTTTTTTAAAAGATACTACTATGGATAGAAATTACATCACTTAATTTAAAACTTTCTATTAGATGCGGGGGGGTGTCCTCGTGGTGTAATGGTTAAAGGGATGGACAGCGGAATCGTAGTAGGCGGGTTCGTACTCCAGTCGCACAACTACGTTCACTCTCGGACTAATATCATTGGGAAAGCTATGAACCCCCCTTATCCTCCGAGCTATGGGTTAAATAGTACCACTACTGTTTTTCTAGGAGAATGGCTTTGGCGTAAAATAACCTACAAAGGTTGATATGCCATTAAACAAAGAAACCAAACCAAACGACACCAAATCAATTAGATGCTGTCTCTCTTCATCTTTCTATAAAAGAATTTAATCCTAAATTATCTTAAAAAAAGTAAAGTAGGTGACCTTGGTCGAGCGTAACCCGAAGGCTCATTTTTCAATAGGTACTACATCGAGATGTAGGGAAAGGTGCTATTCCTTTCCCTGGATTACTTCACTTTACCCTTGATAAGTACTTTAAAATGGTCAGTGTTAAGCAAGGCATCATCAAATACCATTTTTTGAGTCTTTCGTATGACCTGGGATTGAACCCCGGTCTCCCGGACCATTGGCGAACACTCTACTCATTAAGCCAATGGCGCGATATCTAATTTATCTAATCTCTCCCTATAACTGAAATCTTTTACATTTTTTTATTATTTTTGTCACTCTTCTATGTATGCCCTCCCATTTCAATAAGTAAGTAAAGTTGGCGACTGTAGTCGAGGGCGACCAGAAGGCTCCCTTTTCAATAGCTACTACACGGTGTAGGGGAGGGTGCTACTTCTTTCCCTTGATTGCTCCGCTTTACCCTTGATACGTACCTTATATTGCTGAGTCTTAAGCAAGGAGGTATCAAGTAACATTTTTAAAGTCTTTGGTATGACGCGACCATGGATTGAACCCAGGTCTCTCAGTCAATTGGCGGACACTCTACCCACTGGGATAACCAACACTGGAGCTCAGGGCTGAGTACAATATTCTATGAATTCTTTGGATTTTATGTTTTTAAGATTTGCTTCCCTTGAAATGCATTTTTTTTTAACTATACAGCGAATTATTCCATTCGCGCTCGATGCAAGGGACAGAATAAGATAGTCTGCTTTAAATTTATCATCAACGGCAACTCCTTGATCGCATTTCTTGTTTAATTTTCTTTGTGCTTGATTCCCTATTGAACTTAAATGTTTATGTATCCAGTATGAAGTACTTTACATTTGTTCTATATTAAATCATAATTTCCCGATATCTTTCTAATATGATAGTTTATTTAGAGCCATCTATGTTATTTCTTTTGATTATGATCAAACAAGTAGTTTAACATCGTCAGCAAATAATTCTACAACGGATTTTATATGATAAGGTAAATCACTTATGAATATATAAAAAAAAAAAATCTTAGAACTGATCCCTGACGAACACCTTAGTGGGTATTCTACGTTTCAGAATAATTGTGACCAATTCTTTTCTTTCACTGTTCTGATAAAAAAAAAAATTACAATATTTACTATTTCTTTTCTTTCTTCTTCTTTTTTTTTTTTTTTTTTTTTTTTTTTTTAGAAATTCCTAAGATTCTCATTTTCACGAGGGAACATTCCGAAAGATAATCCTTCTGAATGTACAGAAATGGTCCACACAAGCGGAAGATATGTTATATAATGACTGTTGACATGGATTTTGGGTTCGTTCCTGGTGACCCCGTGTGCTTTGACAAGCTGTCACGTTGTGATTTGTAAACAGGGGGATGGTAGTGTAGGCCGGTCAAGCAGGTGTGGAACCGGAAGGAGACCACGTAATATGAGAACCACGCAGTCAGATTTAGACAGTCAGTCCAATCAGAATCGAGAGTCGAGCCAGGGATAAGCAGCTGATCAGAGGCATTAGAATCGTCTCTGATGATACGGCTTGAAAAGGGTTGCAAGCGTTGGCACCCCCTGGTTCCAGTAAGAAGATATGGGGGAAGAAGTCCCCCTTCTGAGTATATGCCTCTCCATCTATTTCTCAAGCTTACAACAAACTGTGTGCCTCTTGCGAGAATTGAATGAAGGAGATATATTTCTTTTAAAGAAGTGTGTTTCATTTCGTTCATTGAAGTTCGTTCATTATCTTTGACTATTTCCTTGGTTGGGTCTATGATAAGAATACAACAGATACAGCCGAATGTTAACCATTTTTTAATACTTTAAAACACCTGTCAATCACTCACGTCAACTATTTTAAAGAAAGCTGATTAAATTTTTTCTACTAAAGGCGTTTCGACTGATTCAAAATGTTTTCAACGCCCACTTAATCGCCACCGAGTTTTTATGCCTGAGTTAGAAAACAGACACAACAGTCGCATATAGAAAGGCTCATTCAATAAATTAGAGTTATCTTTTAAATCAAGTTCAATAGTACTTTTCTCAGTATTTTTTTTCAGAAATGCAAGCTGTGCATAATTGGGAATTGGTTGAGAACAACATTATTCTAATCCTGCTGAAATATTTGTTTTCCAGCAATTCAAAATTGCAGAAAATGTTCAAGTCTTTAAAAAAAAAGGTCGGTCATCAAATCTTTTAAGGATTGTGTCCTCGTGGTGTAATGGTTAAAACGCTGCACTGCGGGATCGTAGTAAGCGAGTTCGAGCCGGAGTCGCGCTATTCCACTCACTTTCAGATTAAATCCTTCGGTAGGGTATGAACCCCCTTTTCCTCCCAGCTATTGGTTAAATAGTACCACTACTGTTCTTCAAGAAGGATAGCTTTGGCATTAAATGATCTCCAAAGGTTGATATGTCATTAAACAAAGAAACCTTAAATGGTACCACGAATGGTTGTTTGAGTTTTATGGCATATCAACCTTTGTCGGTTATTTAATGTTAAATCCATTTTAAACAAATAATCAGTTCTATTTCAAACAATTCAGTTCAGCATATGTACACAGTGTAATTGTCAAAAAAATTTCTATTTCAAGGTATTCAATATATAAACAGTTCTAATTCAGCTAATTCAGTTTTGTATAAGTATAGATTTTGTTTACACAGTCAAAGATCAAACAGTTCTATATTAAACAATTAAGTTTAGTGTAAGTACAATTTCAATGTTAAAAACATTTCAAACAATCCAGTTTAGCATGCCATGCAGTGTAAATGTAAGTACAGTTTAATTGTCAAAAACATTTCTATTTTAAGTTATTCAGTCTAGTCAAGCAGTTCTAATTCAAACAATTTAGTTCAGCATAAGTAAGCAGTTTTGTTCTATTTAAACCATGGATAGGGCACTATCTGATGCTACCATACCGGGCCAGAGTGGACCTGGGAGCAATAGAAATGAAGGGGTGCTCTGCATTCCCTAAAGCCCCAGCATCACTGGAACCTCGCCATCAGATTGTTTTGTGTCATATCCATGATACTCGTTGATAGTGGGGGTCTTACACCTCTGCAGAGATGTAGTTGGTGTATTCTACAGCCCCAGCCGACTGGGTAATAGTACTACTACAGTCATTCTAAAAGGATGGCTTTGGCTGTAAATTATCTACAGAGGTTGATATGCCATCAAACAAAGAAACGTGAAATCTTTTAGGCTTGAGAATTGAAATTCATGTGAAATTACCGGAACTATCAATGGTGTGTATGGAGAAGGTTGTTTTAGTCAAAAATTCTTTCTAATGGGATACACGTGGGCTTTTCCCTCTGATCACTAGTCGGAAAAAGGACCAACGAATGGAGGAACACTGACACAATTTAGTAAAGAAAAATTTCTGCACCCAGCTTTTAATAAAGGAGGATATGCAGACAGTCTTTATAGAACATGAAAAAATCTATCTCGATGGATTTTCTAAAAAGAAGACCAACTCTACACAGTGTTCAGTATTGGCAATTCCTTAGGCAACATTAAACTTATTGTTTGAATGAGACTTGTATATATATATATATATATATATATATATAATTTTTTAAGCAAGTTTCATTAGATAATTAAACACAAGAATTTCTCTTTAAATATTCCAAATTTCTTGATAAAAATCCATTTCTGTTGATTGCCTTCTGTTTTTTGTTTTTTGTTTTTTTTGGTTCAGTAGCATATCATTTTTATCCAATTCTACGTTTACGTAATTTTGTTATAAACTTAAAAAAAAACTTTCAAAAATTCATTAAAAAGCACTCTTTATACATGCAAACAATCCCTGTCAATGGCCTATGAAAGGTCCGAAAGCGCTTGGGATATTTTTTTTTAATTCACCAACCAATTCCAACCTGAAATCCAGACTCTTATCTGGAAACTTAAAAGGATCTTAATAAAATTATATAGACCAAATGTGTCTTTATTATTTAATCAAACGTGTTTAAATGAAAGACTGCTGCCCAACTAGACACGCACACACACACACACACACACACACACACACACATATATATATATATGTATATATATATATATATATGTGTGTGTGTGTGTGTGTGTGTGTGTGTGTGTGAGTTTGTATCAGTGCGTGCGTGACTTCGCGCGGGAACTTCATGGAATTAACATTTTCAGCTTAGTCTCCCCTCTTTCTAGCTCTCCTTTCCCCTCTGTCTCTGTCTCTTGACTCTCTTAGTCTATCTGTCCCTCTGTTTTAATATCTAACTCTCAAGCTAGCTAGCTTTCCTCTGAAAAAAAATTGCTAACTATGTCATAGTCATCATATCATGAGCTCGGATTTCCCTGACTCTTCCTCGCATATAGTCTCTATTCTCCATTGCTTCCGGCATGTCTTCTAGCCTACACCCTGTAGCCATACATCGAGGCGCTATATAAGCTCTATCTTGTCATACAACACTTGCTCGTCCGCGTAAAGGGTTCCAGAGGAAAACGTCGTTTATTAGTTCGACCTTACTATATATTGCATGTAGATATTCCGAGAAGAAATATTTTCAAAAGACTTGTTTTAACTGCGACCTATTTTTGTCCAGTCGGCTGGAGCTGTAGTCTATACCAACTATTTCTCTGCAGAGGTGTAAGACCCCCACTATCAACGAGTATCCTGTTTATGATACTAACCAATCTAATGGTGTGGTTACGGTGCGGCTAAGGCTTTTGGGAATACGGGGCACCCCTTCATTGCCAAGGTATACTCTAGCCCGGAATGGTTGCTCATGATAGGGCCCTATCTATGGTTAATAAAGAAAAAAACCTGCTTACATATGGTAAACTGAATTGTTTGAATTAGAACTGTTTGACTAAACTGAATAGCTTAAAATAGAAGTGTTTTTAACAATTAAACTGTACGTACATTTAAACTGTGTGCTCATGCTAAACTGAATTGTTTGAAATAGAACAGTTTTTGACATTGAAACTGTACTTACACTAAACGGAATAGTTTAATAAAGAAGTGTTTTGATATTTAAATGTGTAAGTAAAATCTGCTTTTATGCTAAATTGAATAACTTGAAATAGAAATGTTTTGAAAATTAAACTGTGTACTCACGCTAAACTGAATTTTTCGAAATAGAACTGAATATTTCTATAAAAATGGATTTGGCATTAAATAACCAACAAAGCTTGATATGCCATAAAACCCAAGGAAGTAAGCAAGCAACCAACCACCCTGTTTGTTTACAAAATATAAAGTGAAGGATTCTAATAGATAAATAGATATATAGATAGATAAATATGAATGTAAATATATACGTGTGTGTGTGTGTGTGTGTGTGTGTGTGTGTGTGTGTGTGTGTGTGTGTGTGCACGCTTGGGTGTCGGTGTGGGTGTTCAATGTATGTATTGCAGAGCAATCTAGTGAGTTGAATCAAATCTTACATCGATGAACTTGGGTTTTGTTGCTGGAAACATGTTGAATGCAACAAAGGATTATTGGAAGAGGCTTAATCTGACATTCCCACGATGTGACGGAAAACCGTATAAATCTGGTCGTTTTGGAAGATACGGATAAGACACAGCTGGAAGAGTGGTAATGATGCTCTTGTGCCAAAACCATGACTGACCCCATGAATAATCATATGAAAATGGCTTTGTTTGAGGTAGAGATGGTTTTTTAAGAATGCGCGTGCGCGCACACATACACACGCGCGCTCACACACACATGTATATATATATATATATATATATATAGGTGAGTAATCTTGGTTATGTTCATATCGATCTGTGTGAACAAAGATTCAGGTTTATAAGTGCATCTCTCTCTCTCTCTCTCTCTCTCTTTCTATATACATATATATTCATATGTGTGTGTGTGTGTGTGTGTGGTTAGGCAGTAGTCGTTCATTTAAGCATGTTTTATCAAATAAAGACAAATTTTGGCTGCATAATTTATTTAAGATCCTGTCAAGTTTCCTGATAAGTGTATTAGTTTCAGGTTGGAATTGGTGGATGAATTTTCCAAAATTGATGAGCTTCGACTACATATCCCAAAAGCCCTACATAAAAAAAAAAAAAATCAATAGAAATAATTTTGAAAATAGCGACAATGTTTTGAAATGCTTTTAGGTTTTTTTCCCGTATCCCTGATAGTATTCTATTTCCGTTGATTGCGTTCGCTTTTTAGATAGCCTTCCCTTTTAAATACATCAGTTACCCTGTTTCTGTCCAACTCTGCGTTCACATATTTTTATTATGTTATAAAAAACTTTCAAAAACTTTCAAAGCTCGTTTTAAAAACAACACACCTCAAACAAGCAAGCAACCCTATGATGGCCTATGAAGGGTCCGAAAGCGCTTGGGACAATTTTGGGAAATTCTTCAATCAATTCCAACTGGAAACAGACACGTATCGGGAAACTTGAATGGATCTTAAATAAATTACACAGGTAAAATTTGTATTTATTATCTAATGAATTATTTTAATGAATGGGAGGTGCCCGTGGTGTAATGGTTATTGTCGTAGGGAATGGACACGGCAGCTCGAGTTCAAATCCTGGACGAGACTGATTGCATCTCACATAGCACTAATACCCTTGGTATAATATTCAATTATTCTCCCTTCAGATATGGGTAAATAGTAGGATAGACTGGGTTCTTCAGCCTTGGTGAGGTAACTAGTCTAGGAGAAGGAAAACTCTAAACTCAAAC
>OY757941.1:36368751-36398751 GCA_963585895.1 Sepioteuthis lessoniana
GCTGTAGAATACACCGACTGCTTTTCTGCAGAGGGGTAAGACCCCCCCTAACGAGTGTCCTGGATATGACACTAAACAATCTGATGGTGAGGTTCCAGCAGTGCAGGAGCTTTAGAGAATGCGGAGTACCCCTTCATTGCCATCGCTCCAAGGTCCATTTGTCCCGTAGTGGTAGCACCTGATAGGGCCCTACCTATGGGTTAAATAGAACTAAGAGCATACTTATGCTAAAATGAATTGAGTAAACTGAATAGCTTGGAATAGAAACGTTTTTGACAAACTGTACTTACACTTAAACTGCGTGCTTATGCTTAACTGAATTATTTCAAAGAGAACTGTTTTTCGACATTAAAACTGTATTTACACTTAACTAAAATTATTACATATAACTGCTTGAATAGTTTGAAATGGAAATGGTTTTGACAATTAAACTGTGTACTTATGCTAAACTGAACTGTTTTCAATAGAACAGATTATTTACATAAAAATGGATTTGGCATTAAATAACCTGCGAAGGTTGATATGCCATAAAACCAAACCAAACTAAACCAAATCAAACCATCTATCCTTATAACTGTTTTTCCGTCCCTATCTTTGTATTCAAAAAAAAAATATATATATATATATATATATATATATGTGTGTGTGTGTGTGTGTGTGTGTGTGTGTGTCTGTGTGTGTTTGTATGCCTGCATGTGTGTATGTGCGCATGCGTCTGTTTGCCGTTAAAATGACATTGACGTTTAATAAATTTATTCCCACACATTTCCCTCTTTTCAAAACAACAAGCAAGATATTCTTTGGGGATCACAATGTATATTAATCAGTTTATTGTTCTTTTTCTTTCATACCTTTAAATCGTTCTCCAAGCTGTGTTCAAGGGAGATCATCCGGATAAGCTTTAGGGATGGCGTGATTTGAATCCCCGTCAACTTTTCCTCTTATTTGTGATTATAATTCAATTATTGCAGTTTTAAAAATGACAACAGCGACGCCATTATCATTGTTATTCGATCGATAAAGCAAAGTGCCGGCTCTCTCTCGTCACAATGTGCGATATTAATTTCTCGAGAAAAAGATTTATTTTCGAAATAAACATTTTCCTTGAAATAGTGGCCGGACTTTAGAAATAGAATGGTAAGACAAAACTTCTGTGGGGAATTGAAATGAAAAATCACACACCTCCATATCGATAGGAAATCGAATCGAAGGTGTTATGAATTCATTATTAAACAAAACAGAAATCTTTAATGAAAAAAAAAAGAATTTTAAAAATTCCAAAAAGTACAATTAATTGAATAGGAGATAATACGGACTGTTGGAAAGAAACGGGATGGATAGAGAATAATAATAATAATAATAATAATAATAATAATAATAATAATAATAATAATAATAATAGTTACCAAGAGTTTGGTACAAGAACTAGAGGAGTTGGCAAGAACAAGACGAGTGGAGACCACCCAAACTATAGCATTGTTGAGATCGGCTAGAAAACTGAGAAAAGTCCTGGAGATTTGAGAAGACTTGCCGTTACACAAACTCCTGTGAGAAACCATCTGCTTACGCTGGGGTGAAAAACTTTCTAAAAAGAATACTAATACTAATAATGGTGCTTTTGTCACAGTAACTAAAGGATTACTAAAGGGACTGGAGGACTTGGACGTTGACGGACTGGTGGAGACCATCCAAACAACAGCATTATTGAAAACAGTCAGAATACTGAGAAGAGTCCTGGAGACTTGAGGACACTTGTCACTCAAACTCAAGTGAAAAACCATCAGCTGGTGCTGATGTGAAAAATTCTAATGAGTAAAAAATAATAATAGAGAACAGAAAAAGGCTGTGGAACATGAAAGTGACAATTGTACCAATTGTGATTGGTGCTCTTGGCAAAGTAACTAGAGGATTATTAAAGGTCCTGGGGGACTTGTAGGCTGGAAGACGAGTGGAGAATATCAAAATGACGGCATTATTGAGAACGGTCAGAATATTGAGCAAAGTCATGGGGACTTGAGGAGACTTGCTGTCACTCAAACTCCAGTGAAAAACCATCAGCTGGTGCTGATGTGAAAAACTCTAAAGGAGTAAATAATAATAATAATAATATGGGGGTTTTAAATTACTAATAAACAATATCTCACACAAGAAAACCTGGACATGGCTAAGAAAAGTATTAAAAAAAACAGAATCTCTCCTAATACCAGCTCAAAACAACGCCATAAGAACCAATCATATCAAAGCGAGAATTGATAAGACGCAACATAATAGCAAATTATGTGGTGATAGAGACGAAACGATCAATCACATAATAAGCGAAAGCAGCAAATTAGCCCAGGAGTATATGACAAGTGGGCAAAGTGGTCCACATGTAGATGTGCAAGAAATTTAAATTTGATCCTACCAACAAATGGTATATCCACAACCCAGCATCTGTCCTAGAGAATGACACCCATAAACTCCAATGGGACTTTGACATACAAAAGGATCACCAAAGACAGGACCTTATAATGATCAACAAAAAAAAAGAGAGCTTCTAGATTTGGCTGTTCTGGCTGATCACAGAGTAAAAATGACTGAAAGAGAAAAGAAGGATAAGTACCTTGACCTAGCTATGGAATTGATTAAACTATGGAACATGAAGGTAACAATTATACCAACCATAATTGGTGCTTTTGGTACAGTCACCAAAAGATTATTAAAGGGACTGGAGGACTTGGAAATAAGAGGACGAGTGAAGACCATCCAAACTACATCATTATTGAGAACGGACAGAATACTGAGAAGAGCTCTGGAGACTTGAGGAAACCTGATGTCTCTCAAACGTCAGTGAAAGACCTTAAGCTAACGCTGATGTGAAAAACTCAAGGAGTAGAACAAATAGTATATGCACAACGCAGCACCTGTCCTAGAAAATGACACACATAAATTCCTATAGGACTTTAACATGCACACAGATCAACTAATCTCGTCCAGAAGACCAGACCTAATAATAATCAACAAAAAAAGAGATTTTGAAAAACTGTCAACTTTGCCGTCCCGGCTGACCACAGAATAAAACGGAAAGAATGTGAAAAGAACGATAAGTAGCTCGACCTTACCAGATAATTGAAAAGGCTGTGGAACATGAACGTGACGATTGTACTAATTGTGATTGGTGCTCTTGGCACAGTAACTAAAGGATTATTAAAGGGCCTGGAGGACTTGGAAGTTGGCAGACGAGTGGAGATTATCCAAACGACAGTATAATTGAGAATGGACTGAATACTGAGTAGAATCCTGGAGACTTGAGGAGACTTCGTGTCATTCAAACTCCAGGGAAAAACCATCAGCTAACACTTTTTAAAAAAAATTCGAAAGGAGTAAATAATAATAAAAATGATAAAAATGAATAGCGAAAACATGAAATAACGTAAGGAATAGAATTACATTATCAAACAAAAATCTGAACGCATGTCGAAAAGGAATCTTACTAGTACTTTGTAATATGGGAAGTAGATACCATCAAAGAAAAGGAGACAAAAGAAAAAAAATTTAATAGACTTTCTAAGGAGAATGATAAATCTATTTGAAACCAAATTATATAGCCAAAATCTCATCAAAGGGATAAACACCTGGTCTGTCCTTCTCTTAAGATATACAGAACAATTCTTGTAGTAGACGAGGGAAGAACTTTAACAAATGAACCAGAAAAGAAGAAGACTAATGACGATTTGGAAAGCCAAACATTTCAGTGATAACGCAGACAGACCATATAAGTCAAGAAAAAAGGAAGGATTAGACGTACCCGTATAAAAAATAGCATGGATACATCGATAAGACGACTTGAAGACAACATTAAAAAGCCGAGGAAGATTTATTACAGTACCAGAAACAACACAGACAACGCAAACATCAACAGACAAAAAACAACCAGAAAAAATGGGAAGAAACACAAGTGTATGGACCACACGAAAAGAAATGAGGAAGAAAGGGAAACCTTAAAAAAGAAACCGAATCTCTTCTGATAGAAGCAAAAGACATTGCCATAAAGCCTACGCCATAGTAAAAATACAAAAGGCGGAACAAAATAGCAAATTTAGGCAATAAGCCGATAGAAACAAAACGATCAATCATATTATAAGTGAATGCAGCCAATTAGCACAAAAAAGAAAATAGCACTACACATAAGTAGATGAGGATTATGAACCACTGGAAATTGGGCATGAAGTTTAATTTTGAACTTTAAATATATATATATATATATATATATATATATAACAGAGGACTTTGCCCTCCAGTCAGACCAAAGAGCAAAATTGATAGACAGTAAAAAAAGTGATAAGTACCTTGACCTTGCTAAAGAATTAAAACTCTATGAAATATTGATATGGTGATATCAGTTGTAATTGGTACACTTGGAACAATTTTCAAAGTCTTGGTAACGGAACTGGAAGATTGGGAAATAATAGGAAAACTGGATACCATCCAAATTGCAGAATTATTAGGATCGGCCAGAATACTGAGAAGAGCTTTGGTGACTTGAGGAGATTTGTCACGTAAACACCGGTGGAAAACCATCACCTAACGCTGGTGAGAAAAAATCTCAAAGGAATAATAATAGTAATAATAATAATAATAGAGAATCTGCAAAATTGTAGATTTTGCTGTTCCGGCGGACCACAGAATAAATCTGAAGGAAAGTGAAAAAAAGGATAAGAACCTCGACCTTGCTAGAGAATTAAAAAAAACTGTGGAACATGGAAGTAACGATTGTGCCAATTGTGATTGGTGCGTTAGGTACAATAACTAAAGGATTATTAAAAGGCCTGGAGGACTTGGAAATTGGCGGACGGGTAGAGACTATCCAAACGACAGCATTGCTTAGGACGGCCAGAATACTGAGACAAGTCCTGGAGACTTGAGGAGACTTGCAGTCACTCAAACTCCAGTGAAAACTATCAGCTAATACTGATGTGAAAAACTCTAGAGGAGTAAATAATAATAATAACAATAATAATAATAATAATGAAACTGATGCATTTGGAACAGTAACTAAAGGATTACTAAAGGGACTGGAGGACTTGGACGTTGACGGACGGGTGGAGACCATCTAAATTGCAGTATTATTGAGAACGGCCAGAAAACTGATAAGAGTCCTGGAGACTTGAGGAGACTTGCTCTCACTCAGACTCCAGTGAAAAACCATCGGCTAACGCTGATGTGAAAAGCTCTAATGAGTGAATAATAATGAAACAAGAAATGGAAATTTGACCATACGAACAAATGGTATGTGCACAACCCAGAATCCAGGAAAATGAGTCGTACACATTTCTTCGGGATCTTAAAATAAAATAGAATCATCTCATCTTGGCAAGACGACCAGATCTAGTGATAGTCAACCCCCCCCAAAAAAAGACCCTGCTGAATGGTGGCCTTTAATGTCCCTAAAGACTGTTATATAATTAAAGTAATGATTTTTTTTATATTAATCATTTTTCGTGTATTATAATTTATTATTTAGTTCGGTAAGGCTTTGAACTACTCGGGTCTCTTAGTCCAGGTGCATAGTCGGAGGGTGCAGTCTTACGCTCGCGCGTCAATGATATATGACAATCATCATCTCTCATAATAAACACCAGATAGGAAATGAGGCTGGAGTGTGGATGGTGTCATGTGCAGAAGAGATGGTCCTGAGAATTTGAGTGTTTTGAAAAGACAGTAGTTGAGAATTAACCATTGAGGCATACAGTTGAGTTTTCTACCGTTGAGGTTTGCGGTTGAGTTTTTCAGATCTCAACCGGTAGAGATGAATTGAGATCTTAAACATCCCAAGATGCGCTGTGTTTTGGGGAGGGGCCAGCATAGAATGGTTAGCATAGGCTTTAAAGATTTGCGTCTCTCTCCTCGTGTCACCATGGACCGAAGCCAGAAATTAATAAACCCGTTCGAATCCGAAACGAAAGGTTCGGCCTGTATTTGTATATGTATTTGTATTACGGTTGTGATTGATATCATTATGGTTATACAACACAGACCACAATGGGAAAAGAAAAGTAATCAAAAGGAACATGGTAAGATTAGGCAAACTAACGCATGGTCAGATGACTGAAAAGAGTCCAGGATATCTGAGGAGTTTCTTATCACATAGACTCCTATGAAAGACTATCCGTTTACGCTGATGTGAAAAATACGATAGGAATATTAAAAACAATCAATATGAAATGAGGATTTTTATGAAAAAAGAGATGAAACCTTTAACCACATAATTAGCGTACTACGCAGACTATTTCGACATTGTTGCAGGAGTACTGCAAAGTGACACATTAGCCTCATACCTCTTTATTATCTGTCTAGACTACGTGCTTAGAACATCTATCGATAAAATCAAAGAAAATGGTCTCAAGCTAAACGAACCAGACATATGGGACACTGCTGGAGAAGTAAGGACGAGCAATTGTACAAGAATGCTGCGAGCAATATTGATCAAGTCCTTGGGGCAACACCCCACAAAACAGCATCTGTACGGCCACATGCCAGCCATCACGAAAACTATCCAAGTTAGACGAACCAGACATATGGGACACTGCTGGAGACGTAAGGGCGAGCAATCATACAAGAATGCTGCGAGCAATATTGATCAAGTCCAGTGGGCAGCACCCCACAAAACAACAGCTGTACGGCTACATACCAGCCATCACGAAAACTATCCAAGTTAAACAAACCAGACATATGGGACACTGCTGGAGACGTAAGGGCGAGCAATCATACAAGAATGCTGCGAGCAATATTGATCAAGTCCAGAGGGCAGCACCCCACAAAACAACAGCTGTACGGCTACATACCAGCCATCACGAAAACTATCCAAGTTAGACGAACCAGACATGTGGGACACTGCTGGAGAAGTAAGGACGAGCCCATAAGTGACATACTCCGGGGGACTCCATCAGATGGTCGAGTAAAGGATGCACGACCAGCTGTTGTATTACTGCTCTTCTTCTGCAGGTTTGGTTTGGTTTCTTTTGATTAATTGCATATCAACCTTTGTAGGTTATTTAATGCCTAAGCCATTCTCCTAGAAGAACAGTTGTGGTACTATTTAACCCATAGCTGGGTGGATAAGGGGGTTCATACCTTTCCCAAGGGTATTTGCCCGAAAGTGAACGTAATAGCGCGACTGGAGTACGAACTCGCTTACTACGATTCCGTAGGCCATCGCTTTAACCATTATACCCCGTCTTCTGCATAGATGGCTTTTGAATTGAATAACCCACGAAGGTTTATATGCCATAAAACAAAGAAACCTTGTAAAATACGGCCAAAATAACGGTATGTGAAACATACGGATCTGTAAAACGTTCACATGAATAGGAATCCCGACACACTGACGATTCTCGGTAGTTCAGGTCCGAAACTTTAATTACCTTCTTGACTTTCGGTCATATGGAAGTCAGACACGCGGAGAGAGAGACACAATTTTTACTATGCTGACCGTTCCATCTGACCCAAAAAACGTGCGGCGCATCCCGTAGGCCACCAACTGGACTCGCCTCATCCAGCTTCAAATCTCAACTAACAGCTTTTTAAAAAAATCACCAGCCCAGCCCATTGCTTCCGGCCATTACGTCATTCACACCCCAGTCTCATTTCTTATCTGGGGTTTTTATGATGACATCTGTGATTGTCACATCCTCCGCGCTCGAGAGTGAACACCTGCGCTCAATGTGTGTACCTGCACGTTCACTAAGCCGATTAGTTCTAAGCCTAAGTAAACCAAATGATAAGATATAACCAACGAAAAATGATAATATTTAAAAAATCTTTCCGCAATTATATAACAACCTGAGGCAAAAGTCCGTACCACTAAAGTCATCGCGAATACTTAGAAATCTTGCAGATCTAAAAAAAACTTGATGTCAGTCTGAGCCAGAGAAAAAGCAGCAGTTAAAACTGATGCGAAAACCTGACAGATATGATGCCACAGGGGAACAAAAGGAACTGGTATCCTACTCTTAACTGATCAGCACATCCTCAAGGAGACTCAAACGAGATGGAAAAATGCAGTCATGGCGTGTATTGATTACAAAAAAAGCTTATTGTATGGTTCCGAAAAGGTGGATAATAGGGTGTTTGAAAATATACAAAATATTCGTCGAAGTCATAAGCTTTTCATGGAAGCTATGAGAAACAAGAAAGCGGAAATTACAGCAAGTGGAAAAACTTTAACGGAAGTTAAAAATCCAGTGAAATATCTTCCTGGGAGATGCAATTTCACCATTACTATTTGCAATAACGATGATGGTACACATTTACATTCTTAGGAAGTGTATGGGGCGGGGAACAAATTTTTAAAAGTACACATGAAAAGATTAATCACTATGTTTGTGTGGACGACCTCAAGCTTTTTGCAAAAAATGAAAAAGGAAAGCTGATTTTGATAATTTACTGCCAGGATATAAGAATGGATTTTGGCATAGGAAAATGTGTCACGCTGAAAATGAAAAGAGGAAAAAGAGAAATAATGGCAATCATAGAACTAAGAAATCAAGAAATAATCAGAATGCCCAAAGATAAGGAAGATTACAAATTTATTGGAATATTGGAAGCGGAAATCTGCAAAGAAAACGTAGATGAAAAAAAAAAAAAAAGAAAATAGTGTCCAAGTTGAACGAGTGAACTGCTCGAAACGAAGCTCTATAATTGAAATAACATCAAAGGTATGGTCACCTGGGCAGCCCTCCTGAAAAATATTTTTAGAATGGATGAAGAAAGGAACTCAGACAAATGAAACAGAATAAAATAAATTGGAGGTGCCCGTGGTATAATGGTTATCGTCCTAGGAAATGGACACGACGACACGAGTTCAAATCCTGGACGAGACTGGTTGCATTTCACATAGCACTAATACCCTTGGAAAAGGTATAAATCCAATTATTCTCCCTCCAGCTATGGTTAAATAGAAGGACAGACTGGGATCTTCTGCCTTGGTGAGGCAACTAGTCTAGGAGAAGGAAAATTTTGAATTCAAACCTGTTAAACTCCGCTTAAAAATTGACCTTGTGTCATATCCTGCCCGAGCGCAGGGGTTGGTAAATAGGAGAATAAAATAAATTTAATGACGATACACAAGGCTTCATATCCGACAGATGAAATAGACGCACTATAGGTGTCAAGGAATGAAGGATAAAAAGGAACCGCCATCATTGAGGATTTCAAGGATGCATTAATTCAGGAACTCAAGATCTAGATTAAAAAAATAAAGAAAGACTGCTGTGGCCAGAAACACCAATGACTGCAAAAGAAAAAAAACTGAACAACTATCAAAATTAACAAAGAAAGTAAAAGTGGCGACTATAGTCAAGGGCGACCTGAAGGCTCCTTTTTCAATAGCTACTACACCGAGGTGTAGGGGAGGGCGCTACGCCTTTCCCAGGATTGCTCCACTTTACCCTTGATACGTACCTTATAGTGCTGAGTGTTAAGCAAGGAGGTATCAAGTACCATTTTTAAAGTCTTTGGTATGACGCGACCTGGGATTGAAACCATGTTTCCTGGTTCATTGGCAAACACTCTACCCACTTGGCCAATGAGCCGGTTCAGGATTGAAAACAATCATGTTGATATTTCAAGCGACGAACTGGTGAAATTTCACACGAGAAGACATGGATATGGCTACAAATGGAAAAGGTATTGAGAAAAACTGATTATTTTTTGATAGCAGCAAAAAAACAACGCCTTAAGGACCAATTATATCAAATCGTAAATCAGTACTACACAAGAGAATGGGAAATATAGGGTATGTGATAATAAAAATGAAAAGATTTATCACATAAAAAGCGAATCCAGCAAATTAGCGAAAAATCCCTGCAAAAACACGGTATAACTGAATGGGGAAGGTTATTCACAGAGTATTATGCAAGAAATTGAAATTTGAACCTAGAAACATGTGCTACATGCATAAAGCAGAATCCGCCATGGAGAATTGGACGCATTAAATTATCTGATATTTTGATATATAAACAAAATTTTTATGGTACCTACCGACATGGTAATTAACTATTCCACCTCAATATATACTGACCCTATATGACACTCGGAGAGATCGTCTCCAGAGGCATCTTGGCCTTTTGGCGTATATCAAAAGGTGGCATCCGCGTTCATTTCTTTGGTAAAGCGCGAGTACTTTCGTGTCCGTTTCCGCGTTTGTTTCCACAATCAAGTGATCGGTCCGGCAGGGTTGCCCTTTGTCCTCTCTATGTCCTCGCTATGGAGCCTCTGCTACGTAGGCTTAGGGATGAGCAGGCTTGTCCGGCCCTGCGTGGAGTCCCCTTAATCGGCCGTGTCCGAGCGAAGGTCTCTGCGTACGCCGATGATATCACTGTTTTCTTGTCCAGCCGACAGGACATACTGGCAGTTAAGAAGGCGGAAGATAGGTACTAGAAGGTTTGTGTACTTAGAAGGGTGGTGTCCCCCCTGCCAGAGCCCTACAACTGGAGTGACGGACTCGTCCGCATCCTCAAAGTGTGGTTCGGGCCAGACCTCCAGCTAGAGCAAAATTGGTTGGAAGCACGGACCAAGGTAGTAGCGCAGGTGGGTACCTGGCTTCGAAGGTGGTTGGTCTTAAAGGGCAGGGTGGAGATGTACATCTTCTTAAAGGTTGTTCTTAAAGAGATGGCAGGGTGGAGATGTACATCTTAAAGATGTACATCTTAAAGATGTAAAGATGTACATCTTAAAGATGTACATCTTTAAGATGTAAAGATGTACATCTTTAAGATGTACATCTTTACATCTTTAAGATGTACATCTTTAAGATGTACATCTTTAAGATGTAAGATGTACATCTTTAAGATGTACATCTTTACATCTTTAAGATGTACATCTTTAAGATGTACATCTTAAAGATGTACATCTTCTTAAAGATGTACATCTTCTTAAAGATGGCAGGGTGGAGATGTACATCTTCTTAAAGGTTGTTCTTAAAGGGCAGGGTGGAGGTGTACATCTTCCCTTTGATCCTTTACCGGTTGTCCGTACTCCCTCAGCCAATGGAATATCGGGTGGTGCTGGAACAGTCCCTTTTCAAACTCCTTTGGAAGGGTCAAAGCCCGTTGGTCAGTAGACAGGTCTGCCGTCAACGTCCTCGAGATGGAGACCTGGAGATGCCTGATCTCGAGATCCATTGGCTCGCCGAGAGACTGGCTTACCTTGGCCGATCGTTAACGAAGGATACGGTGTTAGGTTTTCCTAGCCTGAGATCCAATCCCGAGACTGAAGGCCGTCGTAGGCCGTGGGACGGAGCACTGTTTTCACTCGAGTGTTGAAGGGCTATACAAAACCTTCCTCGATCCAATGACCTTTTATGGTCTCTAAAGAAGCTGGATCAAGCGTTAGTGGTTAATTTCCGTTTCAGATCCTCTGGGAAAGCAGCACGGCTAGTCGCTGGGAGAGATGCGCTCCCAACGGAATTGGGCGCCAGGTTTAAGCTTCTTGAACAAATCCGATTTTTCACTCACCTTGCCCGGAATGCGTTGGCCCTCAACGGATGGGCCTAAAGAGCGTGCTTGGCAGACATGCCCGATTGTCCCCATGCGGCAGTGGCTAAGAGGAAACGATTTTGCACGCCTTCTACTACAGCGAGCGGATCCGCCCGTTCTGGAGTCACGTCGGGAAGTGGACGACCTGCATCAACTCTAAGCAGCTCGTGCTGCTCGACGTTGGTTACGTCGTAGACAACGTTGACCCTCTGTATAAAGGTGAGAAGCGTGTGGGATTTCTCGCGATCCTATCTGTAGCTCGAATGATGATTTGGGTGACGAGAAACAAGGGACTGTATGACGGTGCAAACTTTTCTCCTCGCGATCTTACTGGTACTTTAGCATCAGCTTAGGGTCATGATTAGATGCGATAGAAAACATAACATTCGACAAAAGGTTGGTGTATGCAACGATCCTGGTCGTTAGAAAGCGGGCAATGTTAGAGTCATCCTTCCCTCCACTACCTGTGCATGGGGACGATGGTCCGGTCCCTTAGGACCCCACCCCGGGTAAGTAGGAAATTACGTATTTCTTGACCCCTTGACCCCCTAGTTAGTTGTGTGAGGTGTGTCATCGCTCCCCATCAGTCATATATTAGCTCTTTCAAGATCATCCCCATACCCTATTGTTCTTCTTCCCGAATCACCTGCCAGCCCCAGCTTCTTTTGAGGATCTTAAACCTACATTTCTGTATTTCCTCTTGTCCTATTTCCCGGCCGCGCCCTTCCTCGTCTGCTCTTTTATCCTGATAAGTCTAGGCCCCCTCCCACATAGGGATAGCCCAGCTTGTTTTCGTTTACTCTGGAGGCCGGAAAATCGTCAACTCTCCACATCAAAGAGGTGGGGATGGGAGGGAAACCAAACAGGGTTTATTTTTTTGTTTTCTCGGGGCTTTTTTTCTCCAATCACCATCATGCGTTTTCAATTGTGTATACGTCATACGCAAGAGTGAACATATAGTAAAGAATTATATAGTTTTCTTCCCTTACCCTTCTCCTCCAAACTTTTTTGACCTTTGCCCACTTAAAATGAGTATGTATAAAATAAAACCTCCAAGCAGGAGGATCGTATGCCCTACTCTCTGAGAGGCGCTGGCCTGGGATGCACTTCGGTCGGCTTTTTTATCGGTGCGCGGATTTAGTCGAGTGTGTCCTGGTTCCAGTGGCAGTCTGTCGAGGTTCGCCTTCACCGGCATCCTCAAGTTTTAGGGGGCCGTCCCCCAAGGCTCTCACCCTCCTTGGGGGGCTAGGGTCATTACATGGCACCTGAGGCACTCATTTTTAGGGGAATGCGGATGGGACCCAAGGCATTTTTTGGAATGCCGGGTGTATCTGGGCTACGACCCTGTGCCCAGACTCACCTTAAAAACGGCCTTGTGCAATACTCGCCTGGATGATGGGACGGGAGAAAAATATCGATAACCCCCATGCAGAGTGGAGTGTATACACTACTCTCGGAGAGACGCTGGGCTGGGACATACTTCGGTCAGCCGCGTTTTATCGGTGCGTGGATCTGGTCGGGTGTATCCTAGTTCCAGTGGCACTCAGTCGAGGTTGGCCTTGACCGGCATCTGCAAGCCTCAGGAGGCCGTCCTCCCAGGCTCTAACCCTCCTTAGAGTGGCTAGGGTCATCGCCTGGCACCTGGATCACCCTTTTTTAGGGGAATGCCGACTGGGCCCGAGGTATTTTGGGGAATAATGGGCGTGTTTGGGCTACGGCCCTGCGCCCAGACCTATCTGAAAACGGCCTTTTACCATACTCGTCCAGTTAGTGGGACGGAAGACAAATACCGATAACCTCCCAACTTCCTGACTCTACTGGAAGGACATTCCTAGCTGTTGTATATCACCTGTATTCTGTATATTTGTCCTGTAATTGTAATATATTTGTTTCAACCGCATTTTCTTGTATGCGTGTCTTCAGTTTGACCCCTAAACACCACAACAGAAATATCTAATCCCAGACTAGAGACAAGACCTAGTAAAGATTAACAAAAAAAAAAGAAAAAGAAAAAAAAGAACTTTCTGTCTAAAGGATTTTGTCTTTCCAGTAGACCACAAATTGAAATCAAAGAAAGGGAAACGAGTGAAATGTACTGGGACCTTGCCAGAGAACTAGGAAAACTGTGGAACACGAGGTTGATGGTGATACCGATTTTTGTTGGAGCACTCGGAATAGTAACTAAAAGCTTGTAACGGTTACAGGACGAAAAGGAAATCTGTAAAAGAATCGAGTTTATCCAAACTTCAAAAAAGAGTCTAGAAGACTTGAGAAGACTTGCTGTCACTCAAACTCAGGTGAAAAACCATCAGCTAAGGCTGGTATGGAAAACTTGCAACAAGTAAAATAATCAGCAAGAATACTGAGAAAAGTCCTGGAGACTTGAGGAGACTTGCTGTCACTCAGACTCCGGTGAAAGACCAGCAGATAAGACTGGTATGGAAAACATGCAAGAAGTAAAATAATCAGCCAGAATACTGACAAGAATCCTGAAGACTTGCTGTCTCTCAGACACCAGCGTAAATCCACCAAAAAAAGCTGATGTGAGAAATTCACAAAGAGTAGAAAATGAATAACATGTCTATTTCTGTCAGTATATATATATATATATATATATATATATATATATATATATATTTACCAACCCCTCCATAGGGCAGGATATGACACAAGGTCAAATTTTAAGCGGAGTTTAACAGGTTTGAATTCAGAGTTTTCATTCTCCTAGACTAGTTGCCGCACCACGGCTGAAGAACCTAGTCTGCCCTACTATTTTCCCATAGCTAGATGGAGAATAATTGGATTCATACCTTTTTCAAGGATGTTGGTGCTATGTGAAATGCAATCAGTCTCGTCCAGGTTTTAAACTTGTGTCGCGGTGTAGATTTCCAACGACGATAACAATTACACCACGTCCACCTCCAATATATGTATATGTATGCATCAATGTGTTTATATATATATATATATATATATATATATATAAACACATTGATGCATATATATATATATATATATACTTATAAGAATATATATATATATATATATATATATATATATAAACACACTGACGCATAAATATATATACGTAATAGAAAAAAAATATATATAAACACATTGATGCATCTATATATATATATTTATTAGAATATATATATATATATATATATATATATAAATGAACATATTGACGCATATATATATATATATATATATATATATATATATATATATATATATAAACACATTGATGCATATAAATATATAGATATTAGATGATATATATATATATATATATATAAATGAACATATTGACGCATATATATATATGTGTGTGTGTGTGTGTGTGTGTGTGTGTCTGTTGGAAGAAATTCAGCCATATTTGCCCTTTATTGACGACAAAAATAAAGGAAGAATAATTAAAGCATGTTCTTTAGGAAACCGCAGCACATTACCACAACGACTAATTTTTTTTTTCAAAATTTCACAATCTATAAGAAAAATAGTATTAAAAGAATTCAAATTTCACTCTAAAGATTACCTCCCCTTTCTGTAAACATTCAAGGCAATAAACGTCACAAATCCTTTTCTCCAATCACAGAACGCCATTTACTTTTTTTTTTTTTAAATCCCATCACGTTCTGTCTCAGTTTAAACTTATCAAGCAGTATTAATGCATTTTTACACACAGCAAGATCTACAAACCCTGATGAAGACTTCTAATTGAATCAAAATTTATCGATCATAATAAGTTCTCATTCTAAAATACTTTTGATGAAATACTTTTGCATTAAAAAAAAAGACTGAAATCGAAACGCACGGACAAATTAACAAACAAACATATTTTTCTTCCACTTTATCTTTTCTGCGCGCGCGTGCACCCCCCATATATATATCATCATCATCATCATCATATCGTGCCACTCCTCCCTATCGTTCATCGCCCTAGGTAGGTCTTCAGGACAACATCCTGTATCCTCACATAGCTGCTGAATGTACGTTCGTGCTGGTCGTCCTGCTTTTGCGCGGCCATGTGTGGGGATCCATAAGAGTACATCTCTTATGAGTTCATCTCTGCTTCTCCAGCAGTGTCCTGCATGTCTGGTTCGTCTAACTTGAATAGTTTTCGTGATAGGGGGCAGGTGGCCGTACAGTTGGTGTCTTGTGGGGTGTTGCTGCCAGGACTTGTTCAGGATTGCACGCAGCATTCTTGTGTAATTGCCATCTAGTTTCTTCTCCAGCCGTTTTGTTGGCGTCCATGTAGTGCATCCATATAGCAGTATCGATGTGACCGCTGCCTGGAAGAAACTGCGTTTCATTTTATCGGTTAGGTCTGATTTCCATATAGTCGATAGCCTATTGATAGCTGTCCATATTGCAACATTATGTGGTTGTAACTATCTCACTTGGTGGATTTGTGTCAGACCAAATGTGGTATAACGTGGAGAGTAATCAATATCTGTATAGCTATGATTCAATATAATAAATAAATAAATACTATTTTTATATTTATAACATAGATGCTGATTTATAACCACTTGTTTAATGCCGTCTTTTCATGACGATTATCACCTGCTGTTTATCGTATAAAGACGGCATGAAACCAGTGGTCGCAGACAAGCTCCCATGCAATCAAATACGTATAAAAACTAATATATATATATATATATATATATATATATATATATATATATATATAAACTATCATGCCTATGCTATAAGGGCATATGCAGTCTTTCATAGTGAAGCTGAATCACACACCAAAACAGTCACGTGCACCCACGCATAGCCGTAAAAACTTTTGCATCTCTCTCTCTGTCTCTCAATCTCTCTCTCTCTCTGTACATATATAACTATTTTGCGTATGCTGTGTGGGTATGTCTTGTGCTTCATATTGAAACTGAATCATACACAAACATACATTTACTTACACTCACATCTATACATCTATCTGTGTGTGTGTGTTTCTCTCTCTCTCGATATATATATATATATATATATATATATATATATATATATATATATATATATACATTCTTTCCCCTCGACATGCAATGATGATGTTTTGCTTCTTAGCTATTGTCACCTACACATACAGAAATAAAACAATGTAACAAAAATTGAGATACACCAACGAATTTATATCCGGTTAAAACAACGCACTGCCTTTGTACCTTCACCTACACCCACACATACACACATGAATGTGCAACTATAACTCACACAAGCATATGAACATACGGACACACACTCACACTTTGACAATCACACGTAATGTAGCTGCTCGTGGTGTAAATGTTATCGTCCGAGGAAATGGACACGGCGACACGAGTTCAAAATCTTGGACGAGGCTGATTGCATTTCACATAGCACTAATAATCCTAGGGAAAGGTATTAATCCGACTATTCTCCCTCCGGCTATGGGTAAATGGTAGGGCAGACTGGGCTCTTCAGCCTTGGTGAGGCAACTATATGAGAAGGAAAACTCTGAATTCAAACCCCTTGAACTCCGCCTTAAAATTGACTATGTGTCGTATCCTGCCCGAGCGGAGTGTTTGGTAAATAGGATCACACGTAATGATTCCGACGAAATTCCAACGGTTTTTGACTGTATTTTTTCGATTTTCGATTCATTTTATTTTGTTAACTGCCTAACGATTGTTGTTTAAAAAAAAATCCATGAAACCCTGAGGTCGCAATCTAAATTTCAGGAATTAAATATATATATCAAATATATATTAATTTATAGTTATATATATATAATGTTAGTTTAGGTTCGTGGGGAGAGTGTTCGCCATTGGTCCGGGAGACCTGGGTTCAATCCCAGGTCTCATCTTACCAAAGACATTAAAAATGGTACTTGATACCTCCTTGCTTAGTACTCAGCAATATAAGATACGCATCAAGGATAAAGTGGAGCAATCCAGGGAAAGGAGTAGCGCCCTCCCCTACACCTCAGTGTTGTAGCTATTGAAAAAGGAGCCTTCTGGTCGCCCTCGACTACGGTCGCCAACTTCACTTACTTATATCAACATTGTTGGATTATTTGATACTAAAACAATCCTTCTAGAAGAATAGCAGTGATGCTATTTTACCCATATCTGGTAGGGTAAGGGCGTTCATACCTTTTCCAAGGATATTTGTCCGAAAGTGAACTTTAATAGCGGAACTGGAATCAGAACTCATTCATAAAGATTCTACAGCCCATTGTTTTAACCATTACACCACGAGGACACCCCACCATCTACACAATATAAGTATAAATATAATATTAGCATTTTTAGTTGGATTGCATTTGTCAATCCTGCCTTATTTAATAGCTTGAGCTTCCACGTCTCTTTAGTAGCAAATTCCCATTTTTTTAGTTTTGATTGGAATAAAACTCCAAATCACTCAAATGACATTCCAATGATTGCCAACGGCAGGACGTGTTATCAAATCCGTTTTCCGTAAACAGGTTCTTGTAGATCTTGCAGAATGTCAAGGAGAATTGTTCACCGAAAAGGCAATATTTCCATTGGTCTTGAATCTTTGGACGGTGGGAACCAATCCACAAAGTAGAAATTCGTGATATTTTTCCGCATTTAAGTGTTTTCACATCGATGTCGCCATGAAAAAAAATCGTTGGATGAGAAATCACGCCAAACCAATTTATCATCTTCTGATGATTGTCGGTCAAAAAGAGAAACAGGCTCACGTTGTGATTTTAACCAATCAAGAAAAATAAAAACGCTGAATCCAGTCCCAATGTACTCCATTTAAGATCAATATTTTGGCACATTTTTTTTATGAGACGGACGGCGTGTGTAAATACATAGCCTTCTCAAAACAATACAGTTAGGGTACACAGATTTTAATGGCACCTTAGGAGAAACGTAAACTGAAAAACGTGCTCATGTATGGCAAGATTAACAGAAAACGATTCGTATATATATATATATATATATATATATATATATATATATATATATGATATCGAGAGAGTTTGTCGTGCCTTTAAATGAAACGGATACGGCAACCAGAGCTGAAATCTTAGACGAGGCTGTTTATATTTCATATAACTCTAATACATTGTGGAAAGGCATCAGTACAGCTATTCTTTCTTAAGCTCTGGGTTAATTGTAGGGCAGATTGTGATCTTTTAGCTAGTTATGGCAACCAGTGTATGAGAGATGTTACTCTGAATTCCAGCCTGTCAATTCCCATTTAAAAATAGACCTTTCGTTGCTTCATACTTGTGTGAAAAAGTTGGTATATATATATATATATATATATATATTAAAAAATTGAAAGAAAAAATTGAATTTAGCTATTTCATTAAAAATTTATTTCAGGTCTATGGTGACCTTCTTCAGATGGAGAGGGGAATACCCTTGTGTAATTGAATACAATCACCATTGACCTGAAATGAATTTATAATGAAACTACTAAACTGAATTTTTTTTCAATTAAATAAAAAATGTTTTCGCTCAGCACGTGAATTTCGATTTATTTTAATCTGATATTACTTATACAATAGATAGCCATTGGCATTGAACACTCAACAGGATACTCCTACCCCTTGGTATTATTATTATTATAATCCTCGGATTATATATATATATATATTTATATATATATATATATATATATATATATATATATCAATTTCGATGCAACCAAAAATGGCCTTCTTTCACTGGCTTAATTTTTAACTTTGTAGAAACAATGAAATATGATTGTGGTGCGAGTGTTATTCAAGAAATAATTTGAAATATTCCCTAAGGGACCTTTCCCATCCCAGAAGACAATCAGTATGACCTTCGTTACTGACTGCTGTGCCCAGAACTTTTTATTTATTGGAGAGTCTGAGTATTTCCACACCATAAACATTTTTTTTACTACGGCTTGTAGTTGACCACTAAAGTTAAGCCCATTTATAAGCATTCATTTATTTAAACATAATTCTCTGTCCACTTGATAGAATATTCCTTAAATTTCACATTGTTTTCATTTCTGAGTCAGCAAAAATTTGATGAAAGACCTTTGTTCTAGCCTGGAGCGCTGCTTGATTTAGTAACATATTGACTTCCGAACCGGCCGAGCTGTCAAATAAGAAATACACCCGTGTAAATAACAGCTCCATCCGGTCGAAGATATCAGGGGATAACCTTGACTGTCGATGGGTTGAGTTGGATGCGGATGTGACGCCCACAAGAAGCAGGTGGAATTCAAAAAATGATATAAACCGGTGTGATAGTAAGTTCAGTTAGTTGGAGTCAGAGATTCAGAGATAAGATGCCAGCATGAGAACCAGATTCCAGACTGAGGGCTTGCGGCCCTCAGGGCCCCCGGTTGAGCAACCCAAGAGAACGAGAAAGAAGTGCTGCTATAGCCAGAAGAGCTGGTGTCAATATGCTGCCGTTTTGTTCATTCTCCAACTCACCTCTCATACATGACCCTTTCGCAACCATTTCGAATAGTGTGAGAGGTATATTTTTCTAAAGAAATGTGTCCCTTCGTCATTATTGTGTTGACTATGTTTCCGCGTGTATATATGTATAGTTGGTTTTGGCTATACAACAATTTTCCGCTATCTTGAATAACTTAAAGGCAAAATCTTTCCTCGAGTGAAATATTGCTTTTCCCAACAATACGAAGTTTAAGTTTAAGGAGAAAAAAATGTGAAAAATAATTTCACTTATAAAAAATACTTCTTATCAATTAAATGACCGTCGAAATAGATAGATAGATAGATAGATTCCTGTTATACATAAAACGATCTAGACAAATTCTCACACCTGGAAATGAAATTTAGCCTATAGAAATATCGAAACATATGCATGATACAGATACGTAAAATATACAGATACGTGAAATGTTCACATGCAATGGAATCCTGAAATACTGACCATATTCTTTAGTTCAAGTACGAAACTTTTATTACCTTCTTGACTTTTAGTTTTTCAACACGAGGAGAGAGAGAGACACACACAATTTTTACTATGCTGACTGTTCCATCTGACCCAACAACGTGTGGTGAATCTCAAAGACCATAAATGGACTGGCTGCGCCCAGGTCCAAAAGTCAACTCGCTTCGTCCAGCTTCAAATCTCAACTCTCTCCTTTTTTTCAAAAATCACCCAAAATCCTGTCCATCGCTTCTGGGCATGACGGCATTCACATCCCCAGTCCCATTTTTACTATCCGGGTTTTTTTACTATGACATCTGTGATTATCACATCCTCCCTGCGCGAGCGTGAACACCTGTGCTCAATGTGTGCCCCTACCCGTGCACTAAGCTGAATAGTTCTAAGCCTAACTAAAGCGAAAGATAAGATATAACCCACGAAAAATGATAATATCAAAAAAATCCTTCTGCAATTATATAACAATGTGATACATAATTAAAAACAGGCGTTTTTCTTTTGAGATAAGATCAAGGGATTCATGTCTGACAGCAAGTTCAGAGGCAACTGGCTGTATGAGATTCGTACGAATATATTGTACAGGCCTTTCTTGAGTCTCTAAGAGGTAAAAACGATGCTCAGTTAACAAACAAGCAATCAAAGAATGGAATAGCATTGCTTCCTGGTCTTGATTTTCTACACTAAATCAGACAAAGTTAAGTGATAAGCAAGAGGAAAGATTCCACTGATATTTCGGTGATTGAAACTTGATAGTAAGGGTACTTTAAGCCAAACATGACATATGATCACTGCTAGTTTCAACAACAGGGACAAACACCTACCAGAAGAGCATGAGCAAATGTCACAAACAATTAGAAAATTTCAGTTTGGTTTCTTTGTTTAATGGCATATCAACCTTTGTAAGTTATTTAATGCCGAGATCATCACTCTAGAAGTAAACTAGTGATAATACATAATCTATAGCTCAGATGATAAGTTATCCAGTCCGCTGGGGCTGTAAAATACACTGACTGCACCTCTGCAGAGGGATAAGACACCCGCCACGGAGTGTCCTGGATATGACACTAAACAATCTGATAGTGAGGTTCCAGCAATGCTGTAGCTTTCGGTAACGCGGAGTACCCCTTCATTGCCATCGCCCTCAGGTCCACTCTGCCTTGGAGAGGTAGCACCTGATAGGGCCCTATCTATTGGTTAAATAGAACTAACAGCATACTAATGCTAATATGAATTGTTTGAGTAAACTGAAGATCTTGAAATAGAAATGCTTTTGACAATTAAACCGTACTTACATTTAAACTGCGTGGTTATGCTAAACTGAATTATTTCAAATAGAACTGTTTTTTGACATTAAAACTGTATTTACACTTAACTGAATTGTTACATATAACTGCTTAAATAGTTTGAAATAGAAATGTTTTTGACAATTAAACAGTGTACTTATGCTAAACTGAATTGTTTTAAATAGAAGAGATTATTTACATAAAAATGGATTTGGCGTTAAATAACCTACAAAGGTTGATATGCCATAAAACCCCCAAAAACAAACCAAGCCATCAGATGATAAGGGGTGGTGAGTTTCATACTTTTCCCCAGGGTATTTGACCGAAAGTGAACGTAAAAGCGCGAATACACTTACTACGATTCCGTTTCAATGGTTTAATGGCATATCAACCTTTGTGGATTATTTTATCCATACCTGATGGATAAGAAGTTTAATACATTTCGCGAGGTTATTTGTCCAAAAGAAAACAAAATAGTAGGACTGAAGTTCGAACTCACTTACATCGAAGCCATAATTCAGTACTTTACGTTATATAATCAAGGAACCATTTTTTTATTAATCATTTTTCGTTAATTATATTTTATCATTCAGTTTGGTAAGGGTTTGAACTACTCGGGTTTCTTAGTCCAGGTTTATTGTCATTTGATGCAGTCTTACGCTCGTGCGGAAAGGATATGACAATCATCATTATGGGAGGTGCCGGTGGTGTAATGGTTACCGTCCTAGAAAATGGACACGGCGACACGAGTTCAAATCCTGGCCGAGACTAATTGCATTTCACATAGCACTAATACCCTTGGGAAAGGTATCAATCCAATTATTCTCCCTCCAGCTATGGGTAAATAGTAGGGCAGACTAGGTTCAGCTTTGGTGAGGCAACTAGTCTACGAGAAGTAAAACTCTATATTCAAACCTGTTAAATTTTGCTTAAAAAATTGACCTTATGTCACACCCTGCCCGAGCAGAGGGGTTGGTAAATATGATGACAATCATCAGCACTTGTCATAATAAACCCCGAGACAGGATATGGAGCTGGAGTGTGAATGACGTCATGCCCAGAAGAGAGGGTCCTGAGAATCTGAGGATTTTGAAAAGACAGTAGTTGAGTTTTCTACCTTTGAGGCGTGCAGTTGAATTTTCCGATCTCGACCGGCAGAGATGAATTGAGATCTTAAACATCACAATATGCGCCGTGTGTTGGGGGTGTGGTCAGCATAGTATGGTTAGCATAGTCTTTTAAGGATAGCGTCTCTCTCCTCATGTCGCCATCGACCGAAGCCAGAAATTAATAAACCCGTTCGTATTTGAAACGAACGAATCGGCCAGTATTTGTATATGTATTGTATTATTGTTGTGATTGATATCTTTGTGGCTATACAACACTTTAGCCTACACGCCACAGGGACTCCCCCACATTTAAATTTGCTTTCCACTGTGACTATACATCATTCGTTATGATATAGTCAGTAACATTGTGTATATAATATGTAAATGTATAAGCCTAAAAATCGTTGCGTGATATCTGAATTCTGCCATCAGATTTGAATTCAGGGGCCCGAACTCAGTTATCAAGATAACCTTTATTAGCAGATTACTTTTTCTTGCTATTAATTAGACTGAGTGAAAAACATTTGCTATATTTTGGTAGAGTAAGGCCCAATTAGGTAACTCTAGATGTTCTTTTTTTTTTTTTTTGCTGAGGTCGTGGAGGTGATGAACAGACTGGAATGTGAATTATCGAGCTCGGCCAATACTTTCCGAGTGCTGTTTACCTGGTTAATTTTTATGGCTTACCCAACCTCGGCCTCAGAATCCACAGGTTTAGCACCCTCTGATTAGGCGGTTTTGTCGAGGTTCTTTCAACCCGAAAAAATCATTTCTTTAACCATTTGGTTATTGCGCTATGATCAATTGTGACTTCACCTTTAACAAAACGAGTATTTTTGGTTGCTTCTGCGGCGTTATGAACCTAATCAAACTCGTAAAGCATAAGTTCCTGAATGAGACTACGTTGCTCGTTCATATGCTCGACTTTCCAGTTAAACATGGAGAGAACCTACAACCATGATGCCAGCAAACTAAGCGGGTAACTACCACGGCTTCGACTGCTTCGGTCATGCGATATCATTATCCTCTTCATGTCATGCTGATAGCACTCATTCACTAGACCAATCTCTCTCTCTCTCTCTCTCTCTCTCTCTCTCTCTCTCTCGTTATCCATCCTAATTTTACGGGTCCTTCATGCGGCATCCAGTGCCCGTACAAAGCTGATGACAGACTACGTTGCTCGTTCATACGCTCAATTTTCAAGTTGAACATAGAGAGAACCTACTACCATGATACCAGCAAACTAAGCTGGTTGCCCAGTCGGCTGGGGCTGTAGAATACACTGACAGCACCTCAGCAGAGGGGTAACCCCCCCTAATGAGTGTCCTTGATATGAAACTAAACAATCTGATGGTGAGGTTCCAGCAGTGCTGGAGCTTTCGGGAATGCGGAGTACCCCTTTATTGCCATCGCTCCCAGGTCCACTCTGCCCCGGAGTGGTAGCACCTTATAGGACCCTATCTATGGGTTAAATCGAACGAACAGAATACTTATGCTAAAATGAATTGAGTAAACGGAATAGCTTGAAATAAACGTTTTTGACAATTAAACCATACTTACACCTAAACTGCGTGCTTATGCTTAACTGAATTATTTCAAATAGAACTGTTTTTTGACATTAAAACTGTATTTACACTTAACCGAATTATTACATATAACTGCTTAAATAGTTTGAAAGGGAAACGTTTTTAACACTTAAACTGTGTACTTATGCTAAACTGAACTGTTTTCAATAGAACAGATTATTTACATAAAAATGGATTTGGCGTTAAATAACCTACAATGGTTGATATGCCATAAAACCAAACAAATTAAACCAAACCAAACTACCACGGCTTCAACTGCTTCGGTCATGCGATATCATTATTCTCTTCGTGTCAAGCTGATAACACTTATTCTCTAGACTACTCTCTTTCTCTCTCTCTCTCTCTCTCTCTCTCATTATCCATCCTAATCTTAGCGGGTCTTTTATGTAGTATCCAGTTTCCGTACAGAGCTGATGAACGTAAGCTTTCACTTGTCAGCCAGCACTGGTGAGTCCATCTGAAGGAGTCCATGGGAGAACCTCATTTTAGTCGTACCCAGCTTATCTTGTTCATTGTCATTGAGATGAGAGGTAAGTGGCCCTATAGGTTCTGCTTTCTGGACGGCTGTTTTCAGGATTGGTCCAGAATAGCTGGCAGCATCCTTGCATAGTTTCTCTCTAGCTTTTTCTCCCATAAGATCAATGAAGTCTAGTTTTGTAGCCATACAGTATTATTGATACGGTTACTGCTTTGATAATACCCGTTTGAGATAAAATTTCCAATTGATCTTTGATTTGTCAGTAGCTGTCTATGAGTTTCCACTGCGTATATTCAAATGATTTTCGGTTGATGAGATATTACCACCAACATACGTGAATTGGTCTACTAATTTTAGAAGTTTGTCATTTATTGGGGAAATGGCTCCTGGCAAATCTTCTGATTCACCCTAGAATCGTGGTCGCAATAGTAGATAATGTTTACTGACTTTTAATCAGAAGTGGATTATGAATAATCTACTTCTGTTTAAAAGTCAATGAAAATTATTTATCATAAAAAAGAAAAACAAAGTATCGTAAATATAATGAATTTATTATGATGTAATGTAAACATCAAAACGTTTCAGTTTTAATAAACCTTCATTAGGACTTTCAGATAGTGAACAAAGATGGATGTTTTTATTAAAATAACGGGAGAAGAAAAACTATATACATAAAAAGAAAAATCCATAACCGTTCAGTCAGGTGCCCCGTGATGTAATGGTTATCGTCGTAGGAAATGCACACGGCGACACGAGTACAAACCCTGGACGAGACTGATTGCATTTCACATAGCACTTATACCCTTGGGAAAGGAATGAATCCAATTATTCTTCCTCCAGCTCTGGGTAAATAGTAGGGCAGACTAGGTTCTTCAGCCTTGGTGAGGCAATTAGTCTAGGAGAAGGAAAACTCTGAATTCAAACCTGTTAAACTCCGCTTAAAAACTGACCTTGTGTCATATCCTGCCCGAGCGGAGGGGTTGGTAAATATGATAACCGTTCTGTCAGCGTTCTTTTTTTTTTTTGAAAACTATTATGAGATTGGCTCAGGCAATGATGTTTAAAATGTGTTGAGTATCTAAGAGATACAACAGACTGTACAATGATACAAGCATTGTCAGAATCTTTTAGAAAAGTGAAAATAAGAGAGAAAAATAAAGAAAAAGAAAAAGAAATAAAGAAGAGAAAAGAGAAGAAAGAAAACAAAACAAACAGAACTTATGTAAATAAATTCGATCATGTGACTGAATTTGAGGTTCTTGTGCCTTTCTTCCTTAATTAATGGATCCTATATAATGTCTTTTTCTACACTTGACCTACTGCGATGGTTATTAAAGCCTAAAATTTCCTCCAGTTTTATTAAATTATGTATGAGTCCTTCAAGTTCTTCGTTGTGCATTTCTGTTTGTATTCTTTTTCTCCCCTTTTTTTACATTTTTTAAAACTAAGTGATTATCCCTTGAATTGAACAAGCATGTTGTAATTTCTGTGTTAATATATTGATTTTTATGAGTCAGATATTCGATAAAGCCCGTTTTATGCCATCAAACTGCGATTTAAATTATCTTTGACAGCAGCTTGAACTAATTATTGACGCGTAGGCGACGAAAGCCTGTGGCCGCTTTTATAGTGGGCGCCTGCTGGATATTCAACAACTCGAAAGCAGTGTACTAAAGCAGGGTTTCTTATTGGTTTGGTTCGGTTCATGGCATATCAAGCTCTGTTGGTTATTGAATGCCAAAACCATCCTTAGAGAAGATTACTACTATTGGTACTAGATTGGTACTATTAACGCCACCTCTGGGGAATATGGAAGTTCATACCTTTTCCGAGGACATTTGTACGAAAGCGAACGTACTAGAACGACTAGCGTTCGAACTTGGTTAGATCCAGGTTGCAGTCCAGCACATAAGCCACGACGCTACGATGACTAGCTCCAAGTCGTCCTAACGACGAGAGTTTTCCTGGGCAAGACTTTTGTTGCCGTTCACCAGCTAAGGGTTTTTATAAGATCAATTGATAAGTCATTTTATAAACGGTAGCAGACAAATAAGTTTAACTTTAGCTGCTTACGAAACACACAACCCATTGGGTATAAGTTGTTATTCATGAAACTAGAGGATCTTTTTTTAAATATCAAATCAAAATACCACGTGATATCTTCCTAATTTGTGACCTGTCTTAAGAGAGATTCAAACACGCAAAGAAATGGAATGACATTTTTGACCACTTTTTCTTTCTTCTATATTCGTTGTTATTTATTCACCTTCTATTTCTCTGTAACAACTTCAATCGAAAAATAGCAAATGCTGGAAATCTTCAACTGCGACTGCTTTTCATTGGTTCTTCACGAGAATAAATCCTAAATGATGACAATATATCAAAACTGGGAAAATGGATAGTCTTTTTGACCAAAATTTATTCCAAGGAAATATTTGTAACGGAACTGATATTTTAAAAAGATTCAGGGACGCAACTCTGATTGGAAATCAGCTGTTGAACGTTAATTCATAACTAACGATTCTTACAGTCAAATTATGATCAAATATGTTGAATGTTTTTATCACATTTTCACAGATGAAACGAAACGTAGTTTCTTCCAGACAGCGGTCGTATCGATACTACTGTATGGATACACCACTTGGACGCTAACTAAACGGCTGGAGAAGAAGCTAGACGGCAATTACACAAGAATGCTGCAAGCAATATTGAGCAAGTCCTGGCGGCAACACTCCACAAAGCACCAACTATACGGCCACCTGCCTTCCATCACGAAACCTATCCAAGTTAGACGAACCAGACATGCAGGTCACTGCTGGAGAAGCAGGGACGAGCTCATAAGTGATGTACTCCGATAGACCCCCACACATGGCCGGGCAAAAGCAGGACGACCAGCTCGAACACACGTTCAGCAGCTATGTTAGGATATGGGATGTGGCCCTGAAGATCTACCAGAGGCGATGAACGATAGGTAGAAGTGCCGAGAGAGGGTCAGGGATATCCGTGACTGCGGCACGAGATGATGATGATTAAGGTGACCAGACGACTAGTTCTGATTTCATTCCTCAGCTGTAATAAAGAAATATACCTCGAATCGGACTTATTCTGTCGCAGCCTGTGGTAACTTGTTAAATATAAAAAGGACGCCAGTAAAACTAAGATGAAGGAAATAGTAGATAAAAATGAACAATTGTTAAAAACTTACTTCATATAAGAAGAAAAATGACATGAATGCAGTTTCTAGAAGGTAAAAAAAGGGGAAATAATGGTTTCTAGCAGTTTTCAAAAAAAGAAAGAAGGATCTCATGAACCTTTTGAAGATTATACGACTTAAGATTATAAAAATAGATAGAAATGAAGAGAATACGCAATGAGAGAAAAAGAGGAAAAGAGGGAGAGAAAGGGAGAGGGAGAGAGGGAGATAAGCTGACAGAGAGAGACAAAGAGAGAGAAGAATGAATATGCACTCCAACCCACTCCCACACACACGCAGGCACACATGCATATATATATATATATATATATATATATATATATAAATATATGATTAAATTTTTGTACCTATTCTATTATACTGATGGAGTGGAAAAAAAAATAGATGATACAATTTGTAAATAAAAAATATTACACTAACTGATATCTGACGGGAAAAAATCCATAAAGAAAGAAAAGACTGACAACATTGGTATAGTTTGAAAATAATAAAGCAATAACGTATGACAAATCAAAAGAAAAACAACCGTCAGAGTTTCTTAAGCTAAAACTTAAGAGGGCTCAATTCACTAAATAGAACAAAATACTAATACTTACAGATTCCGGTTAGGGGAAACCTAGATAAATTTCTTCTGGCTCTTTATATATATATATATATATATATATATATATTAAAAAGGATTATAGGTTTTACTAGTTCACTTGGTGATATAATGGAGGACCAAATATTGCTGTATTGTTAAATAATGCTCGATATCAATGATAGAGCTTATATATATATATATATATATATAAATGTGACCCTAGGTTTTTTGTTCACGGACGAATTTCTTCACATTGAAGAAGTTCTTCCTTGAATAACGAACGAAATATTACTACTAAAGCCGTTGTGTTTGATTTTTCCACTTTCCAAATTAGTTTTATATATATATATATATATATATATATATATATCATATCTCACAGTCTTTTCTTTCACCTTATACATTTCTCTCTTTCTCTTTCTCTTTCTGTCTCTCTCTTTCTTACTTTCTTTATATATATATATATATATATATATTTGAAGAAGTAAGGATAGAAACAAGGAGATTAAGTGTTATTTACAGGCTGAGAAAGACAGACAGACAGATAGATAGATAGATAGAGAGATAGGGGGGTGAGAGAGAGAGAAAGAAAGAAAGACAGGGATAAAGGAAGGAAGAAAGAGAAAAAGAATGAACAGGTGATATGTGTAGCCTTAGAAATAGAAAGAGAAAGAGCGTAAGAGTTATGAACAGAATGGTTTAGTCATATATCTTGGTCGGAATGTTCCAAGGATTGATTTGGAATTTGATTCGTAATTTCATTTTCAAGAAGCACTAAACCAAACAAAAATTCCGATTGCTCAGTTTTTAACGGATACAGATGTTTAATAAAGAAGTTTACCTTTCGTATTCCTGCCTTAACTGAACAAATATCAATTCTTGAATAAAAGACTCACCTACAAAATAAAACAAAAAAAGACAATCAGTCAGTGATGAAAATCTAAGTGTGTAATGTGTAATTACCATGCAAAGCGCTTGTAGTGAAACGGTTATCAAAATGAAAAAGCAGATGAGTCCAACTACTATACGAGTTATTTTATCCTTGGCACATGCATATATCCCACGATTCTCTATCACCCCCAGCCATGGATAATTAGTAGGACAGACTAGCTCGTTAGTATCGGTAAGGTAACAAATCTAGATGTATTATTTATGTATTCAAAATGTATAGAGTATTATTTGGAGAAGGTACTGAATATGGCTGCACCATTCTTATGTTGTCAGTTCATGCAAAAACTGTGGCTTATCCCCTTCGGGACTTCAACCCTATAAATTTACAAAAATATTTGGACAGTCTACTTGGGATCTTTAATATATATATA